>OY757253.1:14673637-15168637 GCA_963584085.1 Pyrausta aurata | reverse complement strand
AAAAATAATGTTAATTACAAACTTTTTCTTTTTTTTTCAGATGAAAATGTCGACTTCTTTCCGAATTTAAAGGCCCTAGTAGAAGAGAGCTACACTAAGAACAATAATACACGGGTGACACTGCTGGTGCACAGCATGGGCGGCTCCATGGCCCTGCACTTCCTGCGGCTGCAGACCCAGGCATGGAAGGACAAGTACATCCGGCGGCTTGTGTCTCTTTCAACACCGTGGGGAGGATCTGTCAAGGCGCTTAAAGTTTTTGCTATTGGTAAGTAACACTATTTTTGGGTAATAATTTATTTTGTGTAGGTAGGTACAATCATAATTATAAGATAATATGAATTCATGGACTCTTACTACTGTATAAATACAGTACAATTAACTGACCTACTTTAAATTAAGTGGGTCAGATAATTTGGCAAGAGGGTTAGGTAAGCTCTGTATTCTGAAATAGATAATGTGCTCTATTTGAGCTTTCATCATAAACAAAATCAAATAAGATTAAATAAATAAGTAAATATGCGCCAGACAACACACCAATTGTCAGGTTTTGTGGTAAGGAATTTTCGTCCTTGTGTTACGAAGTACCAGAGAACGATTATGACGGGGGCGTCTCCCATAAATACTTAAATACATATAATATCCATGACTTAGGTACAAATGTTCATGCTCATCACACAAACATTTGCCCCTTGCGGGATTCGAACCCGCGACGGCTGGCGTAATAGTCAGGAGCGCTAACCAATACACCAAACGCGTCGTCAAAGATTCGAGATTACATATAAAGTTCTAGCCAATCAGGATGAAAATCATTTAGTTTATTAACCATAATATATCTAGTTACCTACTGGCTTTTATTGTCAATGAAACAAATAATAAATAAACTACCACTATCACTACATATTTATAGATAGTACAATGACCCTCAGTAAACAATCTTCAATAAACTGTTCTTCATAAATTGCTTTCTTCTTGGCAAATAAACTTTCTAATATAATATACAGCTTAATTGTTTTTATAGTTGTTAATAGTTTTGCATAATCTTTTTCTTTCACTAATATAAAATAATTATTAGTACAAATATACAATATATTCAATAAGAGAAATTTTTTAATGAGTTTTTTTATAAATGTATTTTTTTCCTGTTACTTCATACTCGTAGTCGTAGTTATTGAATATGTGTGCATATCAAATCTGCAGTAACATTAGGACAAAAGAAATATTTCTGTTGATAAAAAGGCAATAAATTGAATGATAACATAGTTAATAAATGCCTTGAACAATAACAAACAGTTGTAAAAAATAGCAGCATGCTGTTACTTGGACAAAATATTCCAATTAACTACCTACATGGTTATTTATGTAATATTTTGTATGATAATTGTTTGATGTTCTAAATACATGGCTATTTTAATTTACATAAAACTACTTATGCATTGTGTAATAAAAAATATATTTATTATTTTACTTGTTTCCATAAACAGAATACATCACCAGACCAACTATGATTCTATTGGTCGATAATAATAACCCTGTTTTAACAATATATGTTATGTTTACTCTCTGATTCTGTGGAATTTTTGATTGGTGGGGCTTTATAAGGAAGAGACAAATTCAGAATTCAATTACTTTAAATCAAATCAACCATTATGGTGTTTTCGTAACTTTCATTAAAATGTTTACTGTCGTGTTATCGTTCCAGGCGACGACCTGGGCTCGCTGATGCTGCGCGAGAGCATCATGCGCGCGCAGCAGATCACGTGCCCGTCGCTGGCGTGGCTGCTGCCCGCGCCGCAGCTGTGGAAGCCGGCCGAGGTGCTCGTGCAGACCGACAAGTACAACTACACCATCAACGACCTGCAGAAGCTGTTCACGTGAGTGTCCTCTTGTTGGTTAGCTACCACCAGCTGACCACGTGCTCGCCGCTTACCACCGGTCTATAGTCTACGGTACAAGGCGACCACTGGTCTATGGTCCGCAGCTGCACCCTTCATTTAGGTGAAAATCATTATAATCATAGTAATAGTCAATTTTATACACACCATGCGTTGATATGCAATCATCTCATGTGGCATATCACGATTGCTACGGAGCTTTAGTCAGTGCCCTTCTTATTGATTTTCTCAATAATAAACCAAGTTATTCGGGTGGCACCTCTTCGTGATGCGTTTACGAAACTTTAAAGGATGCGCATTTGCTGGCCTTTAGATCCTAAATGGATAACATTTTGAGAAGAATTTTCCCTGACAGTGTAGTGTATAAAGTTCATCATGTATTATTCCAGTGATATGGAGCTGCCGAACGCGTGGGAGATGCGCAAGGACACGCAGAAGTTCATCGGCGATTTCAGCGCGCCCGGCGTCGAGGTGCACTGCATCTATGGATACAACATTTCTACCGTCGAGAAGTGAGTTCCACCGAACATTAAGTCCTACCTCTTTGCACATATTTTTTCATCTCTCCTGTTCGGAAAATAGCACTTTCCTGTGTAGATAGCCGGGTGGAAAATAGCTTATCCATCCCTAGGGTGAAAAGTAATTTAGTTTTAATTGGCATGGTATAATAGAGTCAAGGCATGCAGTCAAAGCTTGGGTTAAAGATAATTGAGTCACATCGTATTATAAAAATAATAATAATTTTTGCTTAGCTATACATTGAAAAACATGTTTATTATGATCGTTGATATAAAAACTATTCAATTGATTCAATCTATAATTAAATTATACATATTACCAGAGATAGGAATAGGTAGGGCTTATTAGCCTAAACTTCGAAGAACAAAGACAAGAATCGGAGACTCCCTTACTACCATTTTTTTTCTAGGACATCTGCCTGGAACCTCATTAATTAGGTACATAAATAATAATAATATTTTGAATAAGTGATCGCTCTTTGTTAACTTTAAGTTTACGACTGGATAAAGTGTAAGAATACCTAAAAACAGTGTTATGGCTACTACATTTATCTTTCCTCTTTATAATATTGGTATAGACAAATAAAATTCGACTCACGTATTATTTGATGTAGACAGACAGGAGCAATCTTAAGGCAGCAAATCGTGTTCTATAAATTCATGCCAAGCCGTGGTCTTGACCACGGGCCCAAGACCGTCAAAAAACACAAAAATGTGATTGGACCAGTGCAAAATTGAGCATGTACGCATGTACTTACGTACTTAAAAATTGGAATCAACTACTTACAATAATTCACGATAGCAAATAATCTGTCTGGTAATAACTTACACTGGGCGCATGAAATTATCTGAAGTCATGCAATTTTGTATTGCTCTGAACACAGGTACTCTGCTACACACTGCCTCTGTAATCTACACTATTTTCAGAATACCAACGCACTGTTTCACGCACACTAATGTCAGCTTCGTCATGTCACTCCGGTTCTTAGATATTGATATATCTAAGAACCTGCGTCTACGATCATTGCTCACGCGCACGCATCCCGAGACAACCATAAACAAATAAAGCACTTGACTTACTAACCGATATTTTTATGGATGAACACTCGTTCTTTGAAAAAAAACACGTTATCAATGTGCGAAAGTAACAGATAGTGCGGCTACCTAAGTTCAAAAGAGACAAAAGTTCTTTTGTTCGGTGCCGGGTGGCTCGCAACGGCGCTAACCATCTGTTTTTGTAACTTTTTTATGAATGAACTAGCTTTTGCCCGCGACTTCGTTCGCGTGGACTTCAGGTTCGTCCCGTCTAGTAGCGCAAAAAATGTGTTTTTTTACGACCTCACATTAGAAACCTCAAAAATTGTAGCCTATATGTTATTCTGATATATAAGCTATATTGTGGTAAAGTTTCATTCAAATCCATTCAGTAGTTTTTACGTGAAAGAGTAACAAACATCCATACATCCATACATCCATACTTACAAACTTTCGCCTTTATAATAGTAGTAGGATAGGATGAGGTGCGCGCAATCTTAGATGTTTTTGAGTATGATTTTGTAATGCTTGATTTAATTTTAATCAATTGTTATTAGTGATAATTGCATGATCATTATTTTAAAGGACGCCCGTTCGGATGGGTGGGCCGTTAACTGTTCTGTATAACAATTAAATGCAAATTAAAACTGTATCTAGCAAAAAATCAAGATTTTTTTATATATTTTTCCTGTATTCTAGACTCGACTCTTAATCACCTCTTTGAATTTGGATAGTACTTTTTTCACACCCTGTATTATGTCCAGTCACAAAGTTTGGTATACATGAACTAATTACTTATTCCAAATAAAATTTATTTTTATGTACTTAGATGATGTCCTATATGAGTCTTGATATGAATCTTGGGACAGTCGTCTTGGAAAAAAAATACTATCATAAAAAGACTCCGATTCCTCTCTGTTCTGATTCGAAGTTTAGGTAAATAAGCCCTACCTATTCCTATCTCTGCATATTACTAATCTGTGATTAAAATATTCGGCTTCCCGCCATAATACCAAGATGACACTTTTTTTTATTTTGTATTGTCAGTGTCATTTTTTTCTTTTTAAACTCTCTGTCTACTTTTTAAAATTTTTACAATTATTATCTATGGGGAAAATTCGATCGATATTTTTTACAAGGATTTTAATTAATTCGTATCGTCCGCTTTTTCTTACTCTGTTTTCATGTATTCGTGCCGTTACTCTTTGTAATCATGTTAGATGTTTGTAGAACTGTAAATCAACTGTCTTTTTGTGCAAAAACTTGAGTTTTCCTTTCTCGCTGAACTACATAATACCTCACAATGACATCTACAACCACTATTCTAAATTTAATGTTTTTCCTCACAGTCGAAATGAAAAATAGTATGTTTAACTCGGGTGAAAGCATCATTTCACTCTCGAATTATTGGCGCTCTCACTTCGTTCGAGCGCCAGAAACATCTCGAGTGAAATGGGTCGCTTTCTCCCCTTGTATAACAATCTACTATTTCCACATTAATACAAAAGAGGAGTCCCACCAACATAAGTTTACATGGCCATTCTTAGAAGAGATGCCCACTGAAATCAAAACGAGATGTCCTTTGTAATAATTGTCCCCTCAATTCGTCATGGGCTTATCTGAGCAGACCCACAAAAAATGTACACAAACAATTTTTATTTTCTTAGATGTAAGTTTACGAAATTGCCTGTCACTTTCCATTTTCTTCGCGACTATGGTGTACAATAATTCTTAAAATCTGCAATTTAAAAATGGGGATGCGTTGCGCTACTTTGCAAATATTAGACTTTGCGGTCTCACCATTTTCAGGCTGGTCTACAAGCCTGGCACTTGGCTGGACGGGTACCCCACGCTGGCGATGGGCGACGGCGACGGCACGGTCAACCTGCGCTCGCTCGGCGCGTGCCAGTACTGGCGCAAGCAGCTCGCCGGCCGCGCCGGCAACCGCGGCCGCGCCGTCAAAGCGCTGCCGCTGCCCAACGCGGAACATCTCAAGATACTGCACGACCCTCGCGCTATTGAGTACATCACTACTGTCATGGCCATGAAGGATTGAAAGGTACGAGTTTGAATATGAATATGAACTCGCAAGAACGAAAGCGAAATATGAGTGTGCGGCGGGTAAGTTATAGGTAAACCGCGAAATTGAGACCTCGCCTGCGGGGTACAGGGGCGCGGGGGGAGGCGAAAGCGGGGTTTGTGAGAGGTGCGGGCGGCAGGCACATTCTTTTCAAACTTCAGTACGCTCGCTACACAGGTAGTGATAGCATCTGTTGACAGTTGCGGACGCTTTGACAGAAGTACACAAGAGAATACTGTCTGACTGAAGTCTGAAGATGAGTCGCAGTATATTCGGACAAAAAATCTATATTATTGTATTTTTTGTCGTGTTTTTTTTAATTTCTATTTTACATCATTCTCCAGCACCTGTTACAATCTTTGTACATGACCAATAGTTGGGGAAGAGAATGCTCTTAGCATTAAGTCCACCGTCTGAACACTGTAAAATAACAGTGTTTTAATAAAGGCTCTAAATATGATGTGCATCTGGATTGGGGGCCCATTTTTTTAACCCTTGTGAAATGAAATAAAACTCTAAGGGTAATTTAGTTAAAAATAGTAAAAACTTAAAGCATAGGGCCAAAAATTTCTTAAACATAAATTACAACTTTTATGGATAAATAACTTGGGCCCTCAATCCAGATGCACATCTAAATATGTACGAATATTTTAGAATGAAATATAAATCTAAATTCAGTGGAATATGAACTAGATATGATATGAACTAGATATACACTCAAACAAAACAGTTGCAGAAGTTACCAGGGAATGTTATTTGAAATTTTTAATTTTGCCAAAAATTAAATCTTATTTTAAGATTCCATTTTATTTATTGATCAAAATCCACGGCTCTGGATAAAAATATTTAAAATTAATTCACTCTCATTGGTGTAATTGTATCGAATCGAATATTTTTTTTTCCAATATGTTATATAATGTTATGAAGTGTCGACACTGACGACCACCATTGTGACCACTGACGTCACATATCTTAAGAAATGTCGCGGCAAATTTCGTCTCTTGTGTATCGCCGCCGCCCGCTCCCCTTACAGTCCCCGCTCTCGTCTTTCCGCCCGCACCCCTGTACCCCGCAGGCGAAGTCTCAACGAAGCGGTTTACCTATAGTGTTTATTACAAACTATGTATTTTCCAGTTCTTGATTTGAAATAGCATTTTAGTAAAGGAACTGTCACTCGTAGCAAGGGTTTCCCGTTGGCGAAACCTAAAGAAAGGTTAGGATTCTACTGAAACTTATTGGTACTTAGAGCATAATTTTAAATCTCTCTCAAATCAATATTGAACTGCTCAGACTTTCGTTTTAATGTCTAGGCCTACTACACCGTACTCCGCTCTATTTTTAAAATTAGTCCGTAGCTATGCGATCACCATAGCTTTCAATCCAGTCTCTATCGATTTGCATACACTATGTATAAGAGAGTAGAAATCGATTTCAAACTAGATATTGCTAGTCCGTGCCCAGTGACTACGTTATTATCATCTTATATAGAGAAAATATTTTACACTGTATAAAACGATTTTTCACATAATTCTTTAAAAGCAGATTCAAAGAATTATGTAAAAGTATTTCGTTCTCTCTCTCTCGGTATAGTCCAGTTGGACTATACCACTAACTAGTTAAATTAGGATTTAATTAGTTAGTTAAATCCTAATTTTGAATCTCTTCCATAAGATTTATATGAACCATTAGTACATTCTTCTAAGGTACAATGCACTTACTGTGAGTCAAAAAGAAAGAAACACATACTACCAGAACATAATGCTTATGATTTACTTAATTTGCTTTGACTGATAAGTAGGTTGCACTGTACCTGAGGTCCTGAGGATGCAAACCAGTTAAAAGCCTTGCCAGTTCAGTTTTATGAAGTATATAATCTCGGATCAAAATATTTTTACAGTATGATTATAAGTTAATAAAATGAATAATGTAGAAACTAAGCTACATTAGCACATGATATTTAGTAATGTTTAATTAAAGATTTGCTCATCATAGTATATTATGTACTATAAAATTGCGGTTCTTATACAAATTATTGCTAATACTATAATAGAACTTGGCATTTCTTTAAAATCGAAGAAAAACAGTTTACTACTGTTAATTCGTCATTATGAACATGCAGCTATATTATTTAGAACTTTTAAAGCATAGTTTTAGTTTCTTTAAAGGGTCTTGGTGGTTATTGCGAGAAGGCTTTTGCTCTCTTAACTATTACTTAAGAAATAATATGTTACCAAACAATTAGATTTATTATTTTTAAGTAGAAAAATTTACTTATTTTGTCTTTAACACTAAGAGACATTCAGGCTTGTACGGCTGTGATATTTACGGCTCTCTCAATTTGGATTTTTAATTAACATTTATTTATTCATATTAATCAGTACCATTCAAATACTTGTTATTTTTTTTGCATTTATTTTCTGTTTAGAAACTAGTCCTCTAACTTGGTAATTTTAACTAACTTTATAAATGTTATCCTATCTATTGTAAGAAAATATACCATGACAAAACACAAGAATCTTTTATATTAAAAGATGTTACGTTTTCAAAGATTCCAGAATGCTTGTAAGTTACGCAATTAAGAAAACCAAATTATTTTTAGCATGTTAAAAAAAGGAAATAAAGAAAAAAAACTGAATATAAGTGTCTTTATTTGGATGTTTGTAACAAGCGCTCTACAGGTCACGGACCGAGTCGTTATAATTTCTGAAAATATAAAAATAAGTTTTGAGCTTTCTTTCACGATGGCGCACAAATACGGATGTTAACACGTTCCGGGACACTACTCCAGACACAATAGATGTTTTATTGTTTTCACGCCTGTAGGCGGGCACTGTCCCGGAACGTGTTAAGCTGTTAGTTATCTTCCTAACTATTATGTAAGAAACCTACACCAAAGAATGTGATATGTCTAAATGAGTTGACGATTAAATTACACACCCAGTCCAAATTCAATAATAAAATAAAAAGCTAACGAATACTTAATAAAAGACTGTATAGTAATAAACATTTAATTTGCGAGTCAATTTGTTTATACCAGTCTCCGGACCGGCGCCTTGTGTAACATCGTATAAACATGCAAACGGCTCGATACATAAGGTTATACGTAGCCCCGTACATAAAGCTTACTAATACTAGTTTTGATGATACGATGATGGTGAATTTGCAGCTATTTTTTTTTATGAAATGGGCTCAAAAGGCATCACGTTAATATCCTACATTAGAGACTCCACAGTATTACAGTCACGTAAACTTCCGGCCCTTATATATAATGTAATGTATCTTTAAGTTAGTCAAATATGGATGAAACCTTACAAACAAGCCCTCTACCTTATAACGATCAGATAATACCGTGGAGTCTGCAAGGCATTATTTTTAAGGGGCTTTGAAAAAGAAAGACAGCGCTGTATGTAACAACGGTGTATTTCGATGTATCTCTGAGAACAAATATATATTTATGGTAACATTTTGCGGGTCCTTCTTTTTTTATTTATTAAACGTTAACTTTTATAAAAATAAAGTCATTATTACTTAAGCTTCTGATTGCCAAACGAAAGGAATAAAAACCTGCTATGGATTGATGTAGTTACAATTCTAGATTTACAATGAAACTACTTGCATTGACCATAAAGTACGCCCCAAGCACCATAATTATCAGAATAGAGAGGTAGTATAAATAAAAATCAGGTTCAATGTACAAAGTTTACAAAACGTACATTTAATTTTTGAATGCAAAAGAATAATTGATTGACAGATTGGGCACACGCAAGTATAGGTAAACCGCGAAATTGAGACCTCGCCTGCGGGGTACAGGGGCGCGGGGGGAGACGAGAGCGGGGCTTGTGAGAGGTGCGGGCGGCAGGCACATTATTTTCAAAATTCAGTACGCTCGCTACACAGTTAGCGATAGCATCTGTTGTCAGTTGCGGACGCTTTGACAGAAGTACACAAGAGAATACTGTCTGACTGAAGTCTGAAGATGAGTCGCCGTATATTCGGACACAAAATCTATATTATTGTATTTTTTTTGTCGTATTTTTTTTATAAATAAAATAAAATAAATAAAAATTCTTTAATTCAGATTTAACATCCATAAATTGTTAGTAATGCACAAGTGACTTTTTTTATATTTCTATTTTACACCATTCTCCTGCACCTGTTACAATCTTTGTACATGACCTAAAGTTGTAGTACTTTTATATATTCTATGCTAAGGTAGGTATAACTGGGGAAGAGAATGCTCTTAGCATTAACGCCACCGTTTAACACTGTAAAATAGCAGTGTCTAATAAAGGCTCTAAATATATACGAATATTTTAGAAAAAAATATAGATCCAAATTCAGTGGAATATGAACTAGATATACACTGAAACAAAACAGTCGCAAAAGTAACCAGGGAATGTTATTTGAAGTTTTTAATTTTGCCTTAAAATTAATCTAATTTTAAGATTTCATTTTATTTATTGATCAATATCCACGGCTCTGGATAATAATATTTAGAATTAATTCACTCTCATTAGTGTAATTGTATCGCATCGAATATATTTTTCCAATATGTTATGTAATGTTATAAAGTGTCGACACTGACGACTACCATTGTGACCACTGACGTCACATATCTTAAGAACTGTCGCGGCAATGTTCGTCTCTTGTGTATCGCCGCCGCCCGCACCCCTTACAGTCCCCGCTCTCGTCTTTCCGCCCGCACCCCTGTACCCCGCAGGCGAAGTCTCAATGAAGCGGTTTACCTATAGTTTCTATTTACTTCATAACAACTTCAATACAAAAGACTCAGTATATCAAATGTGTGATGATAATAAATGCCGCGTGACTGCGGCCAGTTAACTACAAAATAAATTACTAACTCGTTTTTTACCATTAATTATAAACCATTTTACAATCCATCGTGCATTACATTCAAAGATCTGTCAATCACGTTGCAACTTCATTAACACATTCGACCAACAAACAATTAATTAATTTACATAATAGCAGGTAGTTCAACACTTACACACACCACATGTAGTATAACAAATCGATGAAAATTAAACTTAACGATAAATACAGTCTGAGTGTTTTAATACAATTTAATATTGTGTGAATAGTAATCTTAACGTAAGTAACTAAGGGTGAAAGTAGCTTAACTGTACAATATTGTAGTGCAGTAATTTATCCATTAAAATAATAAATGCTTTATAATTCTTCCTCATAGTTGTACTGACGCATCGCGTGTTACAGAAGCATTCCTTTATAATTTACTCTACGATTTTAGTGGACATCCCTGATGCCACGCTATACCAGATATGGTATCTTGAGGAATGAATTAACACATTAACCTAACAACTACATCATAGTAACAAAATAATATCACATTTTCAACAAAACTAAACACAATATACAAAATTGAGAAAAATTTACAGTGATAAAACATTTAGAACAAATCAAATTCTTTTACAATTCCTAGGATCTATTATTACACTCACAATAAATAACTACATATTCAATTTTGGAACCAAACCTTTGTTGGACCAACCAAACAAATATATGTGGAATAGTGACGGATCATGGTTATTTACTCGCTTCTATGTACGTACACTATCATTATAAATAACTTATGCCTTGTTAGAAGGGGCCTATCCTAAACAGCTTTCATTATCACTTAGTCAGCCTACCCTATGATGTCAATGATGCGAATTCTGAGACTAAGACAATAAAATGTTGTACACTTTCATACAAAATGCAAGCATGTATCTCCGAATTCGCATCATCAGCAGTAATTTTTTTTTGAAGATTAACTGTCTAAGCATCTAAGAGCTGCTTCATGAACTTCATTGCAGCAGTAAGTGTAAGTAAGGCATCATTGTTCTCAAGTGAAGTACCTTTATTACATCTCAGTCGATGCTTCTCGTGGAAAACTTAGCACAAGAATGTACGGTTTGTTTGTAGTGTTTACCTAACTTTTTACTTTACTTCATTATAAGTCAAAATCGCTTTACATTTGAATAGCTAATGCAAATATTCCAACATCATTTTTATCTTTATTCATTGGGCTCTTTTCTATAAAACTGGAATCTGAAAAATTGACAAGCAATTCAATACTGTAAGCTACTAGGTACTTCTCTGCTCCTTATCTTATCTAGTACTCATTACTCGCGATACACTCTCTGCGTATGTCCTTCCACTACGTTACCACACAAAAACACTCCTTACATTCTCTACATTAGAGTTAATTTTACATTAATTTCTTCACATCAGTTTGTTTTCTCAGATTTAATGGACCGAGGATATGCCCAGACACCATGTTCTAATTAAATAAGGGTAATAACACTCGCATCGCAAATAAGATATTTATTATACAGGTTGTTATTGCAAGGGGGTGCCAAATTTTTGGAGGTGAAAGGGACCAACAATATGAACAACTTTTACTATGGGACCATCGTTCAATTAATTATTTTATTTTCTGTCTCTCCATACTTTATTGTCAATGTAGGTGACTGATTTGGTATGGGGAACCTGTTTTTTTTTTGAGATTTTGACCATGACCCCATAGTAAAAGTTGTTCATATTGACAGTCTCATTCATCTCCAAAAATTTGGCACCCCTTTGCAATAACACCCTGTATAATATTTATTTAGAGTTTGATCAACCAATTAAATAACAAAAGTGTTATTGGACGATTTTGGCAGTGGTGTTAGGAGACCAATCATACGGACACAATATGAATTAAATACTATTGAGCTTTGTGTAATAATAAGATATTGTGCTTTGTGTGATGTATGAAGCAGTCGCTTAAAGGAACTTTACATTAGGTGTAAAAAATAAGTACCTAAATCATGGCAAGATATGATTGATATTTCTGAAAATTTGAATTCATATTTAATGAGAAGATTACAGAAATAAGCTTTTCTAGTTAACGAGTTAATTAATTGAATTGACTCCAGTAACAGTTTAGTATTTTACAACCAATACACTCAACAACAACAAACACAAGTTTAAGAAATTCAGATTCCTGTTATAGGTAAACCGCGAAACTGAGACGTTTCTGACGTCACTTTTGTTGTATTTTTCTCCCAAATAAAGTACTGCACATTAATAACATGAAATAAATGTTCTTCTATTAGGTAATTGAAATATCGTTTAGTTCATAGCAATGATGAGGAGTACGTTGATTGGGAGGGAAATGAAAACAAAGGCGACAAAAGTGACGTCAGAAACGTCTCAGTTTTGCGGTCGACCTATAGTTACCCATTAACTACATTCATAGTGAGTATTTGATTGATATGAATGAATGAATGACCATGTTCACATTCTAGCCTACACCGGAGTAACTAAGAGTTAGTTTACAAAAAGCAGTCTATAACAAAGTTAGAATAGTCCGAACATGATTCTGGGCTCATTCTGGGTTCGAGGGTGTGCCAAGGGTGGGGATGCGACTTGGGGAGGCCTTTGCTTATACTCTTGTTGTTAGTTAGGTTAACATATAAACGATAACGATACCAATCGTAAGAATCGAAATTCTTTGTTTATTTGTAGCCCAAATACTTATACTTGAACCGGATCAACCAGCTTGTCATGTTTTAGGTTGAAATAGTCAATCTCAAGATAACTTCAGATAGCTTAAAATGCTTCGGGTCCCAAAACGATTATCGTATTGACGGATTTCGTTTTTCGCAGGAGGCCTTCTGATTGGAGAGCTAGCTTAGAATAGCCTTTAAATTAACAGATCAGCTTAGCGTTTGTGAAAACGCAGCCGTAAATTATACAGCTTCATTATCAATCGGCGTTCATCCAACGACCTCACCCCACCCCCTTCCCTCCCCGCTAGTACCTGAAGAAGACAAACTGATAAGCGTGGCGCTACCTGTTGAACAGCAGCTCCGGGCGGTAGTACACGTAGACGCCGAGCAGTACCGTGGCGGTGGCCAGCAGCGCGCGCCGCGACACGAAGGGGGGCACGAGGCGCGCGAGGCGGCGCTGCAGGCGCAGCGGGAGGGAGGGGTTGTTGCGCGCGCGCACGGCCGCCTGCCGACGCTTGAGGCGCTCTTCTTCGAGGCGGCGTTGTTCTTGCCTGTTGAAATAATATTTTATAGTATTTTTTCCACTATCTCACAATATGTCGACGGCCGAGCGGTACAGACATTCGCTCGGATGACGCAAGAAGCGGGATTCGATTCCTCGCCTGACGCAAGACGCGGGGTTCGATTCCTCGCCTGACAAAGTTGACATCTTCAAGTGCAATTGATAATAAAAACAAATTCATAAACTCAGTTAAAAGATACTTTATTTTAAAGCAACATTGGTGTGCACAAATAAGAATTGTGGCGCCCTGTAAGTTAAGTTAGTTCTATTGGGCTTTATGCGTACTTAGCCGTTCTATTGGGCCGTTGTGCGTATGTACTTCTACTCCAACCGTCCCAAGCTTTCCCAGAAGGCTAGCGATCTGCCCCGTAACCTTTTTGGGCAATACAATTAATTTGTAATGGGTCTAGTTAGTGTACAACACCGGATATCACAACGTCGACTAGCCCTAAAGTATTTTTCCCACAGCACATTTCTATTATAATTTACTAGACACACCAACAAATGACGAAATAAGTGTTTGTAACTCACTCTCTCCTTTCCAACGCCGCCACTTCGGGTTCGAGATCAATGGGGTCGTTTTCATCGTAAAGTTTCTTCGCCGTCACCAAAATGTCTTCGAAGGGTAAGTCATCAGGTAACTGCAAGAAATCGTCAGTGATAAAAAGTAGGAACATTAAATACTGTATAGCAGGAACATTAGTGACATGTGAATAGCACTTGTCTGCATTATTTCAGTCAGAGTACCAGTTCAGAATGTGCCAAAGTACTTACTTTGCGTACGTAGGTACTTACTACTTGGTTACTTGTCAAATTCTGATAACAGAATTTGATCGGATCGGGATATTTTTAAGGTGGGTACTGACCAACGTTACGAGGTGTAATGTAACATTCGCATCGAGCGTGTTACGCATCGAGCATGTTATGTCAAGACTCTGTACAAAACCGCGTAACAGTCTAAGAATTCACTAAAAACCGACTAGCAACGAGCGGCTCGTTGCTTGCTGGTTTCTTCGTAACACGAACGACGTACTGACTGCACAAATGCTCGTTGTGTAACATGTTACATTACACCTCATAACGTCGACCAGTAACCCACCTTTAGGATACCGGTGCGAATAAGTCACAGAGTATAAACTAGTACAACTTACCCTAGATAAGAGGCAGTGCAGCATCGCCATATCGCATTCGCACTCCCGCACTTCCTGCCCGCGGCACAGCACTATGGCGGCCGTCACGTACACCGGGAACAGCGGCGGCGCGCACAGGAAGTAGTCGTAGAGCCGCACCACGTCCGAGTAGCGGTTCAGGCTGTGGCCGAACCAGGTCAGGTACCAGGGCAGCGCGAACATTGTGCCCACTTGCGCTCTGGGTATAAAAGAAATGGTAGTTACACTGAGACGAATTTTGTTTTCATGCCCAGAAAACTAAGATAAGGATGCAAGCAACTATGTTGTTGTATTAAAAAACAGTTTTCAGCTGACCGAAAGCTATCTGAAGTCTGTTATTCTTTGCTAGTCGAATATGGTAAATCATCTTTTCATAACTTTTAAAATTATACCAATTAATAAAATAATTTTAATTTGATTTAAAAAGATCTCAGTGTTACCTATGTAGGTTGTCGATTTTGTGTTTATCTTATTTTAAAATCAATTAATTCGATAAAAAGGAATGTCAAGATTGTTTACAATGATCGACTTGCAAAGAAGAACGAGCTTTAATCAGTCAGGTATCAAACGAAACCCGGGAGTCGCATAACAATGGAATTCTTCTTTCTTTCTTTCTTCTTTTGGCTAAGATTTAATGAGTTTGTATTGTAAATCTATGGGTTTCCCAATTCTACAGCAACTTGCCCAGAGCTACTAGATAGATCTTTTCTTTGTCTTTCCATTTCTGCGACTTACGAGTAAGACTTTAAAATAAGGGCAAAGGTAGTTCTACATACGTATAATATTTTGACTAGCTGATAGTACTATTTATCATTACCTCACTCAATGAAGGCGTAAAAATTGATACGTGAACTATGCTATAAGTAACAGACTTACTTCTCAAGGCAACCCGCTAGTTCCTGGTCGGCCTTAGACAGCACGGGCAGCATGAAGTTGAGGAGTCGCTGCGTGGGCTGCATAGTGATTTGCATGAACGGCGCGAGCGGCGCGCCGGGGCCGTGCGACAGGCGACACAGCAGCGGGAACGATGACACCGACCCGCAGACCAGCAAGAGGGTTATGGCTACGTCGTGGTAACCCTGGAGAAAGTATTGACATACCAATTAAAAAAAAATAGGGCAAGTTGCCCAGGGGAAAGGATACACATACTAACTGAGTATTTATAAAGATGGCTACGGCGTTTGTATAATAGATATTGTTTAATAGACCATGTTTTATTTTAATATTGAAAGACCCGAAATTGCTTGGTTATTACATCGTCAAGAACAAGTCCACGTTAGCAAGATGTCAAGTGAGATGGTGGTGAGGAACGAAACATACAGTAAGGCCGGCTTGCTAATGTCAGGATTAGCTTCTTAGTACCTGAAGGCCTACTACGAAAAATGAAATCCGTCCACACGATAATTGTTTGGCGGATCCGAAGCATTTCGTGGTAAGCATTCCATAATAAAAAAATCGGATCCGAAAAACGATAGCCGTATTGACGGATTTCGTTTTTCGTAGTAGACCACCTGGATTAAATTATTGTTCGGTCTCTGTCAACATTTAAGAAAAAGACAGACACAGAACGATTGATTAGTTAATCTAGAACCGAACTAATCCTGACGTGCGCAAGTGGTGCGTAATGTCTTAATAAGTAGAACCAATATGGCAAGCACAAAAAAATTGCTTAAAAATATTTATTTATTCGTAATTTGCGTAAAAGTATTCTTAGAGTTAACATAAACAATTTGAATGAGAATCGTGAGAGTGCCTCTATCGGACGAGAAAACAAACTCAATTTGGTAGCACGTATGTCTGCGCATCGTAATGTAATCGTACGGTAAACGTATTTATACTAGCTTTGCGAGCACCTTTTTTGACGTGGGTAACGATAGATGGCTATCGTAATCGTGTAAGCTCGTTACACTTTCGTTACGAATACTTGAAAAGTTCGTGCTTGGGCTACCATCCATGGGTGTCAAGCCAGCACTAATTCTTATATATATTGACGTGCCAGTGTCTGCGTCGGTGCACAAAAGGCTGAAGGCCCCAGTAAACAATTCTTTAGAATTGTAAAAAGTATTTCAAGTTGTAACTGTTTTTAATTTCACATACGTCGTAAATTATGCGTGGCATTACAAAACTCACTTATCTATAAAGTAGTAAAATAGTTAATTGCATATTACCTCGTGTGTTCATAAGTTTTGAGACAAACTTTGTAGTTAAAAAAATAAATTAAATATTACTAGATGCTATTTAATTCTTTTTCCAATTTTGAATTTGGAATGTTTACTTTTAATACCTTTGACTTTCAAATTTATTTCTGTCAATTTTATCGTGATTTAGGGGACTAAAGAATTGCGTGCGACCGTGATATCGCTATTTAAGGCGGGAAAAAAACCAATGGAGATTTTCCGTGAGGTGAAAACTTTTGGCGTAAGCCGTAACTTCGTGTATTACACTATCAAACGATACAGGGAGACAAGTTCCTTGCAAGATCGCCAAAGGAGTGGTCGGCCACGCTCTGTAAGGACGCCTGCGAACATCAAAATCATCCGAGAGCGACTTCGCCGAAATCCATGTCGCACTCAGAAAATAAATGCTCTGCAGACTAAAATTTCGTGCGTTTCAGTCAACAGAATACTAAAATATGATCTTAAGGTAAAGGCGTATAGCCGTAGAAAAGTTCACGTTTTAAACGATCAGCTTCGTAAATTGCGACGCGAACGTTGTCCATTACTGCTTAGGAGACACGATGCGAGGAAGATACTGTTCACCGATGAGAAAATTTTTACTGTCGAAGAAAAGTTCAACCGACAAAACAATAAAGTCTATGCCAAAAGTAGCAAGGATGTCCCAGCTTCAGCACGGAATGTCTCGCGTACTCATCATCCAGCAAGTGTGATGGTATGGTGGGGAGTTTCGTATGAAGGTGTCACTCCGCTCCATTTCTGTCAACAAGGCGTCAAGGTGAAAGCCAAGAATTATCAAAGTGACATCTTAGAGCCTGTTGTGAAACCCCTATCTCATACTTTATTTTACAACAAATCTTGGGTTTTCCAGCAAGACTCAGCACCATCCCATAAAGCAAAAACCACCCAAGCTTGGTTGAGGGAAAATGTGCCGGCCTTCATCGCGGCGAACGAATGGCCCTCCTCCAGCCCCGACCTCAACCCGCTGGATTATTCTCTATGGACTGAGTTAGAGCTCAGGGCCTGCCGGAAGTCCCACCCAAACTTGGAGTCACTGAAGCAAGCTCTTGTTCGAGAAGCAAAGCGAATCCCGTTAGAAAAGATTCGTGCCGCCATTGATGATTGGCCAAATCGTCTAAGGGCCTGTATTAAAAACAAGGGTGGACATTTTGAATAAAAGATATATTTTATTGTTGATTATTATCTACTTAGTGTTCACTGTAAATTTTAGAAATATAAGTTAATTATTTAAAAAGTTATGCCTCTTTTTTTTCGTCTCAAAACTTATGAACACACGAGGTAATTCCAACAAAAAGCTAATTTAAGGCATGATTAACTTGATATAATAAATAATATAAGGAAAATGCTAACACACAATATTTATTATAAAAATAATGAAGAAACAATAAAGTTATAATAACCTGCACATACCACTGCACTGATTATTTGATTGCATTTATAGATGGGTGGTTGGGTACGAAGTAAACACATATTTTTTACCCACCCACAAGATTTTTTTTTTTACCTTATTTATGCAGGTTTACTTTGAGAATGCTGGGTAAAAATCAGCTCACAGATAGTAAAAGTAAACAAAACATGACTGTAAGTATAATTTTTACATTGAATATTAAATTCCTACATTTTGGCATGTACTTCTTTCTAAGATGCACAAATACAAACATTGTATTTCACTGAATAATATGTTTTGTTACATAAAAATTATTGAAAACTGGTATATAAAGTACTGACCTTTACCCAGCGGCTGGGTAAGCGCCCATCCATAATTGCATGTGGTGAATTATAGACACATTTCAAGTTTTTAATTGAGATAAGAGGCATTAGGAAAACAGGTTGTGTGTGATAGCACAACAATATGTAGATAACACACCTAACAGTAAACAGATACATATGTAATATGTATTGTTCAACCTAGTTAATAACCACAATATTATTTATGTATGTACAAACATATTTATACCACAGGGATGTATGTATTTTTAGAATACACACTATACATTTTTATTAGGTATTTATTTAGTATACAATAGGATTTATTTATGTTATGGACTTACTTTACTATCAATAGCAGCCAGTCAAGTGTAGATTTTTTAATATAATTTCATAATGGAATGGAGATTATGGTGAAGGGTTCTTACCTGATAATATTTCAAATGTGGGTACTTAATGATAACCCGTAAGATGAGCACTGTGAGCTGGTCTTGCAGTGCTACTCTCTGTTCATACGGGATGCCCGGGGGAAACCTTTTCAGAGATCGGTTTACGTCTAACACCACCTGATGATAAGTATTATGTTAGTTGAGAAGCAGGTTCAAAATAAAGACCTGAAACATGGTTTACACAATGGACAATAATCTATACTAAATGGGCCTATCCAATGTGGTAGCAAAAACTATATTTGTGGCAAAATTGCCGGAATGCCACAGAAATTTTCCCTTGTTGCAACATGATCGGAAAATCCCAACCAGTGAAGTCTATACCTTTACTGGTCAGGATTTTCAATAAGGCCATGCTGAAGATTCTGGCTACACAGGTGTAGCAGCAGGCAGAATGTTCATTTATTATTATTTAAAGTTTTATGTTAAACTCAAAGTTTTTAAATTCAGCAGCAAAGATTAACAAATGGTACAACTTGCTATTTACATGATAACTCAGTACTTCTTAGACACCATGTTTATATGCTTGAATGTAACATAATATCAAGACATACATTTACCTCTTTTTGTTGGAATAATTCTAATTCGCAATCTAAATCCTCAATTTTATTTTATTTTAGAGGGTCTGTGAACTTTAGAATGTTATTTAAAAAATGTGTAGGTATTTGTAAAAAGTTTATAAATTTATAAGCATACCTGATTATACTCAGGATGTGTTGATAGTTCATCCAGTGAAGGTGGTTCTGTCATTTCGCCCTTGGTCACACCAACTAATAATGGCCATATTGTTTTCCTGTAATCGTCTGTGCACAACAAGTTGTTATTCATAGAGGCTACATACATGGCAAACACACATGGAAAATATTACCACGTAAATAACTTTCAGATCAGACAGATAATTATAAATAGTGACTCATCATAAAAATGAATAATGTAAACAATTTCATGGAGCATAAAACTTACCACTTATTAATCCTCCTTTGCTCTTAGCCAAGTTCTGCCATTCTTCTAGGCTCACCGTGTCTGGGTCTGAAAGACATTTCTCAATCTCTCTTCTCTTCACTGTGATTTCAGGATCTTCGAAGTCAAACTCTGCACACAAAGTAACACAAAATGACAATCATTGGCTACACTTTCACTTCACTTTTTCACCGCGAATAAGCTATTAATTAACTTTCCAAGTACCTATGTACGGATAACATTATAGTGGACTCTATCCAGGAAGTAATTAAACTCGAATAATGTTTACAATACCTTGATCGAATTTCAATTCGGAAGGCGTAGAAATGTCATCGATATTTTTGGAGTGGTTCATGTTGAAAGATTGCTGTTTTGGTGGAGATGAACAGTCACCATTTAAATTACACTTATCACCGATATCGGTATCTATTAAATTAGACTCCATCGTAGAAAGTTACAATTAATCGAGCGAAAACATTACACCATTCTTCTGACGTGATGACATTTTGCGAAAGTGAAGGCTTCGTTCAAATACAAGATCAAAATTCCATGACATGAATGACACGTAGGTACTGACTGTGTCGAACAAACTTATATTACATATTACATGTATACTTTTACGAGTACATGTAAAACCATTTTAATAAAAAATACAAGAAATTTCATCAATAAATCTGAGAAATTGTTGAAAATCAAGATCAAAATAATAACAATTATACATTATACAACCATACATATTGATAAACTCACTCAAGGTTCAGAACGGCGGCCGTTTCTTTTTACGCAGGGCGCGTTTCTTTATAGGCTTGCAGCCCACCACTATGTTCTTACATGCAAAAGATGGACTTATGACAAATGCATTGCCATTACCATTAGGCATTTAGGTATCTATTTTTCAAATCCATTTCGGAAAGTAAGAAAAATATACTTCACTTCATTCTGCTGATCAAATCCCAGCCTTTATACTTTAGTATTTATATCAATGATCCCATCAAAAAGATTAATTAGTACTTACATGATCAGTCGGCACAGCAATATTAAAATCAACTAAAAAGTACTTAATATTAAAACCCGTATGTATGTAAAAAATCGAAACCTTAAAGATATAATACTGAAAACTCTTTCAAATTTTGAAAACTAGGAAGAAGGGGATATGTTTACGCGTCATTGTCAAAAACCAGCCCGATTGGATAAAAATATTTATTTTCAGTTTAATTTAACATAAACTAAAAACCCCAAAACTAATAAAACTTTCCCAAAAAAATATTCGAAAATGGATTGCAGTGTTCATACTCAAGATGATAATATTAGAAAAATTGAGGATATTATAGATATACAGAAAGCTAAAGGTAACTTCAGTGTTCGTCAGGTCGCATTTAATCTTCCATCAGAGAGCAACAGTACAGGTTCCACGAATATAGCCAAAAGTTTGGAATCAGGGCTTTCGAATACGAATAATACAAAGTCAAAATCTAAGAAGTTGAAGAAGCTCAAATCGAAGCAAGCTAAGAGTCCTATACCTGACGTGATGTCTTGGCCGAGCGATTCCGATATAACCGTGTTGAGAATGAAACTGTGTTTGACGAGGAGCGATTTGAAAGAGAATGTAGGGAAAGTATTTTTGGGGGACGGATTGCACCAGCCCGATAGTTCGTCAATGGTGAACCTGGCGACACTGATATTGCAGTCGCAGTCTCCTTCGAAGCACAGCGTGATGGAGGAGTACCTGTTGCCGTTGACGTCATGGGAGCACCAGCAGCGGAGGGATCCCGTTAAGGACTTGCTGGTGGAGGAGGAGAATTGCAAGGCTTACGCGACGCAGCTGGAGAGTCAGGCGCACGCGTTCTGCAGCCACGATGATGACAACTACTTCAGCTCGCACGACAGCGACTGCTCGCAGTTGACGAAGAAATCCAAGATGGCGCGGTTCCTGCGGCTTTACTTCTGTCCGTGCTGCACCTGCCTCTACCGGCTCGAGAAGATGCAGGAGCCGTGCACGTGCTTCAAAAAGCGCAAGGAGGCGGTCAATATCAATTGAAAAGAGACTGAGAGACACCCATTGAAATATTGTCGTTTGTTAAATTCATTTTGTACTTACTCAAATGCGTCGAAATATTATGCTGATAAAACATTTATTCATGAAAACAATTATTCCTTACTATTCCATTGAACATTTATTCCTCTTTTAAGTTTTAGTGGGACTGAACATCTGGGCCCCTATTTTTGAATCACTCGCTTGGATATGGCGTGTGATTTTCGTTCGAAAACACATAAAAAATCAACGGAAATCACTCAAAATGTAGACGTGAGTGCAAAATTGAGCAATGATTTTTCAAATCCTTTTTGTGTAGGTTACAACTGGTTTTCATTCCGAAATTCGACTTTAAACATTGAATATCACACGCCATCTTGACGCGGGTGATTCAAAAAAAAGGGCCCTGGTAGGAGAAATAAGAATTGACAACCTTTGGTAGGTAGTATCATAAAATTAATATTCCTTCCAAAAGGGATAATAATTTTAAGGGTATTAATTTTCACAAGGCATTATACGTACGTCTTCATGAAGTAAGTACGCTCGTATTATTGAAGTTATCTTAGGACCTGTATCTCAATTTTAGCGCAGGCAGGTCAGATCAGGGTTATAATGCAAAATCTATTTTCTAGCTTATTGTGGTCACAAACAGCCGCGAGGTGCAATAATCGTGACAATTGGATCTCGTCTTGTAGCGATAATTGAAAAAATGCAAGCACGGGAAGCTTTGCGATCGCATTGTTTACAGATTCTTGCGGTGCCTGGGATGTCAGTTTTCCATCATAATCGCCTTATCATTATATAATAATAATAGCTATCTCTTTCTCCCCTATTATTATGGAGCCTGGTTGCTCACATTGCTGATTTTGAATAAAAATGTAACGTACGACAAGTCGAAAAAGTTACTTATAAGGACTTACGCGATAGAGTTAAGCTAAAATCTTACACGGCTCAGCTTATGATGCAGCATTTTACTCTTAGTATCTGTGGTAGAATTTATGTATTTCAGTCCATATGCATTTATAAAGTTAATGCGAGTACAATTTTTTTTTACGAAAAACTTGAACATGATTGATTGCACAACTTTTTACGGCGAAGGCTTAGACTTAAAATAACTGTTGATATTGTATGTTGGTGCTCATAAATACATAAGTATCCATGATTTACCTAATGACAATATCAGGGTCACAAGACAAGGAACTATTTTATTTTTTCAGATTTAGTTGCACTTAAAATAATTTGTTATTTATTTTCGCTATTTTTGTGATAGATCAACATTCGAAGTGGAGCAACCTCTGTTTCTGAGTTAACTTTACTCAAAGGAGGAGCAAAAGTTTTAATGATAAATAAATAAAATAAATATGCGCCTGACCACTGTCTGGTTTTTCAAAGTAAGGAATTTCCTTCCTTGTGTTACAAATATCAGACAACGATTATGAAGGACAACTCTTTCCATTCCTCCTCCTCCTCCCATAAATACTTAAATACATATAAACATCCATATGATATAAGTATAAATGTTCGTGCTCATCACATAAATACCCCCCATAAATTGCCCCTTGCGGGATTCGAACCCGCAACCCTTAGCGTAGTAGTCAGGAAACGCGTCGTCTAAGAATAGGTACACTTTGAGCCTCGCATCGAATCCGTAACGCAGCATTTATTAATCCGGTTTTGAGCATTCTCCAAGCGAACTTTCAGTTTCATCGATCATTACAAAGTGTGACTTCCGAGGTAAATCTGATTATTTTGGTAGCGAAATAAATCGTATTTTACCGAAATTCGTTCGTTTCGCGAGGCATTGCCAAACAGTTTCATTTCTTCGCCCCCCAGCTGCGCAGGCACGGCAGGTTATAAAGCGCGGAGAAAGCACGCGAGTGCGCAGTCGCGTACGGTCGGCGATTTTACCGCGTTTTGTTTCGCGCGCTTTTTCACGCGCCAGCCAGTGTTGCTAATAAGAGGACTTTTGGTGAATAAAAAAATGGAAATGAGGTAAATATTAATTTAAGTTAATCAATGTGGTGGAGACGATAGTATTTTCAAAAAAAATATGTCAGTTTACGCGCGCTACGAGTGAAGAGATAATTAAAAATGTTAGAAATTTAGTAAAACTACACGTAATAAACACACGATATTTTGGATACAAAAAAAAAACCAGGCAGGAGCTTTAGGTAGAACAGGACTCGACCCTTCGGACGAGTTCTAAAACTTTTAATTGAACTGTTTTGTTATATTAGTTTCAGACAGCTCCAAACTAAATTAATTAATTTTTCATCATAAAAAAATTATTGACTTTCATTTGGCCACTCATTTGGAAGTGCGAATATCTGCAACAACATCCTGTTACTGCAACAGATTTAAACTTTTCGCATCCGATATTGTAATTTACAGTAATTCAATTCGCTTTCACCTTATTGGATAATGTCATCGTAATTTCGACGGGTTCCACCCCGCATGCATGATGTGTATTTTCCCACACACGTGGCTGAATGGGTGAAACACTGCAATGTCTACCGAGACACCTTAGCAATGTTCTTGATTAATATCAAGAGATCTCCCGCGGTATATTTTACCGCGTAAGTCTACATAGTAGACTGTAGACGCAAAATTACATATGACCTGTGAACGAGATTTCACATATGCAAGTCTGCAACCACCCACCGATCAGATAATATTCTGCAAGTTTATTATGTACGAAGGATATTTTTCCGGCTCTCATTTAGACAGATGCTATAAGTACCTCACTAATATATCTATACAAGAATTCAAAAAGGTTAAATTAAGTAAACTCAAAGCGACCTTTTGTGGAAAATGTAATTGATATCCAATAAAGATGTGAGATGTGACTAATAAAAACGATATAAAAATATTGAAATGCATCAACCTTAGCTTAATGTATTAATCTAAGGCTATATGAAACCCTTCATACATTAAGCTCTTATCTTATCACACATAGGTCAGTTTATACATATAGTACTGGCGTAACACTATGATGTAATAAAGTTTTCGCGTGAGGCAAAATGCTAGCTATATGTATAGAGTATATACACTCCATGCAGCTGTCTACCATAAAAGTTAGTAATTTTACAAAGGTATCTCCGGCTACAATGTTATTTGATGGATTTTGACATTTACATTATGTACTTACTTACCCACTTTAATTGTTAGCATAAAAGTGTTTCGTACTAATCAACTGTTTCATGGCTTGGAGCTTATGTAAGCTCTATGCTGCAAATTGAGCCATTTGTGTAAAACAGACATCTTTAATGAATAGCTAAACTTTTAAGTCGTGTGACCTTACACAATCCCCAGGCCCACACTTTTATAGGTAATGGGGACAGCGTCTTCCTTCAGGGAACCATCGCAGGAAACCTATACCCATACCTAGTTATTGATGGACCTTCGTAAAACACGAGTTTAAATAACATAACCATATCATAATTTTCATTGCCCTACAGTAAATTAAAGATTACTTCTCCTTATGCATCTCAAGGGTCAACGCACGCAATAAATTCGGTAAGGATAAAAAGGTAAAGTTAACGAACCCTTTAGCATACATAAAGCATCTTGAACCTTTTTAAAATCGAGTTAGTTCCATTTGCACCACGGCGCGATTTGAGGCTCTACCCACACGATGTCCGATTAAATATTTAATTCAAAAGATCCTTTCACGATACGAACTCGTAAACCCACCGACATACGTCGACGATACCTTTGTCAAAATAATATTTATTACTCACTGGAATAACTTTTGAAATTGTAACTTTTTTGAAACTCACTGGAATACATTACACTAAAGTTAAAGGCTTTGGTTTATTGCTTTGTTAAGAAAAATAAATATTTTAATTTAGATTTAATTGCATTTTGCCATACCTTAATATTGCGTTTATTTAATTGTCACGGTTAATATCGGTACAATCAAGTTGCTTTACTTGATTTAGCAGAAAATTAGAATGTCTATCTGGCTCAAATCTGATACAATATTACTTGTAGTAATGAAAAGCCTTGACATTATAACCAAATAATCAGATCAAGTATACCATACCTTTAATTCAGTTTAGTATGATATAATCAACTATGCAAACAGCACCATTAAACAGTTGCATTGATAATTACTGAGCGTTAGTTAAGTAATTTTAAGAAAAATTTATAGATTATTTTAAATGAGATATAGCGTTGTACTAGTAGTATTATTATTATCTGTGGCGTTGTATTGAGACTCGCAGATAAAAACATTATGGAAGAATAACTACATAATTAAAAACAAAAGTGCATCATCTTATTGTGCAATGGTGTGGTGAGTGCAACAAGGAGTATGTTTAATCTATTCACTGAACGAAAACAATGCGTTTAGCGTAGGCCTTACGTTCAAGGCTGGGCGGCCCACTATCGATACTTCGATAAGGCACAAAAAGATAATTTAATAAATGTCTAGTTAGCCAGGGCAATAATGACATAAAATGATTTCATTTGGTATCTTGAAGTTTAGTTCAGAAGTAGGTACGGTTCCTGAAAATTATATAATTGGTTTCTGAATTAGGCACGTTACCGACAGTTAATTATATTCCGTTAGTTGTGTGGTGGAGTTTTTGCTTTTTTTCTTTTGACCATGCCATCTCTTTGACCTTTTGTATGGCGACTCTACATCCAACTTTTTTTATTCGGATCATGCATCACATGTATGAGTCATCATAACGCTTAAAGATGAAATAAGAAACCAAAAATTGCGCACGGGCGGGACTCGAACCAGCATCTTTCGGGCTTACCGAGCCGTGCTGTACAATTGGAAGAGCAGTTGGCTCGGTAAACCAGAAAGATGCTGGTTCGAGTCCCACCCGTGCGCAATTTTTGGTTTCTTATTTCATCTTTAAGAATTCAAATATGACACCGTGAGTGTTAAGAGACATTCTAAATCATCATTACACATTCATTATGAATGGAAAAATAATAAAACACGCTTAATTAATAAGGGCATAAATAAGTAATGTTGATTGAGTTAGTATGATATGATAAGAGCCACCTTGTAGGTACAAAATACAAGTTGTAGGTATTATGGCTGTCTTTATGAAGCCGATAAAGGTCGACGGTGGTCAATTGCCTTTGCTCCTCAGGTCAAAGATGCTACATAATAAATGTGGATGAGGTAATTTTATTTTATCTCACAGCATTTTACTTCATATAAGACTGGAATCAGAGAATTTTATTATTAACGCGTTTAAAGTTTGCGATGGGTTCCGAAAACTTATATAAACCAATAATAATTATGCCGTGTAAGACGTGCTGTAATAAATATATTATAAACCATATGGATAGTTTAAATACTTAACAGTAATTACGAATTTTAAGGCGTAATGTCCATGGTGATGATGGACACGGACCTAACCGATCTAAAAAGCGATTAATTTACAATGTAAATTCAGGCATCTAGTTTACAGCATTCTTATCTCTCACAAGCATGCATACTGTATGCACAAAGCCTTAAATAGTAATGAATGAAGAAAGCGTCCATAAAAAGTTATGCAAGTCATAAAGCCGAATACACATAGTATATGGCTTAATATAACACCAATTTTAAAACAGTAGTTTTTTTCATATCATTCAGCAACTGCTCATCATATTTAACATACTCGCACTAACCGTCAAGATTATATGCTCATTCTATCCATCTTGATAGTGAACATTGTATAAACTAAGATTATGAGCCTGTTTCGATACGGTGTCTAAAGAATGGCTGTGAGAATCTGAGATTCAAATCAAAATTATAGTTCGTCATAAACCGAAATGGTCTGAGATCACCATTAGCGCAGCTCAGCAAATATGCAAATGTTATAAGAATTTTGAAGTATGAATAAGTAGAGGGCTAGATATCAATATCATATTTTTAAAATTGACAATTTATTTTCTTTCTAAATTGCTTGCACCTGAAGGAATCTAGTGTGTCAGGAATCAAACCCTGCATCTGACGCTATCCGGGCGCATGCCTATAACACTGTTATATATATATATACACTGTATATTGTTTTCTACTTTTATCTAAGTCATGAATCAAGATCCTGATTAAATAGGAGTGTTTGGTGGGGATAACTTACACCTAAATAATTCAAGTTTGTGTGTATGCAGCTTAACAATTTCAACCCGCGAAGCCTGCGGTGGTCTCTTAGCATTTGTCTGACGAGTGTTTGCATACTAATGCTGTGTAATTATTTCTAATGAGCTCTGTACCTGAATTAGCTAATGTTACCTCTACCCACTATTACAACTACGAACGTGGTAAAGCTAAAGCAAATATACATTCTCGTTATCATGTAGAATTCAAGATAAAATGCTAGAAATCTGTCAAATACATGCCAAACGAATACAGCCAAACAATGAAATTATGCTTGAAAACGTTATATTTATCAAGAAATCTGAATAAATAGAGAATATTACACTCTGATTAAACTTTCTGCATTACCAAGCGGTTGACTGGTAGAGAATGCCATAAGGCATTAAGTCCGCCAATTGTACAATTTACAGTGCCTAAAATTTAAATAAATTATAAATATTAAAGATAAACAATAGAATTTAATATTGGATTAGGATAAATAAATCTAATTTGTTACAATGGCACGTGTTACGTACCTACATTTTCCTGAATGAAAAAGGAGAGTTCTTTAAAATAAGGTCGTGTAGTACTGGTGCATACATTTATTACTTAGTACCTTTAATATATTATTAAATAGTACAAACACGACACTAAACGATACATGTTGTAAGTCAAAATCGATTTATTTTCTATTTCACGTACCATTTATTTACTAAAATCGCGATATAAATAACACAATCGCTACGGAAATCCATTTACGCTAAACGTAAAACCGGCGACAAACTACGAGTAATTAATTAGTTAGCGTGCGTGTGCGCATTGGCATTACTGACAGTTAATGAACCTTGTAAATTCGTGCTAATCCCTCGGTAACGCAACACTATGTAATCGGCAAAAAAACTATAAACGCCGATTTAATAACGGCCAGACTTGTTATTGTTACTTTACGGAAATGCAAAAGCGATAATGGGCATATTCCGACATAAAACAAATAGGATGTGTGTGATTCGTGCGTGTCACGTTTTCTCTTGTAGGAACCTAGGGCCTTCGCATGCCATGGATTTCTAGAAATACTTTATCAAGTAATTGGACATGCCGGGAAATCTCTAAAATATTAGAATAATTAATTTGAGAACCCTATTGCAATAAAAACGTAGCATTGTCTAAACGATATATAATTTTAAACTTTGTTGCATTTCGTACTAAACTTATATCTTTGCATTAAATCCTGTGTGTCGATAACTTATGTTCTAACGATTTCAGAATTTTATAACAGGTACTAACGCGTCGATGTCTTTTGTAGCGGTATCTCAGTGTTCAACTATTTTTATTGTTAAAATACGCAGTAGGTACAGGTAGGTACTTGTTACATCGTGATCACCTTAACAAGGACTTACAACTTCATTCCGCACAACAATCCGTCAATTACCCAACTGACCTATACCAAACAAAACATTTAACCCATTCGCGACCAAGTGTAAATCGAATTGTCAATTGCTATCAATCGACTTGCCCAATGCTCTCGCACTCGTGACACTTGGCTGACAAGTGTGGCGGCCATCTTGCCGGTTGGCACACATCCCAGGAGCGGCTTAGCTGGTCCAACTGGAACTGTTGACATCGCTTTGATGTCACCGGCTTTAACGACCTTGCACTGGTTATATTGTGACACGTTAATCCAATTAAGTTGTATACGAAATGGTGTGTGAAAACGAGGTGTGGGGAATTCGTGCATTCGTAACTTATCTCATAGAAGTACTTGCTTGAAAACGTAGCTGCAGCGTAACTTCAGCACTTTGTATGTTTGTTTTATTTTATCTTAATCACTATAAAAATTGTAAATCGGAAAGAGTCTAAAGAAGTAAGCGTGTTACTTCAATCACGAATAAAATTATGCTCGTATAATATCGTATGCCCGATCAAATCAGCACAACTGTCGATCGACAGTCGTAAGCCGAAATTAGGCATCATTAAGAGTGTTCTCATTGCAGGGCGGTGAGATGACCTTTTTCCGTTATGTAACACGCGTAAGATTAATCGTATGCGTTTAGCGTAACGACGTCACTTACGGCATACGGCCGCGTGCGTCCGGCCTTAACTGGGGCAGGGCTGCTAAAGGTTAACAAACTCTTTGTAGGTTTTCGGCGTCGAGCTGGTTTATTAACATTTCAATGCACAAAAACATTTCATTATTGAAGTTGATGTAACACTTCAGTACCTCGTCTTACTTATTACGAGTCTTTTCCAGAATATTACAACACTTTTTCCATGTGCAATAAAAACGTGTTGATGACGAGGATTTTAAAAACTACCCTCTACCCTGAGTATGCTTTAGTGTAAAATCAAACAGGTGAAGCGAGATCACCATCACAATACCTAGTGTTAAAACTATTAAATGTCGTGTTAATTAAAGAAATATAGAAGGTGTTAAACGTTTTTCATGTATGGTTACATTGGTTACCCTATCTCGATTGCGTTACGTGTGTAATACTGCATAGTACCCGCGTGCCGGCATTTACGTTTGCCACTAATAGTTAATCACACTTAAATAAAATGTGGCTAACACTCAACTTACAAGGAAACGCGCTAAAAAGCTATATTGTTTTATTATTAATAGTAACATTAAAATAGTCTATACAATCGAATGACAACTATTTTAATACTAAGCTTATTTACCAACATAAGTCATTCAATGATTTGAACACTGTTGATCTATGATCAAAATATCACACATTAACTAATTAATAAAATTGATTTAAATGTTACTCACAGATATTTTTCGCGGAGATTTATACTATTACGCTGTGCCTTTGTAGTTTTTGACTAATAACTGCTATTCATGAAGCTTTACGCATACTAAGTTGCTGAACTAGGCGGTATTATTGCTTGTAGTGTTCAGTTGTCCATGATTCATCACAATCGAATGCCTAGTACCTAACTGCTGACTAACCAAGCTGTTGTCATTGTCCATTTCACAATTATCAAATTACTGATGCTAATCATTATAGGAGGCGAATTAACATAAGGCACGTGCGAATAAGCGGCTAAGCGTATGGGTGCGCCGACGCATGCCGCATTAGCGCGACACATGTGCTCTCGATCTACACACTTGCGCAAAGTCTAATCAATGTCACGATAGGTTTGTGCACCGTTAATCACTCAAGTCAAGCTAGAGGTATAGCATAGAAGACCGATGCTAGATGCAATTAAGAGTATCCAAATTAACTGATACTGATGTGATAAATTCCTCAATTCGGGTACGTTTATTGAAAATGCATAAACTAATATTATAAAGCTGAAGAGTTTGAATGAACGCGCAAATCTCAGGAACTCAACCGTTTTCTTAAAGTATTGAATTGCTTATTTGTCGGGGAAGGCTTTATGCTATACCTATAAAATACCATGCTGTAACGAGAGGGAAGAGAAGCGCGGACGCATTCGCGGGGGACCGCTAATGGAATAATAAAATAAGAGGCTTATAACATGCTTTAAAATGTGTGCATTGTACACAATGGGTGATGAATGATAATGAATCCACTGGTTCTTTTCAAAACACAACGTAGCAAACTACAACCACCGACAACTGTACGTGCATGCATAGGAGTTAGCGATTATCCTGATCGTCACTTGTTTCCATGTTCTCACGCATGCGTGAAATTAATCCGCAATGGTCAAGACAAGATTAATGGCACTTGATCAATAGATAAATAGCTGCACATACTAGGAGCTCAAACTTACACGCCTACGGGAAATGTAGATCGCTATCATTTGCTAGAGCATACTACGCTGCGCCCCTGCGCGGTTATGCATTTTGTAATTTGTGGGTTGTTGGTCGTTTACGTTTAGTGCTATTACAACTGTTATTGAAATGCGGGCAGAATGCTTATATGGTATGCGCGTTAGCGCCGCTTCCCTGAGATAAACTGTTCGCTGTATAAACTCTATGCGATTTCAATAAAGCTTTAGTAACGTAGTTTAATCAACATTTTAAAAGTTACAATATAAATCTAAACTTTCTAATTTCTGATAAAACCAGCCATCGTGTGATGATTTTAAACTTATTTTGGAATTGTTAAATAAGCCCGAAATTAATAAGTTCCTTAAAAATTAAGAAACACTAGTAGTAACTCGTAATTTAAGAGTTTTACCATTTACTTATTAAAATATTAGGTTGTTAATTAGTTTTACAGCCCCATAGATAATGTTGCTATGCAATAAAGTAAGAAACGACGACAGTTCGTCAAATGAGATTACAAAACAAGCCACTTCAACGTGTTAAATTGTAATTTGCGTAACTTTTAAGGGTCACAGAAGCCACGCTGAGAACTTAGCTGCGGCCGCGTCTAAGAATAAACAATTTAGTTTAAGTTTTTAGGGGGCCTACTCCGCATATTTTGCTCTTTTCGATGTCTCTAATAGTCGCCGACTGGTCGTGATGAGGAACAGTGACAGTTTCGATATTTGTCAACATAAAAATGTTTTTCAAGTTTCTTGATAAAAACGCGGACACGACAAGAGGAGGTCACTTGAGTAGGTTACAACAATAAAATCAAAAATTAATTAATATAGATAGATATAGAAAACGTTTATTGCTTTCAATACAGAAAAATTATGATTATGATACACAAACGTGAGCAATTAAGAATAGCTTAAGGAAAACACTATAAGGCTGCGTCAACAAATAAAACGCATCTATCGGCTTATAGTTGAGCGCTACGACCGACGAATGCATGCATGCAATACATGAATGGAGCCTTACATTGTAGGAGCTCTAGCCACGGTAGCCGCGACCAATCGAACCGTTAGCCTGAACGAAGCGACAAATCTGGTTCATCTTAAAGCTAAATATACATAAAGCTAGGAGGCTGCTGTTACATAACGGCCAAAAGTGAAATCAGTGAGATAATGTCGCATCAACACGCGATATAACAAACAGACAAACGCAGGCGGCTAACTGTTTAATCAAACGCAGGAGATGACTAAGCTTTTTTTTACCCGATTGCAAAAAAAGGGTATACAGCTTGTAATCGGTAGTATGATATTGTAAGTACCAGTACCGCATTCCTGATACTCGCGACAGTGACAGCCAATCCTACCGAATACACAAGAAAAATAGTACCTACTCATTTAAAAAGAGAACAAGTGAAAATAGAATTCACACGCAGATGTACAATATTATTTAAGTTGAATAAGAATGAATGACGTTGTGTACCGTTACAATTTTAAATGATGAGATGACAGTAAAGTTTGTTCATAGTTAATTCTTAATTCGTAAGCAGTAGCTGTAACAAAAATACTTACTTATATGATGCTGTATGTAAGTGTTATGTAATTTATATACTTACGTGAAAATTGTAGAAAGTTTGTACATTCGGATGTCGTTAAACGAATAATTTAAAATCACTTAGTATTCTTATCTTTTAAATAAGTATGACTGTGTGTAATGTGATATACCTACATACCACACCTGTTAGGAACAAATGAAATGCTCTGCCAGGAATGGGATGGCATCATGTTACCACTTCAGCGAAATAAAACAGTAGTAAGTAAAATGTTAGTTCTATCTAACAATAATATTTCCAAAGTATAGAAAAAACCGAGCCATGAAACTTTTTCTCACGAAATACAGTTAGTAAGAGATAGTGACTTTCATTATTGACCTTGCCATATCACCGCGCTTAGCTTTTTATTGTGTTTTTAATATCAATTAAGGAGATATCGCTTTTGAAATTTGTGTTTCGGGTATTAGCCCAACTTCTCGTCACGGACCAGAAAGCAGATAATATTACTGTAGATCCGCAATCCGACGGTCAAGTGGCAAACACTAATACGCAAGTTTCCATTTCACGATTGGTTGGTTCTGATGGAGAAAGCCTGGATTGTCCGGTGGTGGTATTCGAAATATTCAGTATTATTTTGAGCATCGGGCCAGTCTAGATATTTCGTTACGCAACCCAGATTGGCAACGGGAATATGAAACGTTCTGCAATAAAATAAAATTGCGCACTACTGCTATTGTTCGACTGTCGATGACACTGCAGCCGGGTAAATAAATAAATCGGTTTAGTATTGCCTAACTGACACAGCTTCAGCCGGACTTTAGTTAGCTAACCTAAGAAAAGCACTGTGCTAATTACACAATCCTATGATGTTCCGGAAATTACGTGTACTTTCCTTTAATCTAAGGTCAATCTTGACGACACGTTTGGTGCAGTGGTTACCGCTCCTGACAGCTGAACCAGCGGTCGCGGGTTCGAATCCTGCTAGGGGCAAATGTTTGTGTGATGAGCACTGAACATTAGTACCTAAGTCATGGATGTTACTCGTATATGTATTTAAGTATTTATTGAAGACGCCCCCGTCATAATCGTTGTCTGGTACTTCGTAACACAAGAAGAAAATTCCTTACATCGAAACCAGAATTGGTGTGTTGTCTATTAAAAAATACTGAAACAGATGGTATACGAGTATGAGGAAAGTTCACATAATTTTTCTCGATCATTCAATTGAGTAATCCGTTTATTCGGCCCTTGTTTTTAATACTGTCTGTCAATAATTATCAGGTTATCGGACCTAAAAATACCGCAGGCCACACCCTGGTGTCGCAAAGTAACACATAACATGTCCACTGCGTTCTCGAGTGACCCCAAAAGCTACAACTTATGACGTTTTTCGAGTAGATATAGATAGATACCTTGTCGTATCTTGTGACTCGTGATACGATAGAGCAGGACATTTTAAGACACGGTGGCCATGTCACTTGAATGATGTAGATACAATAAGTTATTTAGTCACAATGCACAGCTGTATTTAGATTCTTGTGCGCCACTTACAGAAAATATTATACTATTTCTCGATTAACACAGTTCGAAACTTTTCTACAATATAATCAATATTTACTAAGCCCCTCAACTCCTTAATAATCAGCTCGGCAACTATTCGACTGCAGCGAGAATACCCTGAAATGTAAGCCCGACCCAAATCTATATGATGATTTTCATAAAATCAAGATATGAACTTCAAACAATCCAAAATGTAAACCAAGACGAGTATTCAATCTGCTTTATCCACATTTAGCAGCATTAAGTTCTCTATCAAATATGTAGGCTGATTTGATAACCACTTCATCTGATGTTATTACCAATTCCCCACACCAAATCGTCCGCGACACCGCATCAATTACATTACACAACGGCCCTGCGTCTGCGCCGCTCCGTTTTGGTGAAAATTCTCTTGCGCAACTACTGGACCCGGTTACTGGACCTGTTTACTGTATCATACATAATTGTCTCGATGAACTGTTTCCCGAGTTGTATCTCCTTTTGACATTTGCAGTCAAAACACATGCGCGGTGTTGACAGAGTCGACAACCTACATCGCGGTGTTTACTTTCTCGGAAATTAATAAATCACAAGCTATAATATGCAGCAACGATGAATTCCATTTTATAATACACAGAGTTTTAATAACCTCGCATGCATAGACTTATATGTTGCTCGCATGACATAAATTATTTTCGCAAATCTATCAATCATGTCAAAAACTCCTTCAAATAATAGTCTCTATCGTGACTAATATTTCCATCCTACGCTGGCTATCAGGAGTTGCAGTGGTCTTTTGACATGTCCAACTATGTTTATTACATTTTCCAATTTAGTAACATGGCTGGCGATAAAATATATCGCGATATATCATATAGGGACAGCTAAACGCTCAAAGGGTGAAAAACACATCCACATACATAGAATACAAACGATTCACTATAAAAATAAATTAATTCCGCCCAAAGCCTCTATTAAACTTTTGATAATCTTGTTCCAGGTGGAGATTTTTATTAGCACTGCTATTAGTGGGAACAGCGCTAGCCGTGGAGGAGGAAGATGTCCCTGACGCGGGAGTAGAGGAAGATGATGACGACATAACCCTGGATCAGGAGGTAAGACATACTTGACTTATAATCAAAACACAATATATACTAAATATATCAAGAAGTAGAACAATAACTAATAAGAACAATACTAGACTGAAAGTACGATAGACATTGAAAATAGGTACGCTCCAATAACATACACGCACATGACAAAAGCATTAGCTTCCGTAATAAATTTTATTAGAAGAAAATCGCAGCGTTTTTCTACGTCACTAAGATTTAAAGAACTTGTGGAGAACCATTTACATAACACTGTACACACATAATAATGTAGAGCCTTCAGTAGCCTTAAACGTTTTATAACTTTTTGATAATCGTGTTTCGCTGGTTAATCACTTACTTTAAAAATAGTTTCTACAATGTTGGTGATAAGATTCAAATAAAACATAGCGATTGCCCACGTGTCTTTGTTAAAACAACGATATCTGAGCAGGAATCGTTCATTAATGTGATTGTAGCCCGACTATACTCGTGCTTTCAGATGCAACAGCAGATACCGCGTTACTTTCGATTTCAACTGAACACTAGACCGTAGCTTACTTATTACGGGTACCTACCTATTTATAAACGAGTCACAATCATGGGACCGCTTTTTTGTACAAATTATTCCATGTACTAATTGCACGTACAAGCTTTTGTTGTGTTATCTGATTAACTCCCATACCTAATGTTACTTTCTTTGACGTTTGATAAAGTAAGTAGTTTCTTTTTGATTGAAAGCTTAATTACATAATATTTGGAGGATAATGTTAAAGTTTTTAGGACGGCTTTATTTTGGACGCACGTATCAATACGCAAATATACATTTTCGGTTACTTCGCTCCTCCGCCTCTCTACCACCATTTAAGCTATTTGTTCTAGTACTTTACCATTTGAACCACATTATCGAGACGCTAAGAAGAAGAATATCCACCTAGGACTATGAAGATCCGTTTATGACTACGAATAATAGTTTCTTATTACAAGATAGTGAGAAGACTTTACTTATATCGCTCGCCGTGAGAGCTTCCTAGACCTAGCTCTTAGGCTAGTGTTCCAGTATTTTAACAAGAACATGTTTCCTTATACACACCTCCCTACCTTCATTAGATAAACTCTAAACTAACAGTACCTAATGTACACTCATAGCACGCTTTGAATGAAAATTTATCAATTGATTAGCCTGAAAGCTTAGCATGACTCTATTTGGAAAATTATGCAATGGTCGAAACGCTTTAAAAGATGAATCTTTCAATACATATTTAATAACTTCTAATGGTGAAAAATTACTTAAAGGTAATCAATCTAGCAATCAATTTAATTAATGAAGTATCTACACGAAAAACATAGCTGACAGGTACACAGTTACCTAGAAACACTTAATTGGCTGGAGCTGGAAATTTCCTCGAGGATATCGATGGATACGAGTACGGACTAAGTAGTACCACAGATAAATAATACTACGAGATAAGTGTTGCCGGTTCATTGCACGGGAGGGGATGCTAGGTAATGGGACCAGCTCGCATTTCCCGCAAATTGCTTTTACATTAGATCGTGACCGAAATCGAGAGTCAGTGCAATTCTTCTTGACCATCAGGTGTCAATGTCCGTGGGCAAGGCCGGCAAGAGTGAAAGTCGAAAGCAGCTCATTATATTTTTTTTACTATCCTCTTTTTGTTTCATTTCTGAACGATTGCTACCGTATCCGCAGTACGCATGTCAAATTGATAGTTTTGGCGCGAAAGTAGCGACATTTTCTATGTTGTCTTGTCTTACGCAGCAATTTATCCTACTGATTCTGATGAAATGGACCGATGCAAAAAATAAACAGCATCGATCTGTCGCACTTTAGAGCCATGATAGATAATGTTTTTAAGCAATATATCCTTGAAAGTAAAGCATTTTTTCTCTTTTAACGATACTTAATTCAAAGCCGACTTTCACAATAATTGCAACAAAAGTAAATGTTTTATTCAACTGCTTTATTTTTGGACAAAAAAAAACAAAATAGTAAAGCAATGCAGCGTGGCAGCCGCGTGCGCAGAGGAACTTGCGTCAACACGCGTGAGAAAAACGCACGATAGTTATTATGTTACACTGATTTATCGCACCAGTTCACTCACTTGGTTACTCAAACTTATTATCTTTTATGAGTTAAAATAACGAACTAGAAAGATGCAAAGATTTATTTATTCTTTGCTAAGACTTTGAAATTCTAACGCACCAATTTCAACTAAACTTCACACTTTAACGGGATTTTATGCAACTTTCACTTGTTTTAAAGGTAAAAATTGTGTTTACCTTCCCGACGTTTCGACCCGGTTACACGAGTCATGGTCTCGGGGCGACTGTTGAAGCTCGGCGTCGTCTGCCTGTGCGCGATGAAATATTTTCTTCTACCCGCACACTTTGAATATTTATTGCACTAGTACAGTCAGCTCGACAAACAACACTAACAGTATCTGGATTATTTACTGACGGCACAACACACGATTTGCACTTTGTTATTACTGGATTCCAGGTAGGTGACAAATGAAAACCATCATCCCGATTGAAATTTTTATATTTCTTAATTTCAATTGCCTCACGCACTAACCTAGTGTGGTAGTAACGATCAGTGGAGAGGATTTTTGGATCATGAAGTTCCATCCAGTTACATGACTCGTGTAACCGGGTCGAAACGTCGGGAAGGTAAACACAATTTTTACCTTTAAAACAAGTGAAAGTTGCATAAAATCCCGTTAAAGTGTGAAGTTTAGTTTAAAAATGCAACAAAGTTTAAAATCTTATGCACCAATTTCATTTGCAGAGTCACCATTTTTACTTGGCTACTTGATGCAATTTCAAATCTAATTAGGCCCAATCTGGCTGTTGCTATTAACAACAAAGCAGGCTTTTAGCCAATCAATGCCTAAATAAAAATATCTAAACTATAAGGAAACAATTTAGACGAAAGTTTTTTGATTTATTTGTTTATCGACGCACACCCGTTCACCCGGATCCGAGCATACCGGCATAATTGTTAAGATATAATTCTTCAAAATAATTGCATACGGTAGCGATGTCGTCTCGCACGAACGATTGTGTCCGATTTTTTTCCGACTGTCCATTTCTTTACAAATTCGTACGCGTGATGAAAATATTAAAAAGTGTGCATTACGTGTAATTACGTGTATTACGTAATCCGCCGGCAGGCTGCGGCGTTGCCGTAATATTGTAATGAACTTGTACCTCTAATAATAGAATTCAAAGAACACTTTGAATGAACATGCGCACATAATGATCTTAATGATAGAAAGTAATGTGGTGTTGTTACGGAGGGTTGCGTTGCAAAAAAAAACATCACTTTAGTTGTAATTAAGTAGCGAGTGATACATTACGTAGGAAGACGGATCTTATAAACTCAGTAAAAATTGTAAAGAGTTTTAAGTATTAAAATTTTGAACCTAATTGTCGGTAAAATATACGCAAATAAAAATTAACTTAGTAAGTACACTTAATTACTTATTCAAAATAAAATTAAGGTAACGCTTCATTTCAGAAGAATAGATTATAATGACCTGAATTGTGTCAGTTTTGGCAAGCACATGATACTTATAACACCTTCACCCATTTACACTTACACAACTAACCTTCTCGTAAAACCCCAGTAAAACAATGTTTTGTCGCAGATAAATAGTTGCTTACTGATTTTGCTGTAACTAAAACAATAATTGAACAGAAACCAATTCGTAGTGTTCATAGGTCTCACTCTTCTTCCTTTTTTCCAAAAGTCGAATGTAATAATGTACCTTTCAATTCTACCTATTTTCTACAATGTTTCATTTCTTACATTGGTTTTATGATTTAGTACACAAAGTAGTGATAGGTTCAATTGAATTATAGTTGATTTGCTTTTGGTTTTGTTGCGAGGGTTTGATATCACTGTAAGTAATTTGCAACAGCGTGCTCTTTATGATTATTATTTGCCATGACTTACACGCTCTTTAGCAAAATTTTCAAACCATTCTTATATTATTCACCCAAATTAATAATATCGTTACGGCCGGATATTAACTTTTTTATCGGAAATAGGAGAAAGAAAAGTTAGTAATTGCTGCCTTGCTTTAATCCATGCGTGAAACACCTAGATTAAATCTTAATTAGAATAATGTATTTCTAATCGGTGACTACAGCAACAGTGATTTTTCCGGACTGTTTGGTTTTTTATCTAAATAAGTAATAAAATTAACGAGCGTTAAGATATATAATATTTGAGAGCTAATCGTCATCAGCACGGATAGTTATACTGTTCAACAAATTAGTTTATCAATATAACTTGGTTTTATCGGGACCGTTCCTAATTATCACATAAAGTTTGCCATATGCAGAGGCACTTATAATTTACCAGCTGTTGAATTGCCCTCACGGTTAGCTAATACAAAAAAAAAGCAAATAATAATGACAGTTTGCGATTAGAAATAGTTCTGATCAACTCAATCAACTTTCAGGAAACGCGCAACCTTCGACCACGCGCGTACACGCCGTCCGCGTACAACGCGCTCCCAAGTGGTTTCCGGCCCACAGCATCACTAGCTGAGCTGGCCGGCTACCAGCAGCAGCAGCGGCCGCAGCAGCAGCAGCGACAGCAAGAGCAGCAGGAGTTCGTGGGACTGGTGCCCGCGCGGCCTACGCAGCAGGTCTACTTGGAGGACCAGAAGACCAGACAACCCCTCAGAAAGGTAAGCATTGAATTACCACTGATGGATGGAAATGACAATAACAAAGAACAGTGAACTGCTTGCATGTTGAACGCAAAGGATTAACAAAAATCCATTCATTGCAGATGAGAATGCACAGGCACTGAACTAGGAAATAGGGTAGTGCCAGACGGCAAGTGAATAAGGCCGGTCAACAACATTGTAACTCCTGCCGAGGTCATTTACGCGTAATTAGACAGAGAAAGTAATAATCTAGACCGAGTCTAGACGACACTTTCTACTATGGAAATTATGACGCGTTATATCACACTTCACACTCCTACGCAGTGCGCGATAGAACACAATGCCTATTAAAATACCTACGACATTATGTCTAACATTTATTCGCTGTTCTCAGAGACTATAAAATTAATTCATTAATAACATTATGTAACGAAATCATAACAGCAGTTTACATAAAGTTTCACTCATAAACATTGTGTTCGCGTCGTGTGTGTTTTTAACATAGCTGTAAGACAGAGTGCTGAACAATCAGTATTCCCCACGAAACTTTAGTTAGCACAACTCTGAAATAGGAATAGGTCTATCTATAGTCCTTACTTAAAACACACTTCATCTCTTTACCCGTTTTTTGACCTATAGTTACCTTACCAGCCTAACGAAGACCACAGATCAGTGAAGCTACAGCACCAGCACCGCCAAGAAGTAGAGGATGAACTGGAAGAAGAAGACAAGGAGGAGCCCGACCGTCTCACTCAGCTGCTGCAGCAGTCCAAGTTTGACTGCGTGGGCAAGCAGACCGGATACTACGCAGACCCTGAGCTCAACTGCGAGGTGTTCCACTATTGCCAAGACAGCGTCAAGCACTCCTGGATCTGCCCGGATGGATTCACTTTCCACCAGGTAAATACATATTCTAGATATTTCCTTCGTCATGAAGCACCTGAGTGATCTAGCTATGCTTGGGTAGAAATAGGAAAACTATTTGTTTAGACTTGAGTCTTGAGAGGACACTGTCAACGCCTTTTAGCTATTGCGATATTCATGGTTATTATTATAGATGGGTTTGATGTATGGGTTTCATCTGTATAAGGTTAACTCATCTTAAAGTATAGAATAAATGATATGAATAGATATCTATTCTGTGTATATAGCATCCAGTGACATTGTACTGAAAGATACGACTACGCGTACACGTAAAACACGTAACAGCTGCCTACTCCTTCGCTATTCGGAATCAAGATTCACACACCTTTTTGTCACAAATGAAGCAATCGACAACAAAACAGAGTGACGTGAAAACAATAGCAATGTTCGCACGTAACGATTGTTGGAGTGCTTTAATAATATGGTAAACAGACGCTAGTATTGGCTACTAGTAATGTTTGATTGTTATTGTTTGACTGAGAGAAATACTCCTAAGATTGAATGGTTTAAAATTAACAGGTACTATTGTGGTTGGCCTTTTATGCCATACACTTAAAGATAATAATGAACAATATTTGTTGCATAGCTTGTCACCATTTCTCCTTGGTAGATATCGTATTAATTCGCCTAAAACTTTAGGAACAATCATAACTACCACAAGAACTCTGTAGCAACCTTTAAATAATTCACAACTTCTACCCCATTCCAGGTGCACCTCATTTGCATGCCGCCAACCCACGACAGCATCTGCCAGAAGTCTGCCAAGTATCACTTCGTGAACGAGTACCTGTACCGGCCCATCAATGAGGAGGAGGTACAGAGGAAGCCCAACGTGTCCCTCAAGTACTCCGACCGGTACTACCCCGCCGAGGTCTACAGGGACGACAGATACGACCAGGACGAGGAAGAAGAGGTGAGCTTACATCTGACGGTAATTTTGGGCGAAATAGCTCTTTTTTGTCAAGAACTGAATTGGATACCTGACGACGTTCCTTAAGAACTGACTCCCGCTCAGTCAGGGTATCGATCGATGATTAATGATGTGCGAGAAGTTGAAATCTCAAAAACAATCGATTGTTTTGCTGTCAGTACCAGGATTTCAGACTATTTAATAAATCTTATCTATAATAAACGAAATGTTTGCCAACAAAAAAATACTTTATTCTACGTTCATCATCATAATAACTAAAGTTGTTATGTGATTCAAAACGATAAATTGATTTATTTTTAATTCTAGGAGGAACCACCCCGAAGGGCGCCCCAGCCGCAGCCGCAGCTGCAGATCAGGCCTTCCCCCCGGCCGCAGCAGCAACAGCAGCCCCAGGTCTTTCACTCGGCAGAGGAAGTCAACATCCCTCTGGGCCAGAGGCGTCCCCAACGCCCGTATGACTTCGACTTCTAGCGCGCTCCTTTTTGCCAGTAGTCTCCAGAAGTTTCAACCGCCAACCTAGTTTCGGTTTGCGCCGAATGTACATTTTCAACATCGGGGAAGGAAATTCACCCTTAGAGATTAATTTTGTCCGTTGTGTAAACAAAACACATCCCAGGAAAGCCAAAAGCAGCATACGATTTTGACTTTTTTGGTTTTTGTTACATTAGTGCCACAACAAATTAATTTCTTAACCCACGACAGCACCTGTATTTAAAGCACGAGTTTCTTGGAATCATCCACTCAATTTAAAGTTGAGTTGGCACTTAGATTTTTCGATGTATATAATTTGTTTTTGGTGCTACCTTTAAATTATTCATTCATACCATATCCAGTATTCTCGTACTGCTTCAGTCTTGTGTTAAGTTTAAATTAAGGGTAAAACTTATTTATATTTAGGTACAATAAAGTATTCGATTGTAAAAGTAAGTCACAAATTAGTTGTAAGCTAGTCTTTGTGGAAGTATTTGTAAAAATAAAGAATTCTTGAAATCTTCAATGCTTTTTTTCCTAGTCGTTTTCCTTTATTGTATGCGATCGACTCGTTTAAAATTCGAACTATTTCTGAACGCAGAGATTTGACATCTCTGCGTTCAGAAATAGTTCAATGACGTTGACATTTCTATCAGCTGTTTTTTATAGGTTATGTTTGTTTGTTTACGATAGTTCCAGATTTGGTTTCTTTAATTTAGTCAAAGTATTTTCAAAAGAAATTGGAGATGAAATCACGCAATTAAATGTGGACCGTAAATGTGGAATTGCAAGTTGCATTGCGAATTTTACAAATAGTTCATCACTATTTAGCGCATAAAGGTGTTCACTCAAGGTAACATGAACAAAAATCTTACAATTATGAACGTCACCGAATATAAGAAGTATCACGAATCTTTGATGATGAACAATGACGGTTCGACAGCGATCCATACATTCTCGTGCTTATTCTTCACAGTGCAGTGCTCTATCTTTTGTTCCATATCAACGAAACATTCCAAGCCGCTACAGTATATTTACGAATATTTTTGCATAGTTATGCCATTAATATTAGCTCAATCTACACTCTCCGATTATATTTACTCACTAAACATTGTTCTCGCAACAATTCTAATCCTAAAAATATTACAAAACTACTCCAAACTAGAAATACAGCAGAACTATTCTACCAAAAACTACTTCAGAACTAAGAAAATACAGTCCATAACTATAATGAGAGGGCTTACATATGTGATGACAGTGTTCTGTATTCTGGCTGTCGATTTCCAAAGCTTTCCAAGGTACTTGGCTAAGACAGAAAACTATGGGTATAGCTTGATGGACACTGGAGTGGGGCTGTTTGTGCTGATGAGTGGTCTCGTGCACAAGGACTTGCGGAGCCAGACCTTGGCCTCCATACTCAAGGGCAACAGCAAGTTCATTGCTGTACTTGTCTGCCTTGGTGTAGCGCGCTTCATTTCAGTAAAGCAACTGGATTACCAAGAACATGTCACAGAATATGGAGTGCACTGGAATTTCTTTTTCACTCTAGCTGTCTGCAAATTGATTTCAACTGTAGTATTATACTACAGTAATAATGCACTAGTGTCCAGTTTTTTTATCTTAATTACTCATGAGAGTTTAATATATTTTAAACTGGAAAATTGGGTATTTGGAAATTCACCAAGAATTAATTTGATAAATGCCAATAGAGAAGGTATTTCATCTAGTCTTGGATATGTATCTTTGTATCTATTTGCAGCTTATATAAAATCAGAAATAAGTAAAAATACTGTAAGTAGGTATCATATTCAGGTTAAACTAATATTTTTCAGTGTGATAATGACTGTATTAGCTTTCATAGCAAATTTTTATAGACCAACATCAAGAACTTTAGCAAATGCTGGCTACTGTTTGTATCTTGAAGCTGTTTTGGTGTTTGTAATGTGTATTATGTACTTCTTTGAGGTGCAATTTCAAAATAAAGACCTCAACTTTTTAGTTCCATCCATCATATCAGCTGTAAATAGGAATGGACTGATTTATTTTTTAGTAGCCAATCTCCTTACAGGTGCTATCAATTTATCAATGAGAACTTTATTTATTCCAAGCACTGAAACTTTCATCATACAAAACATTTACATGATTATCACCATCTCTTTAGTAGTTTATTTTAATAAAAAGGGTTCATTGTGTAATGTGTGTGGAAAAAATACAATAGGAGATAATTAGTAAAATAAATAATTTATTTGTTTGTATAAACTATAATATTTATAAAACTACAGTAAATAAAGTATGTGATTCAACCTCATAAGCTGTTTCTTATTTTAGTCGTAATATAACTAGACAATCAATTTAATAATCTCACTTAGAAAACAGGCAACCAATATTAGGTAAGTAATAATAACATTTATTGTTAATTAATTAGGTACCTTTTGTACTAATATCTAGCTAGAATTCCTAATTTTCAACATGCAAAACCAAGATTTCTCAAAATTTCAACTTCATGCAAATCTATAAAATTACCCAAGTATACATACATAAATGGAATTATACAATTTTTATAGCATTTTCACAAATCAAGATATGTTAGTTGCTTAAATTATATATTAATTTCATTTAAAAAAACTCATGATATTTAATATTACACAGAAATTACCCTGTTAACATATTTGGCAAAGTTTGAGTTTATTTTAAAAAGTATGTAATGAAATGAGCTGACTATTACCTCCTTTTTTTAAAGACGGTATAAATAGTTGTCATGGTAAGTTTAATGTTCTTTGTTCTTGTCTATGTAAATGTAATAATAAATTACAGTTAAGTGCCATTTAACTGAACATTAACTCGTCAAGTATGTGTAAACGAGACACAATAAAAATTCCATTGTTATGCGACTCTCGGCATTCGTTTGATACCTGACTGATTACAACAAAAAAAGAAAAAATAATAATGTTTCTGCACTGACTCAAGGTTATACTATAAGAAAAATATTTAACACCCATGGGAATGTTAGTTACAGGATCACAGTTTTACATTTCATTAAGGCCTATCACTTTTTAAACTCGATCCAACAGTGGCACTTTATCCAAATTGGGTGTTTTATTAGTAGGTAGCCTACGGAACCTACCTGCACAATAAACAAGGCAGTATAACGTAAGAAACACTAGCACAGCCAGGTAGAAGAATAAGTAAGGGAACCTCATTGGTGACCAGAACACTGTGTACCACATGTGCTGCCCGTTGTTTTCTGTAAGCAAAATTTTTTTTACACAATTTTCCTGCTATTACTTTCTATTAAGTGTTTATTTATCAAACTTTCTTTAGTTAAGTGCTGATGAAATTTACCTAATATAGCGGCTCCAAATCCTATTTTGCTTGTACCCATTCTATAAGAACATGTTGGTACATAGATTTCATACAAATGTTCACCAATGAAGGATAAGTCCAGCATTGTACTGTCTTCAAGGGAGTAAGTCTCTCTATGAGTTAAATCTTTGGTTTGCTTCACATATTTCGACTCATGTTCATGGGCACAAAAATAAATGTGTGGACGAATTTTTTCATTCACCTGTAATAATAAGGCAACTCTTGTAAGTAAGTACCTATAATAATATAATAAAGTATGTAAGAAAAGGTGAGGTATGGCACTTCACTTTATATTCATAATTCTTCTGATAAGAAAACGGGCAACCCAAATCTCAAAACTTTAAATTGAGTGCCAAGGAATAAAATAGGTTGTATTTTTAACCAACTTAAAAACAGGTTCCCAGTTAGACCTGTATGTATGTAATTTGTAACTATAAAATGTATGTTTATTCTCTTAATTAGAGGTCAAATGCGTTATTTTACTCCGTTCAGTAAGATTTTTTGAAGGTGGTTAATTTTTTATTTATTTTATTTTAAAATTTTTTGTTACCTCACGGCCAATTAGTTGCCTTATAGTGATGGGATAATGAGACACAACAATCCTGAAGTTATTTTCCTCCACATCTTCCTTTTTTGGTACCGTGTGTGTGATTCCATTGACCTTGTAGAATGATATATTCCTGTATGTTATCACAGCTGACTGATGGAACACTTCTTCAAACTCTTTGACCTTATCATACTTAATTGGCTCATTTTCACCTCCAATGTCATTGTCTCCAGGAAGCCAAACTTGCTGAAAGCATTATGGATAAGCTTGAAACAATAATTACTTGTTCATATAGTAAGTAGTAGGTGTAAGATTCTTGTTAGTTTACATTAAAATGATACATAATAATATACTATTTTACATTAATAAAATGAATCTGAATTATTATGTGTAAGCTGTGTAAGTATTTTTTTTATATCAAGAAAGTAAATGACACTTACCACAACAGGATAACTGATATCAAATATATTAGCTAGTCTATAGGCATAGGCATGGAACTGAGTCATGGTGGATATGGACCCTTCATCCATCAAGTCCCCCATATAGACCAGCACATCTGGCTTGAAGTGGCGCAGTACCACAGAAAATGTTGACTTGAGATATCTGAAACATAGATAAATAAAACAGTTAATTATAGCTGTGGCACAACGCATGACTTTTATTAAATTTTAATACAGTTACAGCCCGTGTTGCAATATTTAAGTACTGGTTAGCATTATCTGCAAAATATTAGTGCTTGCTTATTTGTAAATCGTTAAACAGGTCCATATTGTAATGTTAGAACATAACCATACAGTTTTTTTATGAATGTAATATACCAGGATATTTTTTGAAAAATGTTTATGTTTTTCACCCACCTATCACTATCCCAGTTGAATAAGTAGCTGAGAGGCGGCGAGACAGCAAGGTCCCCTTGAATCTGAGGGTCGGCCACAAACAAAATCTTAGTGCACGACGCGTCATAGCTGCGGCACTCCAGCTTCTGCCAATACCAGGGCTGTGCAATATAGATGAACCACTCACAATACAAAGCGGCGCCCAATGTTGCCGCTAAGCAGTATTTCAGTGCAGTGCTGATGGATAGCAAAATTCAAAGTTAATTTTGTTATTGTTTTAACATACTAAAAGGCGAACCCCTTTGAGATGACTTAACTGTTAAAATGATTTTACCTCCTCCGTAAATACATCGACGGACCTTTTAAATTATTTTGAAACGTATTTTATTTACTTTTACAAGAATCAAGACTTTTTCCTCAATTAAAAATGAACGAAAAAAATACCTACACGTAGTGATTATATTCTCTTTGATACCTACCTACCGAAAAAAAAATGCAATTACGCTCCGTTACTAACGTAATGACAGGTTATAATTAATTATGATTAGGATACTTGCACATAATGTGAAACTTGTTCGTTACGTCGGTAGTTTCATGCTATGATTCTTGTTAAAACTAGCATTTGTTAAGGTAAAATCAAATGGTGAATGCAATAAATTAAGGTTTCAAGTTGTGGGAGGGTAAAGTACCTAACATACACATATTAAATTTTCTTACCTGCTTGTAAAGGAGTGCATCTTTGTTGACATTTGTTTGAATGCGTTCAACAAAAAGGTAAATCGGGGTGATTGATTTTTTGTTAATTAAATTAACCTTTGATGATAATAAGATAAATAATGCATGCACATGCAGATGATTTTTGATGATTGAACTTTTCTTCGCATGCATACTTAGGTATGACCATACATAGTAGGTAATATAAATAAACAATACCTGCCTGGCCGCCGTCTGCCAAAGAAAAATCATGGAACAATGTTGTCTGCATTTCAAATTTTTATTGTTTCTGAACGACACTTTACTGCGGCGATTTGACAGGTCAGCTTCGTTCGACACTTTTTCGCTTTTTGAGTAGCGTATTTTCGTATAATTTTTGATATCCTTTCATTTACGCGACATAAATTATGTTTGTGTAGCCCTAAAAGTAGATTAATTTGTTTATTACATTTCTTTCAAGTGCACTTACAGTGTTACATAAACTGTAGAGCGCTAATCGTGTCGGTAGACCCGATGTGTATATCTACATAGTACGTCAGTGAACGAATGGTGGCCGTAAGATAATGGATGTGGATGCTCCTAACTTACTGAAAAGGTGCAGCAGCGCACCCCTGATCAATGAGGCAGCCTCTACGGTGGTAACTGCGCCCTCAACGAATACTGCACCCAGGTAAAATGCTGAGATAAACGACACGCCTGCGGGAGGCATCCGTGTGGTTGTTGCTACGCCGAGTGCCTATTTTTGACAAGTGCTGTGGTGGCTCGTGGGTGCTGTGCTCGTATTTGCCGCCGTGTTCATGCATTATTCAGCCTGTGCACTATTTCTCTCTATTGCTGCCTTGTTTCATGTCATTCTGCAAATCTCTGAATCTGCTTAGAATGTAAATTTATGATATTGGAGTGCTGGGATTGATAAACATGTGAGTATGCTGGATAACAGACTGAAAAATAACATGTATCTGTGCTGTAGTATTCTGTTTATCCACATTGTAAGTTTTCAATGCAATTAGAGCTAGTAGGTGTGGTGTTTTAAAAAATTTTAGTTTTAATTAGAAAAAAATTGTATCATGTGAGCAGTAGAACATTCATTCCATTCATTCTGTTGTTAGTACATCTCACACTATTTTATAATGATTCAACAGAATCTGAGACAAAGTCAAACTCATCAATGTTTCATACTCCATGCAACTTGTATTATAGTTGGTACTTATTGAAATTTTGTGAAATGTTATTTCAAAACAAGCAAGTGGAAAAGTATGTTTTTTTTATTAGCAGAAATAGGGATGGTGATCTAAGATCAATTAATTGAAGAATCGATTTTTGGAGCCAAAAAGATCGATTTTTAAATCGATATGTAGGAATCTACCCATTAAGTAGATCGTTTTTTGTATTGTAATGAAAGTTTATGACGTCAAGCAGTTTTTAAAATTAGTCATAAACTATGGAAAACCTTTTTTATATTTTTAAATTTATGTTGAAAATTCTATTCGGTTCTGCTTAATGCAATATTTTTTTAGTATCGATCAATAATTTTGTATCTTGTGTCTAAGTTAGGATGGCGATTATTTTACTCATAATTTTGCAAATAATGGGCATTCTATTGAGATCAAAATATCTGAGAAAAGTGGACCCAAAAAAAAGTTATAATTTTTTAAACATATCGTCTAGGTGCATCATGAAAAATATCGAAAAAAAATTATAACTCCTAAACTATAAATATTTGTCTAACATACATGGGGGTGAAATGGATAGGTATGGTACTCACCTATTACCACGCATCGGCTTGACACGTTACATGAAACACCCTGTATATTAACAATCAATCAATATTGCATGTCACAAGACTCACAAGTCCCAATGCTTGATTGTATCCTGCCTGTTGCAAATATTTTTGTGACAAATATTTATACTCCACTAGTTTACATTTTCTGAGGCTTTACACATTATTATGTAACACTGTCAGAGACTGAAATAATGACTGAAACAGACTTATGGAAAATTGATGTTTAAATTATCTTTTCATTAAAATAAAAACAGTGACAGTGTTGCGTACATCATCAATTCTACGCGCGCGGGCGCAAGAGGGGAGCGCCGGCGGAAAGCCCCGAGCACCGACGACATCGCACGACCCCGCACGAGCACGAGCACGAGCGCGCGCAGCGAATGCTCTAGACTCGACTTCAGGAACCCACCGTCGCCGGTCATATTCACTGTCGCGTATTTTTAATTTTTGTAATAAGGAAGGCGAAATTACAGCAACCTTATATATACAGTCCGCTTTTTATTTAAATATCGACAGGACCCAAACAATGGTCCTTTAGGATTCGCCGTCTTATTTCGGATTTTTTAAATACGCAAAATCTTGTAAATCGACTTCATCATTCGGAGCTCTTCAAATTGTGGACTTCAGCAACGCTAGACACCTGCCGGAGACTTCATATTCATCGGTCAAGGATACTACGCACGCATCTACGATCGCCCGAATAAGTCATTTGAAGGACAGCGTGCGACGGACTTTGGACCCCGCCATACTTAGCGAGTCATCGTGGCATCGTGGCATCAAAATCGCATGGTCATCGTCATTGGTGATTTGAGCCAAAGATTCAGTGGAAGCCTTAAGATACGTGAGTTCGTTCCAATTTTCCTTTCTTCATCTTCTTCTTTCCACTGTTTAAGAAGCCTTATTTTGAGTGATATTCTTTTTTTGCAAAATTTAACATCAACCTTTCTTCATAACCACACTTCATATAATTCTTATTGCGCTTCAATTATTTCACTAGTTAAATATTAAATAATCTTGCTGCCGCTTCATTGTTACATAATAATCAAAACAACATTTTATTGCATTCATTAAGTTCCCACGATCACCTGTTTTACGCATTCATTTATTGCACCCGCTTCTTATCAGCAAAGCTAAACGGTGTCCGTTCAATCGGCCCGTCCTTGCAATCAGCTGTTCTTTTGTTGTCACTGCTAGCCCATTAAATCATCGCATAATAAACCATACATATCTTTCTGCACTTTATTCATTCAAACATTTTATTTGGCTTATTTAAATCGTAATTTCAATCATGGCTGATCAAAAACTTATTAAAAAACGTAGTTGTATGAAAGGCAAGCTTACTATCTTTTCCAATTATTTAAAAGTGCTTAAAAGTAATGACGAACCAGGAAGCTTGCAGTTAATAGACTTGGAAAGCCGTCTTAGTAAATTCGAAAGCTTATATGCCAAATTTGACGCATTACAGTGCAGCATCGAGGAGTTGGCCGAGGATACTGACGACGAGTGCACGGAACGCGAGCAGTTTGAAGACACCTACCACACTCTGGTGGCAGAAGCGCGTGTCCTGCTCGGCGCCCGGCCTCGCCAGCTTCGCGAACTTCGAGGAGGAGCAGTGACGGGTCTCAATGATGAACAGGCGGGTGGTTTTAAATCTAACTGTGTAAGATTGCCTAAAATTGAATTGCCCGTTTTTCGCGGCAACTATCAGCACTGGTTAGAATTCAGGGATACTTTCATTTCACTTATTCATTCTCGAACTGACATAGACAACATAAACAAGTTGCATTATCTTCGCGCGTCTTTAAAAGGTTGCGCTTCTCTTGTCCTTGATAACCTAGATGTACGCGCAGATAATTATGAGTCAGCTTGGAAGTTAGTTTGCGAGCGATATGATAACAAAAGGCTGCTCGTAAACAACCATATTAACGCATTATTTAAAGTTGAACGCATTCAGAATGAATCATGTTCGACACTTCGACATTTAATTGATTTAACTAACAAGAATCTTAGAGCTTTGTCCACTTTAGGTCAACCTACTCAACATTGGGACACGCTCATTATTTATATGATGGCAGAAAAACTTGATCCTATTACTCATAGGCAATGGGAAGAGCACAGAAACACATTAAGTGAATTTCCTTCTTTAAATGTTTTCATTCAATTTTTAAATAACAGAGCTGATTTACTAGAAACTTTACAAGAAAACAAAAATAACAACAACTATACTAGCAAATCAGACTCAAATACACAAAATAATTACTTACAAACAACAAAAATCAATCAAAGTAATTTTAAAAATAATAATAATGACAAAAAAGACTTAAAAACTAACAACAATAATTATAAAAAAACAATACAATGTCCCTTATGTAAACAAAATCATTATTTATTCAATTGTGAATCATTTAAATCTCTTCCTATTGAAACTCGTATTCAGAAAGCCTCAAATGCTAAAGTATGTTTAAATTGCCTTAGACCAGGTCATGTAGAAAATAAATGCAGCCTTGTGCCTTGTAAATATTGTAAGAAATTGCATAACACACTTTTGCATTTACATGAATCATCTCCTTCCCCTGGACCTTCTGTCCCCATACAAAATTTTGCAAACTCCACTGATGGTAAAAAGCAGATTACTACTTCTCCACATGTTTTGCTTTCCACAGCAATGGTGAAGGTGGTGGACAGCAAGGGCGACGTGCACCAGGCTCGAGTACTGCTCGATAACGGTAGCACGGCGAACTTCGTCACGAAATCGTTATGTGGTAAGCTGGGTTTGTCTACATGGAGTGCTAGCGTCCCGGTAACAGGTATTAATAATAATACTTCTTATTCTACACAATCTTGCAGCCTTACTATTATGTCACTTCACGATGATAGTTTCAAACTCACTCTTGACTGTCATATCTTACCGGCACTTACAAATTCATTGCCGACTTCATTCATAAACATTGATAATATTCCTCTTCCATTAGGAATTCATCTTGCTGATCCGTCTTTTAATGTACCGTCAGCGATCGACATCTTGGTCGGTGCCGATATATTCTGGTCAGTCTTATGTAACAATTCCATTGACTTAGGAAAAAATCAACCTAAATTATATGAGACCAAACTGGGTTGGCTCGTTTCAGGTTATGTTGCGCGGCCTAAAGCACAACCATCTGCTCCTGCTTGTCATTTCGTATGTCAACAATCTGACCCAGACCTAACTCGTTTCTGGGAGCTTGACAGTGTTCCTGGCAAGCATACCCTGTCTTTAGAGGAGCGTAATTGTGAGCAACATTTTTTAGAAAACACCTTTCGTAAGGACGACGGCCGCTTTGTTGTCAAAATGCCGCTGAAGCAAGATCCTTCAGTCTTAGGCGACTCTTATCAAAAGGCCAAATGCCGTTTCTTATCATTAGAAAGAAAATTTCTTCGTGAGCCTGAATTTAAGAACAGTTACGTAGCCTTCATGGACGAATATGAACGTTTGGGTCATATGACCTTAAACAAGGAACTTTCACCCAACCCTCTTCAAAACCTTAACTATTTTCTCCCTCATCACGGCGTAATTCGTGAGGAGAGCCTTACGACAAAGCTTCGTACTGTCTTTGACGCTTCGGCCACTTCCAGTTCAGGAGTTTCCTTAAATGATCTCCAGTTGATAGGCCCCACAGTACAAGAAGATTTGACTTCGATATTGCTTCGCTTTCGTCAGCATAAATATGTTGTAACTGGCGATATTGAAAAAATGTACAGAGCGATTGAACTTCATTCCTCGCAACGCTCTCTTCAACAGATTTTGTTTCGCTCAGACCCATCTCAACCCATTCAAACATACACACTCAATACATTAACCTACGGGACGTCATCCGCACCGTACTTAGCAACAAAGTGCTTAGTCAGTTTGGCACCCACTGCTCAAAACGTCGATGTGCAACAAGCAATCGAGCGAGATTTTTATGTCGATGACTACCTAGGAGGATCGTCTACCAAAGAAAAAACAAAAGATATTTGTAAAGGAGTAATTGCAACTTTAAAGGCAGCACAATTTAATCTTAGAAAATTTAAATCGAATGATCAAAGTATTTTACAAGAAATTTCGGACACAACACAAAATCAAAAGGATAAATTACAATTTTCAGACGTTAATAAAAACATTTCTTCTAAAACTCTTGGTTTACATTGGGATTGCAATAAAGATACTCTATCTTACTCAATCAACATAGAGACACATAAAAAACTTACAAAAAGACACATATTATCTGTAATAAGTCAGATCTTCGACCCACTAGGTCTTGTTAGCCCATGCATTGTTGAAGCCAAGCTCATCATGCAGAGGCTGTGGGTGGATAAATATGAGTGGGATGATGACGTCTCGTCGGAAATTAAAGAGTTGTGGGATTCATTTTCTAATACTTTACCTCTCTTAAATAACTTACAAATACCCCGTTGGGTTCTTAATAATCATTCGGATCATTATGAGATCCATGTCTTTTCAGACGCGTCAGAGCGAGCATATGGCGTCAGTTTGTATGTTCGTTCGGTAAGTTCGTCAGGTCTCGTGGCAGTTCATCTTTTGACATCCAAGAGTAAGATGGCGCCGATAAAGCCAACAACAATACCGCGTCTTGAGCTTTGTGGAGCTTTGCTGGCTTCAAGATTGTGTAGCAAAGTATTGTCTTCGTTGAGTATACCAATTTCCAGTTGCACGTTTTGGTGCGACTCTACCATCGTGTTAGGGTGGCTAAACACTCCACCTCTTCAACTTAAAAGTTTCGTTCGCAATCGTGTTAACGAAATTCAGGAAAGTACTGCTGGTTACTCGTGGCGCTACGTACCTTCCAGAGACGATCCGGCGGATCATGTTTCTCGGGGGCTGAAGGCCGATTCCATCTGCTTTTCATCGTTGTGGTGGTCCGGCCCTGGTTTTTTGCTTAAAGACGAGTCAGAATGGCCGAAACATCTTAATATTAAAAATGAGAAACATGATCTACCTGAATTAGTCGTGTGTTCTACTGTAATTGATGATTCTAATGCTGATCCAATCATTGAATTAATTAAAAACAAATCAAATTTTACATATTTACAAAGATCAATTGCATATTTACAAAGATTTATTCATAATTGCAAAAATAAAAATAATAAATTAACTGGTCACTTATCTGTACAAGAACTTAAAAACTCATTAAATTTAATTATTCACAAGGCGCAGTTGGAAATGTTTCCTTCTGAATATGCCATTCTGAAATCAGGAACAGCACTTCCAAAAAAGAATCGTCTCTTGTCTTTGTCTCCCTTTCTTGACGACAACAATATTATAAGAGTTGGTGGGAGAATTGAGAATTCCCCATATAGTTATGATGTTAAACACCCTATTTTGCTATGTTCAAAACATCACTTAACTCAAATCATCTTCAATAATTATCATTTAAAATTCATACACGCTGGTCCTCAGCTTCTTTTAGCCAACGTTCGGCAAACTTATTGGCCACTAGGTGGCAGAAATCTAGCCAAGGCCACAGTTCATAAATGTGTTCGGTGTTGCAGATTCAAGGCAGATATTATTCAACCCATCATGGGTCAGTTGCCAACATCACGAACAGAGCTAGAGTTCCCTTTTCTACATTGCTGCGTTGACTACGCAGGCCCAGTGCTGATAGCAGACCGTAAAGGACGTGGTTGCCGACTCATCAAGTCATTTTTGGCAATCTTCATTTGCACTTCAGTTAAAGGCTGTCACATTGAGCTCGTTACGGCTTTATCCACCGAAGCGTACATAGCCGCTTTAAATAGGTTTATTTCGCGAAGGGGAAAGCCCGTTAGCATAACTTCCGACAACGGAACCAATTTCGTTGGCACTTATAATGAACTTGCTAGATTCCTGGTTCAGTCGGATCTTGAAGGCCATGTCGCTCAAGAAGGCATAGAATTTAAGTTCGTGCCCGCTTACAGCCCTCATTTTAATGGTTTAGCAGAAGCAGCTGTTAAATCCACTAAACACCACCTTAGACGCTTGCTTACAACTACTAACTTTACCTTCGAAGAGATGGCTACCTGTCTCACTCAAATTGAGGCTATCTTAAACTCACGTCCTCTTACACCTTTGTCTTCCGACCCAAATGACCTTACAGCCCTTAATCCTGCCCATTTTCTCATTGGACGACCGCTGTCTTTTGTGCCTCATCCACAGATTCCGGAAGAGACCGACATCAGCAGGCTTCAACGGTTCAAGAGAATAGAGCTGATTAAGCAACATTTTTGGAGACGCTTTTCTCTTGAATATGTCTCCCTTTTGCAACAGAAGGTGAAATGGCGATCATCAACGAAAGATCTAAAGATTGGGTCTCTTGTGCTCATCAAGGATAGAGCTCTTCCTCCTTTGCTTTGGTCTATGGGACGTGTCACCAATCTCTATCCTGGCATCGACAGTGTCTCTCGAGTTGCTGAACTCAGGACAAAGAGCGGCACCATCCGAAGGTCTTTTATTAACCTTTGCCCTCTTCCAGATCATTGAAGTCCTCTTCTGATCATCAGACTTCAAGCCGGGGAGCATGTTGCGTACATCATCAATTCTACGCGCGCGGGCGCAAGAGGGGAGCGCCGGCGGAAAGCCCCGAGCACCGACGACATCGCACGACCCCGCACGAGCACGAGCACGAGCGCGCGCAGCGAATGCTCTAGACTCGACTTCAGGAACCCACCGTCGCCGGTCATATTCACTGTCGCGTATTTTTAATTTTTGTAATAAGGAAGGCGAAATTACAGCAACCTTATATATACAGTCCGCTTTTTATTTAAATATCGACAGGACCCAAACAGACAGCACAATGGAAAAGAAGAAATTCATTGTTGAATTTTTGTCTATTTACTTTCATTCTCTTAGCTAAAAGTTGGCATTATAACCTATGTGTCTAGCAGTGTTTAGTGCATTATAAACACAGATTTATCAAAACATTTATAAATATGAACCAATTGTTATTTCAATATGCAATTACTTGGCCATTCTGTTATTGTTATGGTTTGTGATGCCATGTAAATCATAACATTGATGGTTGAATTGAATTGCTAACAAAAAAAATGTGTACACTCATGAAGTCTGAAATCACATTCAAAGCTGCAATGTTCTTTTTCCAATGAATACCTTATTGTTTGTGATCCTAACTAAGTAATCAATCTAGTACCTAACAGGCCCTTACTATTCATTCACTACTTCATTATTGTGAATACTCAGGGAAATTGTACACCCTTTTATTTGGTGAGTTCACATTATTACTTTGTGTACATGATAGATTTATTTTGTTGTATAACTGTATTAGATAAATTAAGAAGTAGCATTTGTATCATTTATTAAGTAAATCATACCATATTATTTGATACTCAACTATACTACCACATGTAAATAACACAAACATCTACTATTCAAGTAAAATTATGCTTTTTTCATCTGCTGATTTTAAAGAACCCACATAATAAAATTTCCAAGTTAATTACTTAAAACGAGCCCAAGGATAACACATAATTTGGATTTTGTATGATGGTTATAAATGGTGGTTGCATTAAGACATGATTAGTGCAAGTGGGAGGCATCTCAATAAAGCTGTGAGGTCATACATTGCTTTTTATGTCAATTTAGTCACCAGTGAGCATATGCTGTTATTGATTTGATTAAAGTACCTATTTAATACTGCATTCCACCTTACGTGAATACTTGCTTTGTTATTCATTATTTTAATGCTATAGGGACTTTGCCTTGTATTATAACAGGGAGTGCCAGTATTAATATATTGCCATAAAATATTCAAACTGTAACTAGAAAGAAAAACGTATAGGAAGCTATCAAACTAAGAAAGGGAAAAAACAAATTTTACCGTTATTTAGCTAATCCTACAGTAGCAAGTAATTACATCCAATAATAGACATAGGTTATTATATCATCATCAAAAAGAGCTAGGCTCTTGTGCGTGGAGTTTTCCTCCCATCAAAACTTTACATTAGGGAAGATATAGTAGGGAAGATATATTATAGTGTAGAGTTCTAGCTCTTGCCTTCTACATTGCAGTTTAAGAACCCGGGGTCTCCCGCCTCTACTCAAAAACCTTTCCTGATGTACTACTCGTATATCCTTAGCCAATTGCCAGTACTGATGTTGCCGCTACCTAACACCAGGGGAACGCTTATTTGATGGCGGCAAAATCTTTAACCACGGCTATGCTCTAGAGTTCTGTTACCAATGCATTGCTTGTGGATGAACACTGTTCGTGAACCTCTTGCAACTGACTCTGATGATGCCACTGAATAGATGATGCTGTTGCGGCAAAGATTGAAGATGTGGTAATTTGTTGCAGAAGCGCCCCTTTCTTCAGCATGCTGTCCAACAACAACCTGTCACGCATGCGCCGGTACAGCGGGAGCAGTTTCAGCCCCCTCTCGGCGCCCGTCAACTCCACAGTAAGTTAACATACACACAACACCTTGCTATTTGATGTCACAGAGGGCTTACGTTTTCCCCACAAATATTTAGGGGGGGGGGGGGGGGGCATATTGCATATTGAAGCTATGACTTGAATATAGATAGCCTCAGCTTTAGCGTGATAGCTTCAATATGCAATACCACATCAGCTTGTCCCAGTGAGTTGTTACTACTATGTATAGAGAAGCTTTGCCAAGCAGAAAATGTGTCGCAATTATACGACATAATTGTGACGTTTTCTTTGAAATTTGAATTTCGAATTATGAATCCGTACTATGAGTTGATGACCGTGTCGTCAATTCATGGAGCACAAAATTTGTTCGTGATGTCAGTTCCATACGCTAGTAGTAGTTCAATGGTTCGCCCCTACTTTACAATTGACATCCCACCTCTGGCCGAAATCTGTAGTTTATCAATTTAACCACGGAAATCTTAGGCGAGGCGATGCGCTATAATGTGCAACATAATGGCGAGTTATTGGTTAGTCCATAATGATGAGACTATGTAGTTTTTTGAGCTTCTTCTTCTCAGCTCTTATGATCTACAATTTTCCTGTAAGAATGACAGAGTTAATTCTGGGACGTGTGTTATCAAGATTTTTTTATGCAAGTATTATTACTTTGTTTTGCACATGATCAATTGACATAACTCTTAGCATACTTTCTCTTGTTAATCCAGCAAAACTCATGGGCGCCGCGTCTAACGCCGCGCGTGAACCAGCTACGCGCTGAGGAGTGCGCAGACGTCGCCAACACGCGGGAGGTGGCGCACGAGCGCGAGGTGCACACGGCCATGCAGATGGGCCAGTCGTGCGAGGACCTCACCCTCGTGGCGGGGCTGCAGAACTCGCCCACGAGGCTGAACAGGTAACTAGAGTAACCTTTTTATAGTGCTGGCTTCAGGAATGTGTGTCAAACGCGCGAGGTGCACACGCTCATGCAGATGTGGCAGTCTGCAGACTTCTGCACGTGGGTGAGTACGTCTATGAGGCTCAACGGGTAATTAGAGGAACCTACGTACTGACTTACTCATGTGCTGTCCTAAGGAGTGGCTGTCTAACTCATGAGGGCTAACGCGTATGAATTCGCCGCTAGGGGCGCTTGTGTAGAGTGAGGTCTCCGAAATGTCAAATGTCACTGTTGGTGGGTTAGATGTGCGGGTTTTTTTTCTTTTTAGATTAATGTCTGCGGCATGCCGATGTATTGTTATATTAAGATTTTATGGCAAACTTGATTTTTTATCTCTCCACCATGATAAATTACACACTATATAAGCTATAAGTATTCTGGCCCTCATGCGACAGTGGCGCCAACTGAGCACGAAAACGGTAGCCCTCATTGGAGGAATCGTCTGCTAAAATAGGATTCAAAATTATTTATTTCTATAAACACACTTGCATATTTATCTAGTGGACGCCTAAAAGGGGGCTCCCCTTTTAGGCGTTATATTGCCTGTGTCAGGGGACAACGCTCTGCGTATACAAAAAATATCTTATAACTATCAAAAACTTGAGTATTACCCTCAACATCGAGAGATTCATCTTAGCTCAGTAAGTAGGCCTGATGTTCACTACTTAACTACTAAGTAAGTCACTAACTACCTACTAAGTTAGTGAACCTCACCACTCTACTCCTTGTTAGAAGATGGTAGTATTTAAATTATCTGTCAAGTGACTGCGAATGACGTATGAGTTGTAAATACCTATAGAACCTCTGAATCAGTCTAGCGTAATCATCCATTCCTATGTTTCGTTTTCAGGTTCTCACCAGTAGTGTCCCCGTCGCCGACGCGGAAGTACACGACGCGGCGGAGCCTGTCGCCGATCGCGATCCGCGCGTCGAGCTTCAGCCCGGTGGGGCGCGGCGGCGCGGCGGGCGGCAAGCGGCGCTGCGACGAGGCCGACTCGCCGCTCTCCAAGCGCATGTGCACCGGCGACCGCCTCACGCCCTCCACGCCCGGCACGCCCGACTCCGACTCGCTCGAGTGCACCTTCCGCCCCGTCTCCCCCCGCGCGCAGCCCATGCGCCTCGAACACAACCACAAGTCCCCCGACCCCAGCTAGTGAGCCCCCGCCCGGACCGAGCGGTCCCCGAGCTGTGACTCCGACGCCCGAACGTCGAGATCGGACTCTGACTCTCTCCGGGAATCCGGATCCTAGTAGTGACCTCGTTGTGGAGTAGCGTAGGCCCGGCCGTGGGGCGGCGCCCCGTCAATAGCCAAAGCATTCAAAACTTTATTGTAAATATTTAGGTGTGCTCCCGTGTATCGAGCGCAGTGTGTATATAATATCGGTAAGATAATGTAGCCATAATAATTACAGCGTCGGTTGGACGCGCGTTTGCCTTGTTTCCCATGTTATTGTTTGCGTCGATTGAATTATCCGCTGATTTTATTATTTATTATGAGTTTTCGTCGCGCTTGTTGACTTTTTTACCTACAACACGTGTGATATTGGAATGGGCGAACGTGCGGGTGTGTGTTTTGCACAAATGGTAAGGTTAAAATGTTTTGTTGACTATTATAATGTTAACTAGGGAGCATAAAAAGCCCCTTTTAAAATACATACTGGTATGTTATCCTCAAATTATACAATATGAATGATGATATTTGCAATTACAAAGAAACGAAAAAATGATAGCAAAAATTTTAATCATTCAGTTTATCGTATATATAGCTCCTATCTCGAGATGGCAAATAAGTACTATTAAATGTTGATTTATGCATTGAAATGAAGTTGTTTTGTTTGTCATTAATTAGCATCATCCATTTGTGTTCATTGTGTCACATAGCTTAATTAACACTACTATAATATGATACTGATATATCATAATCTATAGGGTAGGAATGATTCAAGTTATACATAAATTCATTTAATCATATAATTAATGGTGTATGTATCAAATTCAAGAGCTCATCGTAATCTTATGTAATGCATTGGTATTTGGAATTTAATTTATATTATCTTCCTTCATCCCCCTTTGGTAACAATTTGGAAAACTGATTAGATTTTGTAAACACATCATTTTTACGATTTGTAACTGTAGTTTTAATGAATTTCTGAATCAAATTGAATATGTTTATAATTTGCTTAATCAAATGGGCAATATCTATCAAATAATTATTTTAATACCTCAACCACATATGAGCTGTTGCAATTGCATTTTATGTTTATGAGTAGTTTTGTACTACGTCCATCGTTTGGTGATGTAGACAGGTTAAACTTATCCATACGCTTAGTTATCCGCAGGTGTTATCAAATCATATCAAATAGTCCCCACTTTGACATTACAATCTTGAAATATAATATCATATGAAATGTTCATTCAGTGATCCCGTATTTTGTGACGTTTGGAATCCGTTTTCCCTAAAAGCCCATGTACACAAACATCGTGAACGCTATTTTATACATACAGGTGGGTGTCCCAATAATAGCGCACCAGATTGAATGTGTTGTATATAGCTTCCTAATTAGCCAGACCCTATAGATAATAAAAATAACATGACTCCAGCAGTCTCATTGTGAGTATATCTTACATGTTCCATTAATTAGGGAGTCAATTTAGCCTGAACGATCTGTGACTATTATAATAAATAATAATCTTTTTTAAGTATAAATCTAGCTTTTAATTTTTGGGATACCCTGTATACATACTTATTATCCGAGAAGATATCAAATGACTCCACTGTAGGACAGTTTCCCTAAAATATATTTTGAATGATATAGAACTGTTTTCTATCCTCTACTATCGACTAGATTTATTGATACCCACTGCCTTGTGCTAACTAAACGATTTTTTTTGGCCCTAATTGAATCCCACTTGTGTACCTATCAAATTGTAAGTAGGTATGTTTTGTATCTTTTGTAAAATATTAGTCTGGGAGTTCTACTTACTTCTGCGACTACAAATTTGTTTTCAAAAGTGTGATTAAATCACCACATGAATCTATTTTGTTTTTTCTTGAATGATATTTCCCTTCCTGTGAGAAGTCTGTTTCTTGCACCCTGAGTGGTGGACGCAAGAGTAAGGTATGTGTTTTTTTTTAAATCAGAACCGATGTACAAACCAAAATCGTTTATTTACATCAGTTTTACATTGCTTTTGTATAATATTAGATGACAAATGATATCAAGAAAAACAGTTTTAAAAGTGAAATTAATCTAAAACTTACCATTAATGAACAACATTATTATAACATTCCAATATTTTGTACTCTTTAAAATGTGATAAATTACAAAACATAAGACATTGTTGCGAATAATCTCACAATATTACTATGTAAATTAATTATTAAAACATTACAAAATCCATTAATAATAATTATAATTAAAATTAAAAGAGTATTAGCAAAGCTTGCCAAGTACAATACATATTATATGTATATAAAAACGATACATCGATAAATCCGGTTCAATTAGATTATTGTATTTAGAAATTACGTATTAGGAAAGTATCATTTCATTTCCCGAGCCCGACGCCCGCCGACCGCGCACGCGCAGCGGGCGGCGCACTCGATTCATACTTTTGGCATTTTATTATTTTGGCGGCCACTTCAAGTACTAATATTTTTATAAATATGAAATTCCGCGCGATAAGTACAATTTTATTGCATAGCGCGTAACCGCGTAAATGCGACAAATATACAGTTTACAATACAATAAGAAATACCTATTGCCTATAATTCGCTATAGGAAGACAGTAATTATTTCTTTTCTATAAAAAGCAAGGCGGAAAACAAATATTGGAATGTGGATTAGGGCTACATTTTTGGTAGAGATCTATTGTAGAGATGGAATAGATTTTGGTTTTGATTATTTTTTGTCAAACAAAACTAGAGATAAATATTAGAAACCTAGTTTCACTGGCTCTTAGCTTCATAACAGAGGTTTCGCCTTTAGTCAATGGTGGGAATCGTCAGAATGCTCACTAAAGACTATGATAGTGAAAAGAATAATTAACAATAGCTGCTGTCCACTCCTTTGCTTGCATTATGTTATTAGATGGTGTTATTTCGCTAATACTATTCTTTCCACTATGACGATGGTCTGTTGGCGAAGATCCACCGTCGTTTTGCAGAATTTATCAGTCTTGTCTTTTGTAAATAAACATTGCAAAAAAACGCAAATATTGAATTTAAATGAATAACGATATGCGTTAATGCAAACGCTGCATTAAAATGTAAATTGTCAACACTAATTCTTAATTATTGTGCTAGTTACATAACTAGTTTGTTCTAATTTAGCGGCACCGCACTCTTATTGAGACATGGCAATCAATTGATTTTGTATCCAGTACGCCACAGTTAACTTAAATCCCAAGATAAATTGAATTTTACGTTATTACATAAATAAATTGAATATTTAGTTCAGCAGTGTATGAAGGTTGTTGATTATTCTCAATATGAGCTTTGAGTCAACTTTTGTTAGACAGATAGATACGAGTCAAGCGATTGCGCTGCGAGCGCGGTGCATGTATTCCTACCGAACATCTTACATTAGCAGAGCCCGAGGGCATCTAAAATTACAATTTGATTATCTAATAAACGTTATGCCTTAGCCCGATTTGTTCTAGCATATAGCGCAAACCACACACTGGCGCTTACGAAGCTATTTGATTTCGATCACTGGTGCTACGGACTACACATGAAGCTTTTATACAACAGATTATATTAGGGAACCTGACTGAATTTATCCCGCTAGAAAACATCCTTACGCCTCAGAGAGGTACCGGTGTCCTTTGTTTAGAAAACTGTGTGGAACTAATCTGCCAAAATCCTTCAAGCGCTAAGTCTGAACTTCTAACAGGTTTGCATTGAGTAAGCTTCCTAATTCGCACTCACCTTTTATGTTCTACATCGCTCGGTCGGCGGGCCTCAGCTGCTGAGCACGGAGTCATCTACGAGAGGTACTTTGGCTACTTCGAAGAATATCGTGTGCGAGTATTTGTTCCGGACGGTACTGATCGCCGATTTGGGCTTCTTATGCAGTGTGGCGTTCTGGGCTAGCGCGATAGGGAGGATGTCGTGGAGCGTATATCCTGTAAAGATGAAATTTAATTTCAAAAAGACCTTAAGACTATTCATTGTTGTGGACGTGTCGAGCAGTTTGTACTGGTCACTTAAAGGGATGTAAAGTAGCGCTTGTTACAAAGCCGCAAGGGCCACAACAAGTTGGGGCTCCAAAAAATAACCAGAGCCAGCGCCCAGTAAAAGCCTAATGAAATTGCTTTTTAGTCAGTATTAGGTGTACTGTCAGTGAGTTAGCCCTGATTGTCTCTGTGATAAGTGGCTACCGACCTATGATATGAGATGCTTACCCGTGTAGTACGCGAGCGTGGGCGTCCAGGAGCCGAGCGCCTTCATGCGCAGCGCGAGGTACAGCGCGGCGGCCGCCATCTTGCTGTCCGAGTGCGGCACCAGCGCGTAGTCCAGCAGAGACTGCTCCAGCACGAAGCGCGCCAGCGTCAGCGTCGGCATCGACACGCGCGCGCACTTAACATCGAAACAAGACCATTAGTAATTGCTCTGCTCGGAGACAATGGAAAATACTTAGTTGTAATCCTACTACTTCCTACTACTATTATAAAGGCGAAAGTTTGTATGGATGTATGGATGTTTGTTACTCTTTCACGTAAAAACTACTGAATGGATTTGAATGAAACTTTACCACAATATAGCTTATACATCAGAATAACATATAGGCTACAATTTAGGGCTCTGCAGTGCTTAGTTACCGTATTTCTTACTTATTACTAGACTAGACGGGACGAACCTGAAGTCCACGCGAACGAAGTCGCGGGCAAAAGCTAGTTTGAAATAAGCAGTTTAGAAATAACAGCATTTTTAAGAGCGGGACGCATTACGTCACGCGCAGTTTTGGGGTATGCTGGAACCATTTAGGGCGTTTTTGCACAAATCCGAATTCGATACATTTTCTTATCGAGAATTTCTCGGATCGAAAACAAAACATTTAATTCAAATGTTTAACGGATTTGATCATTCAAACCCGTCCAATGAGCATAGAGAAACCTAGCTCCAGGTCTCATTCAAATCCGTGATGACGATGATGATAACCAAAGCATGATGATACATAGTTAAATTTTTAAGTACCTTAATAAATTAATATCGATTAGCATAATTATCAGTTGCTTTTAAAGGGAAAGAATGATTTGATTACCTAAGTGATCTCAATATGGCTGCAAACAAAACGATAATCAATAAAATACACTGTTACGGATTGATTTCGCGAACGTTTATTTTTATTTAATGCCGGACGTTTCGAATGCTTTGCAGCATCCGTGGTCACAGGCAGAAAACGATAATATCAGAAACTAGGTTAGTTTACGAATTGAAAAGAAGTAGGTCAAGATCAGACACAAATTAATTTGATGATAGATTATAGTCAGGGTCACCAACCACTGAGACATAGTTCGCCAGTTTTTTAAGTAGTCAAAATATTCACATCATATTGACATTGATCTTAGTGAGATTGAGAAAACTTGAATAGAGTTTTTAAGGACTGTAGATGATCAGATGTTTACTTTCTGATGATTGTAAGTGAAAGTAAACTCGCGTTTACTCACCCTGGCGTATCTCCTGAGGAAACGGTAGGAGAGCGGCACGCCGAGATCGAAGTCGATCACGCGCAAGATGTTCATCTCCATCTTGAGCAGTTGGCTGAGTGTGTACGCGCCGTCGCAGATGTATAGGAAGTCGTCGACCAGTGGTGGGATCCGCTCCTGGAATACGATTAAGCTTTTAAGACCTACTTACGGGTTACGAAATCCAGAGTTACCGCATTAACTTAGTGTTATAAAGTCAGTCGTCTATCTGTCTCTGTCAACATCACCAACCAACAAGAAACCAACTGCAAACAATCACAATTTATTCAAGAGTTAAACTCTGGTATCATGCAACTGGGTATTAAGACTATGCAGGTTTGAATCGAAATTGAATGCTAAGATGAGACTGAATTCAGAACCTTCACTAATGAAAAATGATAACTACACTTGTCGTGAATGAATTCGCAACTATCAGTGTTTTCTACACAGACTACTTTTAAGACTATTCAACTTGACAGGTTTGTCATTTACGATATCATACATACATCTTCTGTAACTGTTATTCTAGCTGAAGGTTCTTCAATAGCAATAGGCTTTTGTGGAAACTGAAAGAAGCAAGAGGCGGCGCTGTCTTAAATCGTTACATGGGGTTACTTACTTGTGCTAATTATAGACGAAGTAAAGACAAAAACACAATCATAAAAATCTACTGTTAAATATTTGTAAAAAATGATACTTCAATACTGATGAAGGGGTCCCAGCGCAGGTCGTCGCCTACAAGTCAAAGATATCACTAGGAAATTTCAAAGGCTTGCCGATGTCTAGTTGGCGAGGGGTATAAGGATGCATGAGACCGGACAACTCAGGCCGCGGACCGCGGTTGTAAGATTCGTCGCCTCAGATGAGTTGACTTGTGACAGCAAAATAATATCTTACGTCAAACTTGGAAGCGATGAAGAGCGCCGCAGCGCCCAGCAGTTGCAGCTCCTCCTTAGTCAGGTGTTCGCGTTCGGGCTGCTTGGCGGTGGAGCGCGTCAGGAACAGGTCGACCAGCTTCACGGCCAGGTACAACGTCTCGTGGTTCAGCTCGAAGCTCTCCTGCACCTCAACCATCCAGTCCACGAGCAGCGCCCGCATCCAGGATGTGATGCCGTTCATGCGCTGCAGGTAGTCGTCGATGGGGAAAAGCCGCTAGAAGGAACGCAGATGGCTTGTGTGATTTCTTTTCGAAGTTTCGACTTTTGGTCAATTTGCTGAGTTCAGATAATAGGATAGGAAGGATAACTCGCCAGGAATAAGGATTGTCTATCGCAGTTTATCAAGTTGTATACCTGATAGCTCAGTCAAAGAAGATCTTACTAGCAGTAGGTTCTTAAAATAAATAAATATAACCAATTGTCTGGTATCGAAATAAGGAATTTCCTTCCTTGTGTTACGAAGTATCAGACAACGATTATGACGGCGCGTCTCCCATAAATACATATAAAATCCATGACTTAGGTACAAATGTTCGTGCTCATCATACAAACATTTTCGCCTTGCGGGATTCGAACTCGCGACCGCAGCTGGTTCACTAATCAGGAGCGTGAACCACTGCACCAAACGTGTCGTCAAGTGAGACGTTTATATAAGGATTTTTTTGTGCTAAATGATCTTCAACTCGAGAAATTTTTAAAACATGAATTTTGTTTACTTCCGAAGACGAGTTTATATAATGATATCCTTCCGTATTAACGACGATACACATGATTATTTTGCAGAGTGCAAACAGTGGGGTTACCCTTCGATATATTTTCGCACGCCTGTCGAACAGGGCAACGCTGAATGCATCCTTTGTCATCCCATCTGTCCATCAGCTTCTTTGCCACTTCATTTTACAGTCTTTGTTACTATCTTACAGGGGGGACATCCGTTACGCCGACTTGCACCGAAAATAATAGCCTTTTCAATGTCAAGCAAGGTCTGGTTAGAAGTATTTTTATTTGAAAAATTTGTTTTATGTTCTACATGAATAAGTGACGTATTCAGATAAAGCTATTAAAAAATTACGTCTATTTTCGAAAGTCGTCCTACTACCAAATACTACAGAATAAACTATACTATTAAAAGAGAGTGAGTTGTGAGGAGGGTGTGGATGAATGAATGAATGAATGATGAATCGATTTTCATAAACTTAATGAGATAATAGCTTACACATCCATCTATGTGTAAGCATCATGATGATAATAAGAGCTAATATTCATTTAAGTAAATATTATACAATGTGGACAACATCGCTGACAAAAATTAATATTACACTATGAAAATACACATAAAAAATATTCAAACATGAAATACTGATTTTAAATGAAACACTAGTTCTTTACCCACCTTGACTGCATTGAAGTCTTCAAGAGTTAAAAAGAAACAACAGCAGTTAGAACAATCCTAAATAAAGTAAAAAGTCTCACCTCTCTACTTTTCAAGTAGTTGAATATGTCCATAGCATAATGTGACACCTGGAAGGGATCATTCCAGTTCTCCTGGTCAAAGTCAACGACACCACTGGGTGCCTTGTGAGGTGACTCTGTTTCTACATCCAGAGATCTGTTGATGGTGTCATCTAGGTTCACTTTGTCTAGTTGCTCGCTGATAGTCTTGTATTCTTCTTTTGTGGAGTCGGAGGGGCTGCTGTAATGTCAACTGTTGTTTGATATCCAATATCTTATGTTAATTGTTTTGAAAGAAGGGGTAATTTTAGTTCAGACTCAAGTCATAAATTTAACTACTGCAAAAACCTATGAAAAATAATAATATGAATAGGTGTATTTATCTTTTTCTTCAATTAACTATTCAAGGAAAATAAAAATGGTCAGATTTTACTTCAAGTTGTGTTAGTTTGAAGTTGTCACATTCAGATGCAGTGCAGTGTAAGAGAAAACCACTAACATGTTCTCCAAGGCAGTTGTGTATAGAGAGGGTTCCCCAGAGACATCACTCCTTGCTGACTTCACGGACGTCTGGCTGTGGTTCTGGTTTTCCTTGCCTGCTGGTTTCCTGTCAATATTCTTCAAAATGCCATTCTGGGCACGAGTTGAGACTGGTTTAGCTATATCCTTGGAGAAATGTTTCTGGACAGACTCAAATGCATTTGTAGCCACCCTCTGAAGGGTTTTAGTCTTGGATGTTTTGCCATTTACCACAGGCTGCGGTTTAATACTCTAAAATGAAAGTTTCATGAAATTCAAGAAAAATCTTATGCTAAATGTATATGAAAAGGACTTATGAATTAAACATTATAATCATGCATCAGTGATTGTCATGCAAAATGCAGGTTATTCCACAAGATAAGAGTAAGTATCATGGTACTTTGTTTACAAGTTTAACACCATGTGAAAACTTGTATTGGAGAGGGAAAGGTCATAAACCTTTTCAAACGCATAGAATATTGCTACACAATTAGGTGGGTGTCGGTCGGGTAAATAAGGAAGTAGGGAGTACTTTTTTGTGTAATACCCTCAACTACCAGATGTTATATCAAAAACAAGAGGTTATTAACCTTGAGTGTTGGAAGTATCTTGCTCTCCACTGTGACTTTTTTTGCCGCCAAAATCTTGTCTTTGTCGTTATTAGCGCAGGATTTGTTGATAGCGTTTGTGATGTCTCCAAATGCCGCCCTTTTTGCAGTCAAATCTTTCAACGGACTGTCTGCTTTTCTTTTGTTAGGAACTTTCAAGCCATCTTTGTGACTCTTCAGAGAAGCTAACTGCTTACTCCTCGTCGTGATACCATGGGTCAAAATGCCATTCAAATTCTCGTTGACGCCGATTGGCTTTGCTGCCAACCTAGTTGGCGCCATTCTGTAGGTACTGAAATAACTATTTGTAAATCACGTGTTGCTGATAAATCGCGTGCCCTGCCACAGATATAAACTAAATGCTTACACGAAATTATTGTACAAACGTAAACAACAGTTTCAAAATCGTCACTTCTAACGACCAAAAATGGAGGCAAAACAAGCGAACATCGACTTGATAGACAGCGTCAAACACTGTTCTAATGACAAATATTACTCACGCGTTCAAGACGGCAGCTGCCGTTTTGTAGACAATTTATCACTATTTTTTATGTTGCACAGCCCGACAAATTAACTGCTAAGTGGAAAAATTATGATAATTTTTGATAATCACTCGACACCGGACACGAACGTTTTCAGAAAACCGTTGGAGATTGCTTTAAATTTCTATTGGCTGGCTGCTTGATACATATATTATTCATCTGTGGGCTGCTTCAACCAATCATCACAAAGCTGCTTAGTGTACGTTTCATTTCACGACTATAACGTTTATTGTATGAAATCTATGAATGTACAAGAAGATTCTTAGATAATATGTACAAAATTCAATGTTACACTATAAAATAGATTTTCTTAAACAACTGTCTTGTTTTAATTTGAGTCTAAAAATATCTATTTTTGATTAATGTTAACTTATGACTATGAATTATAACTCCGTAAATCGGAAAACAATATTAGGTCTACTACATTTCATTTCCCGCGATCTTACATTAAAAATATTAACGAGACCTTGGCAACTTTGTCTGGCTTTATATTTATATATTTTGTTTATTATTGGTATAAATTTGGTCCTATTGTCATACAGATATGTCATTTTATAATCACTCTTACAAACAGGTACGCGAATAAATTACTAGTTGTGTAAAATATATTTAACAAATAAATCTATCTACGTAGAATGAAACATATTCTCCTAAAACGTCAATCAAAGTCAAAGTGACAAATTATTTGCGTAAAGTGCAGCAAAACAATGAGAAAACATTATTTTTATCAAGTTCTTTTGTCTTTCCTCCTCAATTTCATTTTCTAAAAGTGTTATACAAACACAGATTTGTGTATTTAAAATGTTGGGTGGTGCAAAGCTCAAAGTTGTTTACACTCACGAAAAAACTTGCTTCGCGTATATTAGTCCAAAGTACAGCACAAATAATGAAAAGGTAAATTAAACAATACTATAACTTTATCTTAACGGCATGCTAATAACTTCCTACGCCCCATGAAAACATGCAGATGCGGTCTGTGCCATTCTAATTGGTTACCTATCTTACTTTGCACTTGTGAGGTTATCTTTTATCACAATTTTTTTTCTAGACCCAGTGTGTTCAAGTTCTATCAAGAGATAAGCACGTCCTATTGTGGGTAGTGTTTAGTAGTAGCGTGCAGGAAGGTCAGATTGCTTGCAATCCTATTTTTAGCAGGCTGGTGGGGCTTGAGGAGGGGTGGGAAGTATTTGTTTCCCCATATGGAGATGTTAAGATACTGGATGAACTGTACATAGACACTGATAGCCCAGATGACCAGGAGATATTAGTAAGTAAATCTCCTTTCTTTAAGCTTGTTGAATATTGTAAGTAATCTTGACATTTCTTTTTAATGAAATAATTCCTTTTTAAATAAAATAAATAAACACTAAACAAACTTACAACCTATTTATGCTATTCATTGCTGAACACTGAGATCTTTTCAAATGAAATTGTTAATTAATTTTATTCACTGATATTATTTTAAAGGTTATAAAAAGATTGTTAACAATATTTGACAAGCAAAGGAAAACAGAGTGTTTAATGTTATTGTATGCATGTATTTGTATTTTCTTCAAAATTATAACTGTAAACTTTTTTTTCAGGAACACAATGTAGAGCTTCTGCAATTGCGGATATTAGATCAATTAAGGCTAGTTGTATCAAACCAAAAGGCTGTAGTTTGGATATCTTCTTCTTTACCTATAGTCTTCACACCCAAACAAACTGGTTTGCTAGTCACACACAGCAGGATTGTAGTCAAAGTAGATGCCTTCAACACTTTCCATGCACCACCACCAACTACCTCCAATGTGCCTAAAATGGAAGACAACACATTCAAAAACATTGGTATTATCAACAAGGGGATGCTCAAACCATACTTGAATGTTTTAGACAGACTAGTGTTAAGAGCTTTACCAATTGACAGTGATGGCAAAAGAAATCTAATACACCCATACATTGTTTTCATCCATGAGGATTTACTAGGTGATAAGTATGAGCATTCCACTGTAGTTCTAGCCACAATGCAAAATATTCCATCAATTTTACAAGAGAATAACGAAAATGAAAATAACAATAACAAAATAAATGATTTGTGTGTAGAAATAGTGCCTGTAGATAATGTTGTCTTTCAAAGTCTATGCCATGAGGTTTACAATACGAATATACAAACAGTACTCATACCAAAAGCATTGAATGCCATAATAAATATAGAGAATGGTGCTAGGATCATATTTACAATAATTGGTGAAAAAGTTGAACAGCCTGATCATGTAGATGTTATTACATATTCAGACATGGTGCAGACAGAAAGTGAAGTGATTGAGAAGTTCAAGAACTGTGTCATAGAGAACACACATTCAGGAAAAAAGTTCCTTATCAATGATGGTATGGTTAAACAAAACACACAGATAAGTAAAGGTTTTCTGAAGTTCAAATTGAAACCTGAAAAGTTAAGATATACCATGTTGAATTCTGAGTCATTTAGACATTGTACTGTAGCTGCAAAATGCTTGACTGATTGTGATTTAGATATACCTAAGCTACCTACGTCTAATTTGGAGTATGATTACAAGAATTATTGTAGAACAATGAAATCTCTGGAGAGCTTAATACAAAAAATTGTTTCACATATATACTTTGAGATACATAGAGATGCAACATTTAAAAATGTTTCAGAGATCAAAAGCAATATTTTAATAACTGGTGAGTGCTTAACTTCTATTATACTATTTATCTTTTTATTTTATAGCTTTAAGATTTATTCGGTAATAAAATGAAATGTCTGTTGTATGTTTGATGTTTGAACTAGAATTAAAGTTGAAGTTCACAATGTTTTACATAAAAAAACCTAAGATCTCTTGAGAAACCCCTTTAAATTTGTTTAGGTCTTAGTGGGGCAGGCAAGTCGGCAATCTGCCACATCATCCAAAAAGAACTGACTGTGTGGTCGCGTGTGGTGCAGTGCCGTTCCCTCAAGGGTCGTAAGGACATTCCTGAAGCGCTCAGTGCGGCGCTGCTGTCGTGCCGCGAGCGCCATCCCGCAGTTCTGCTGTGTGACGATGTAGATGCGCTTCTGCCGCCCAATCTGGAAGGTGCTTCGCCGCAAGACATCGCTTATTACCAAAGGTAATTTTTAACATTTCAAACCTATACCCTTCCTTTGTAAAATGCCTTGCCTATTGAAAATTTGTTCATCAGCTGTTGAGGAACTGATACAAACAGGTTAGTTAGAAAAGGTTAGTGGACAGTTACTGATGCTGTGATTGTGCCTTCTTACTTATCCTTAGCCCTGCTGTAATTATTATTAGAGGGTTCTTTGAAAATGCAGACTTTTTCCTGTTACAAAAATAAAATTTAAAGGACTTGAAAAATATGTATAAATCTCAGCACTATTAATAGATTATTCACCTAGGGCGTTAAATGGTGTCTTTCGGCGAAGCGAGGGCATTAACGGGTTTAGGTTTTTGTATACATCTACTTTCAAAGTCTACGCTATCACTCCCACAGACTGGCTGTAGTGCTAAAGCAGCTGCTTCAGACCTGTTCGGGCGTGTGTGTTGTGATGACGGCGCAGAGTGTGAAGGCGCTACATCCCACCCTGCGGCAGTTCAGCGGAAAGCCACTATTTACTGCACACTTCGATATACCGGAGTTGGGGCAGGTATGTTGACGTTTTCTCAGAAGTCAGAAGTAGCTTGCCATGGAGGCGTAGTAGAGTGTAAGTTCTGCTTCATAATATTCGGCAGTGTAGAACACAAAAGACTACCAGCACAGAATATATAATAGTCACTGTCCGTTAAAAAACAAGGTACTTACTTCACGAGATAGCCTGTCGAAGGGGTAATTTATGTCCTCATTTTAAAAAAAACCTCATCATCACATTTAATACCTAGACTCTTCTTTTTTATATATTTTTTTCTGTGTTCTACAAAATAATGTAATTAAAATAATATTTGTTTGCTTTTTTCTTGAAAAAGGGTCCACACAAATCCTATTTTTAGTTGGTAGGTTGGTAGTCAAAAGTCAACAAATCATATTTTTTTGTGAATCATTCTTTCTATCTTCAGGACGAGCGAACAGAGCTATTCAAACACCTGCTCAACGAAAAGATTCGCGAAGAGTTCTCGGTGGAGGACGATGACGTCATCAAGCTCGCCATGGACACAGCCGGCAGCAACGTGCGTGACGTCACCGACTATCTCAACAAGAAGATATTCAAGGCTGTGAAGAAAAAAAGTAAGAGTGAACATCAATAAAAAGTAACATTTTATTGCAACACCGGGGCTATGACCACTGAAAAGCATCATTTAAAATACAAGCTTTATTTCAAGCTTAAATAATCAATTCTTATTTGGTTGCTTTGCCGCGTGAAAAACAAGCTGTTTTATATTAATAATAATAATCGTCCCCCTAGCTGATTTCGCCTACGGTGGCCAGTCACAACGACTAACCGTCTGCGCGGTACATATTATAGTGCACAAGTGTGTGCGCAAACACAGGTGCACTCAGTGTTGCCAACTTTATTTCTACGAACCCACCAAATGTAGCCAAATGGCCCACCAGAAAACCACTATATACCCATCGGTCTCGCAAACCACCAGAAAACCACTAATACAATAAAATTTTAAGTACGGCTTGGTAGGCAAAAAAATCTGTGCCGGGGGGGGGGGGGGGGAGGGGGGTTAAGGTTTTTATGACCACAAAAAGTCGTAATGGCGTGCCTCGCATTACGTCTTCTTGAGTGGGACACGGATATCAAAAGCTCTCAAAAATCACAAATTATTATTAGATTTTTCGCATTGTCAGCCAGTAAATGTAAAGTAACATACAAAACAAGATTTCTACAGAAATAACAACGAGATAGCGTAAAAAACTTAAATGATCACTTGCATAGTTGCATTATAATACACGAGCTCATTGTGATTTTAAGCTCTCAAAGGATCATTAATTGAGGTATGCCATGAGTGCACTTCAAATCAAAAGTTGTAATTTATTATTATGTAAACAACTATTTACTACACGAGCGAAGCGAGCGAATTTTTTTTGATTATTTTTGTTATTATTCGCATTAATTGAACGAAAATACGAAATAAACCAAAACTCTAAAATAAAGTATTTAGGAAGAAAGAAGAAGAAGAAAAAAATATTTTGAAATTCGTGAATGACCTTTTGATTAATTAAGACACTTATTTTTTGTCATCTTATAGTCCTTCATTTACTATACACAATCTTAAGACTTTACAACAAATAAAAAAATTAGAATTGAACATGTTATTATACCTCGTTTATTTATGTGGCATATACTGTTTTTGTTTATTATTTACATTGTTAAAAACAATTACCCTCTGCTGTATTCTATAATACATGTAGGTAATAAAGTTTAAAAATTATTTCCTAAAGTTACGCAAGCGCCATCTCTCGTTGATAAAAACATCTAAAATTCAAATTCAAATTTGTTTATTGCCATCAATCTAATGACCAGAAAACTACTTTATTCTGTGCTAAGGGCTCATTCGCATTGGAAAATTTGGAAATAAAATGAACAATATTGTAAATTGAAACTAGTGGTTGTTGTGGTGCCTTACCACTAAACGAAGCAATCAAAGCCACTAGAAAAATCCACTAGCCACTAAATCCAATATTTACTCGCTAAAAGGGTAGTCTAAACCACCAGAACTAGTGGAAAAACCACTGAGTTGGCAACACTGGGTGCACTCTCTATTCCTTTCACTCTCATAGTCCGATGGGACAGCAATCTTACACGACCAGAGACAGATCAGGCGCAGGACTAACGGCTTTACGTGCTTCCCGAGGCACGGGGGTTGAAACACCGCCAACTTCCAAACTCTAAGAATCGAACCCTTGACCTCTGGCGCAGCCGTCGCTTTAAAATGCGACCCTCTAAGCGCTGCGCCACTGAGGCAGTTAAACGATTATATTTTAAATTACTCTCGTCCTGTCACTACTATATTTTATTGTTCAGAAAATTCCATTTTTACTTTTCGCAGAATCAAATCGAGACGTAAAACCGCGACTAGTAGAAGATATAACCAAAGACGCGGAGAAAGCCAACGAGTTTGACATCTGGGGCCCGGTCGGCGGACTGCACGAAGTCAAACAGGAGCTCACCGAGTGCATATTCTGGCCTCTCATGGTGAGTAATATTTATGAGAATACTAGCGGTCCCAGCGAACTTCTTTGCCCCCGCCTCCCTTTTACGATTATTATCTTACTAGCTTTTGCCCGCGACTTCGTTCGCGTGGACTTCAGGTTCGTCCCGTCTAGTAGCGCAAAAAATGTGTTTTTTTACGACCTCACATTAGAAACCTCAAAAATTGTAGCCTATATGTTATTCTGATGTATAAGCTATATTGTGGTAAAGTTTCATTCAAATCCATTCAGTAGTTTTTACGTGAAAGAGTAACAAACATCCATACATCCATACTTACAAACTTTCGCCTTTATAATAGTAAGTAGGATTAACAAAAAAAATAATATGTTCCGTGGGTATCTGCAGTATAGTACACTTCCTATTTCTCGTAAAATATGATCTGAAATAGAACGGAGTCAGTTAGTAGTCTTTAAAAATAAAAAATAAACACAAAATGCAGTTATTTTCAAAATTGCGCCCAAACGGCTTAAATGCACATCGATTTGCGTTTTTGTTTGCGTACAGCTTCCACTTTAAAGAAGTTGTGATTTAACGTTGAAATACTTGCGACTAAATCTAACTTTTTTATTTAGCGACGTTTATAATTATTGTTGTTTCTTTCACGTTTATAATTTACATAAATAAATAAATATGCGCCATACAACACACCAATTGTCTGGTTTCGTGGTAAGGAATTTTCTTCCTTGTGTTACGAAGAATCAGACAACGATTATGACGGGGGCGTCTCCCATAAATACTTAAATACATATAACATCCATGACTTAGGTACAAATGTTCGTGCTCATCACACAAACATTTGCCCCTTAAGTAGGAGCGCTAACTACTACGCCAAACGCCTTTATGACAAACGCCTTCTTAAATAAGATCTATATAGCCCTAGCCCCATCTGTACTTACATACTGTATTCCGGTCTGGGGAGGTGCAGCTAAATCTCACGTCCTCGAACCGGAGAAAGCGCAGAGATCCCTCATCAAAGTCGTGTACTTCAAACCATATCGTTTTCCGACGGATAAGCTATATAGACTTAGTGGTCTACTCTCAGTCAGAAAACTTTATGTTTCAAGGCTTATACTAACATGTCACAAATCGTTGACCTATGTTGACCTAAGCCATAAAAGAAGAAGAGATGCGGTGGCGCCTGTCCCAATTCTACGTTCAGCTTTTGCTAGAAGGCAATATTTAAGCCAGTCGCCTCATATCTATAATACTATAAATAAAATACTTAAAATATACCCGATGTTGCCCCACACTTGTAAGAGAACCATAACTGATTGGCTGTGCTCACTAAATTATGAGGAAGTTGAGAATCTACTCATAAGAATATGCTAAAGCTGATGCCATTTTTTTGTAAGCTTATTTACCAGTACCTGTGAGTGTTGAGCTCATACCTATCCCAAGGACTTTTATCCGTAGGGCTCACAGGTACTCAAAAACAGACACATACTCATGTACTTAATCTGCAACGTAATCTCTCTCTCTCAAAACACACACACACACACACACACACACACACACACACGCACACACGCACATACACACACACACACATACACGCACATGCACATACACACACTCACGTACGCGCAAACAAACGAGCTTTTTACCTTATTAATATAATATAATTTTTGATCTATTTATTTCCATAGATAATGTGCCAGACTCCTCTAGTCTGTATTCAGTACTTGTTACTATTTATTAACTTAGTGATTAAATATACATATTGATACGAATTACGGGAAGTAGCGAGTTATTCCCAACACAAGTGTCACTCGACTACTTATCGGGAAAACTCAGCAAAACACTGTCATGTATATTTTTGAAATAAAGAATTTTTATTTTATTTATTTATTTAAACGCGTCGTCTTCATTCAGTAAATTCATTCCAGTACCCGGCTCTCTTCCCGTCGCAATCCTGCGGGATCCTTCTGTACGGCCCCCCGGGCACGGGCAAGTCGCACATCGGGTCGTGTCTCGCGCGGCTCGCGAACATGAGCCTCGTCGCCGTAAAGGGGCCCGAGCTGCTGTCCAAGTACATAGGGCAGAGCGAGAAGGCTGTCAGAGATGTTTTTGACAAGTAAGTCTTTGAATCTTTTATGAGACCACCTGATTGGATTATTCGTCGTTCCTATTTACTTAGAGAAATCATTATCAGATAAGTGACGATAAAGAAGGTTTTTAAATATCATAAAGGTTTCTGCCTACCAAACCACAGTATACCATGACTGTGCTAGGAACGTGAACGGAACAAAAAAATATTTGTATTGTAACTATGACAATGTTTCCACTTGACCGTTCCGTCACCGACTAACACCGTCGCGTGTCATGCACCGGCAAAATGCGCTCTCGCTTTCGCTCCATATAACGGTGAGACAGAACGCTGTAGATCCATTCAGTGGGTACAGTAGAACTTATCGTAATGCTTTTCATGTCTGATACGTGCGTAGAACTTATCGTAATGCTTTTCATGTCTGATACGTGCATAGAACTTATCGTAATGCTTTTTATGTCTGATACGTGCGTAGAACTTATCGTAATGCTTTTCATGTCTGATACGTGCGTAGAACTTATCGTAATGCTTTTCATGTCTGATACGTGCGTAGAACTTATCGTAATGCTTTTTATGTCTGATACGTGCGTAGAACTTATCGTAATGCTTTTCATGTCTGATACGTGCGTAGAACGTATCGTAATGCTTTTCATGTCTGATACGTGCGTAGAACTTATCGTAATGCTTTTCATGTCTGATACGTGCGTAGAACTTATCGTAATGCTTTTCATGTCTGATACGTGCGTAGAACTTATCGTAATGCTTTTCATGTCTGATACGTGCGTAGAACTTATCGTAATGCTTTTTATGTCTGATACGTGCGTAGAACTTATCGTAATGCTTTTCATGTCTGATACGTGCGTAGAACGTATCGTAATGCTTTTCATGTCTGATACGTGCGTAGAACTTATCGTAATGCTTTTCATGTCTGATACGTGCGTAGAACTTATCGTAATGCTTTTCACGTCTGATACGCTCCTAGCACGCTCATGGCAAGGCACAGACCTTAAGTGTGATTGAGGCTCAATAACTCGAACATGACTTCAAAAAGTGAAACTGATCTAATTCGTTTGGTGTGTTCACAAAAAAAACATTATTAATCTTTTTTTCTTTTTGTCCATAGGGCTGACATGAAGAGGCCATGCATCTTGTTCTTCGATGAGTTTGACAGTCTTGCGCCCAAGTAAGTGCGTCGTGTTTGCTTAGTTTTCACATAATGTCATTATGAATTACCATTTATAATGTAACATAACCAAGTAATGGTACTGAGAATAAATAGAGAGTTACTATTGACTTTGTGGTAGTATTAGTATTTATATATTTATCTGTTCATATGATTTCTGTAGTAATAGGCCGAAGTCCCTTTGACGATGATCGATTGACGACTTGTGACACGGAAATTACAAAAGTCCCGAGTTAATCCCCGCTCGAAACCATATTTCGACTACATTTGCTTCGTGTCGAATTAATGTGAAGTGCCACTTATGATTTTGATTTCTATAACACTAGTGCTTGATTGATCTCAATAATGTATAACCCGGTTATCGTAAGAATAGACCCATCACTGTCATTGCAAAAAAAAAGTGTTCAAAAATTAATTGTATTGACAGAAAATGGAGAACCGCGGGTGGGTAAGCGGGCAAGCGGCACGAATTCCCAAAAAGAAGAAGCGGAAAGAAAGTACATTCTTACGATAGTCGGGTAGTATGTATGTGTTATTGTCAATTTATTTATCTTTGTATTTTTTCCACAGACGCGGTCATGACTCAACGGGCGTAACGGACCGGGTCGTGAACCAGTTGTTGGCGCGTCTCGACGGCGCGGAGGGCGGCGCCCGGGGGCCCGTGCTGGCCGCCACCTCGCGCCCCGACCTCGTCGACCCGGCGCTGTTACGCGCTGGCCGCCTGCAGAGACACGTATATTGCGCTTTGCCCGACCAGGTACATTACATTTACTTTCTTTCTTGCCTCCCAGACGCGGTTAAGACTCTATGGGTGTAACAGACCGGGTAGTGAACCAGTTGTTGGCGCGGCTCGACGACGCGGAGGGTATTGCCCGGGGTCAACCCGGCGCTATTACGCGCTGGCCGCCTGCACAGACACGTCTCTTGCGCTGTTACCTGAGCAGGTTCAGTACATTTTTTTTATAAGAACAACCAGAACTTTCAAGTACCATATACCACAGATGGTCCCAGTCATTTTTTCAAGAGCTTACCTTCTCTGTTGCCCAGTGTCATATTATCAACGAAGTAGACATTAAACCGGCAGCCGACCGACCAGCACGGTCTTAATAATGCTACGGTAGGCAGATTTAATGTCCGAAAATTATTTATTGGTAATGTTTACACGATCTGAAAAAGAGGCTTTAATATTTTTCTCTGCATATGATAGGTATTTACTAGTAAAGTTAGCCTGTAAGCATCCCACTGTTGGGCAAAAGCCTTACCTCAAGTATGAGCGGCGAAGTATTGGCGGAGGGTGTTTGCAAGGCAAGCGATCAGATTTAATCAAGCCGCCACTGACTAGGCTTAACAACTGATACTAACCGATATTAGCCGGGACCAACTGCTTAACATGCCTTCCGATGCACGGAAATGCTCGTTATATACGTCACTTATATGGACGGAATGGTCACCCACCCAAACACGACCGCGCCGTAAGTAGCTTAACTTCGGTATCACTACAAAAGCGCTGCCACTATTTACTATTTAATGAAAAATCTTATCTTTACCACCAGCAAGGTCGTGTCGAGGTGCTAAAAACGCTAGTCAAGAGCGTGTCAGTATCAGAGGACGTGTCCCTGGAGGCTGTGGCGACAAGAACGGAGGGTTTCTCGCCGGCTGATCTCAAGTCGCTGCTCGTCACAGCGCAGCTGGCCCGGCTGGAGACGCAACTGGTTAGTTATATTCTTTAGTTTGACTTTAGAATATGTAACGTACGTCACGGTGTATGCTTTTAAGCGGGGGTTCCCTCTATCTGGCAGAATCTTTTTGCTCCGAAAGTCACTTGGCATAACACACTTGGCATAATTTTCTTTAGTCGAATATTATTCAGGCAGAATTTTCTATTAGCATAATTATTGTTTGGTCGAATATTTATATTCCCGAATTTACAATGGCATACTTTTAAGATAGCAGAAATTTATAAGGCATAATTTAATTACCTTTGGCAAAATTTTACTTAGCATACTTTCGCTAAGCATAATGTTTATTTGGCATAATTTGACTAAGCATACTATGAAGAAAGCAGAATTTCGTTTAGAATAATTTCACTTCGCATATCGCTATTTCTTTTAAATAGTATTTTACCCTAAAATTGAATTAAAAAGTAATTAAGTTGTGGTACAAAAGTTAGTGACAGAAACGAATCGGTGCAAAACCGACTTCACGCAGTCTTGTTTGCCCCACCCCTAGAGTGTAATTCAAAATCGCGTAGGCGCGGAGCGGTGGGGAGCGAAAACCATCTGCGACGATAAGCTCGCGTGGGACTGCCGGAGCCCCGCAGCGCCGGAGCCGTGACAGAAACCATGCATGTTGCATGCTTGCTTGCTGCATGCTTGCTGCATGCTTGCTGCATGCTTGCCTGCATGCTGCATGCTTGCTTGCTTGCTGCATGCTTTGCTTGCTTGCTTGCATGCTGCATGCTTTGCTTGCTTGCTTGCATGCTGCATACTTGCTTGCATGCTGAATGCTTGCTTGCATGCTGCATGTTTGATTTGCCATGCATGTTGTATGTTAGTGTCGCTGAGATAGAACTACTTGGGATACACAGAGAAATAAAAACCATATGATAGTTCTGCCTTGTAATGATTTTAAATATGAAAAATATGCCAAAAGACGATTCGGACTGTGAACTTTCTGCGATAGGATGATTCTGCCTATTAATGACTATATATACGAATTGTATGCCACAAGACGATTCTATCTGTGAACTTTCTGCGTTAGGATGATTCTGCTTTAAGACTGTTATGAATATTAAATTTCTGCCTAAAGATGATTCTAGCTTACACGATTATGCGTTTTGAACGTCTGATAAATGAGTGAATGCTAATTGATGTTCTGCGAAAGGAAGTTTATGCTATTTGATGATATGCCAAATAAAATTATGACAATAAAAATTCTGCGAAACAAGGTAGACCCTTTAAGCGGGTAAGTAACATTTCAAGCAATAACATTCAACAACAACAACTCAACAGATATTAAAAGTATCCTATTTTTCGATGTACTTAGTGACATTAATTTAGTGGTCCCTAATTTTGGGCTTGGCTGCAGTCTGCCAAAATATTTTATAATTTTTTACATTTTATGTTAGATATTGCAAATGTTACAGAAAATCACGTCAATAAAGCTTTTTACAGTAAATTATTTTGAGGTGCTTATTAGTAAAATTAATACAGAAAACCTTTTAAGACTTGGTCAGCTATAGAATAATAATATTGAAATACACATTAAATAAAGTGACATTATGATTTAGGTGACAAGCGAAGATCGCAATATGGAGTCGGTGGTTGTGCTACAAGAGGATATAGACGCAGCCTTGCAGGAGACCAAGCCCAGCCTCTCTGCAGAGCAGAGGCTGTTCTATGATATGATGTGAGTTACTTATTTTTCAACCTTATTTAAATTTGTTTATTATACTCGTAAGACCTTTGAACGGTTCTGAAACGGCTTTGAATTCAGGCCGCTAATAATCATTCCCCCTGGCACAGGCAATATAACGCCTAAAAGGGGGCTCCGTCCACTACATAAATATGTAAGTCAATTTATGATAAATATGAATTTTGAATTTGAATCATTCATTTTGAATATCCGTTTTGGAGGGTTATGTTCAGCACTCAAGGAACGACTGAATACGATGATAAGTACGCAATAAAATTGAGATTGTTCTAAAGTCTAAAGGTATTAATTAATAAATTGCAATATTGCCTTTATTGTACTATTTCTGGGCAAAGATCTTCCCTAAAGTCCTCTTACATTACCGGTCTACTGCAAAGCTCCCGTAGAGCTGCCAAAATCGTTGCACAATCTGTCTGCTTTTTGGTCTACGTCAACGGGTATAAGCACCGCAGTCTGCTCATGCGCCTGGCGGCCATTATTTTGGCGTAATAGCGATGTTATTTCTTTCAATTTTTTTTATGTTACTTCTCTTTTTTGTGGACAATATAAATCAATAAAAATAATATTATGTATTAGATATTTAGGATGTTTCTTTTTAGTTCCGAAAGGTTATTAGTTTGACAAGGTTCCAGCGCATTAGCAACTTGAGGGGATTATACCATCGTATATCGTCAGAAAACCGTAATTTGCAAATACTGTAAGATAATGATATAGTAATTAATTGTATTCTTCCACAGATACAAACGGTTTAGAGGAGAGTCCCTCTCTCCGGAACAGAGGGTCATGGCTATGCAGATGCAGAAACAAAGAGTCACTTTAGCTTAAGCAATAACACGGCACTTGTAATCTTACACGCGGCTAAACTATTAATTTAATTTTTAGTATAAAACCGCTATACGGTATTAAACAAAATAAGAGCTGTTAACTATGTTATGCGCTCTGTAATGGATTCAAGTTGAAATAAGGGCTTTAATAACCCAAGCATCACATGTGATGGTATGAATGGTTGAGATCTCTGGCGCTTAACCACTTTTCAACAAAAATCGCTTGCACGCACGACACAAAAGAGCGTCACTTCAAACAAAACTTGATGTGAGGTGCAAGCGATTTTAGATCTTAAGGTTACGCGGCGGTGACGTCGATTGTACGTTTTCGTTGCAGGCACGTAGAAGTCTAATTAAAATATGAATTATGCAATAACACTTTTCAGCCTTGAGAAGCTTGCCAGCAATGTTGTTTTTTTGTGGATATATCCACTAGAGAAAATATATGTTTACGCCGCGCTGTGGTTAGTCAACTCCAGCGTAACATAAAATTTTAAGATTTGTTATTTACCTTCCCGACGTTTCGACCCGGTTACACGAGTCATGGTCTCGGGGCGATTTTAGATTTGTTATTATCTGGGTACCTACGTCTCGTAATGCAACCTTTAGGAACATACTTACGATAAATCGATCAATATCAAATCAAAGCCTAACACAAGTAGAATACTGATATCATTGTTGGTTATCGGATTTATTATTATTTATCGGATTAGAAGCTTTGTGTTCAAAGGGCCTACTAGCTACCGACACAATATGAAGGTAGAATGACGGCCCATGTAAAGCTATAGTGATAAACGCGTACGTACAGAAATTACCTACTTTATATTTATATGTACATTTTGCAAAACTATCATCGGCCTTAGAGCAAGTAGAAGGATGATTAGCTATAATAAAGCTGTGATTTAATTGTTAGTATTTATAAGAGAAAATGCAAATTAGGCTTTTATATGATGACACATTTACACTTACAATCTCAAGGCACAATAAATCAATTCCAATGTATCATTCTTTTAACATGAAATATTTCTTTTTTTTTTAAGTATTGTTTGAACCAGTGCAGTGCTGTCGTTTACATCTAAGATTACGTTCTCAATTCAACATTGTCATCAATAGAAAGTGAAATCATCATTTTAATAATTTAATTTGTAAAATAAATGGTGCTTGATGTGTAATCTTTTAGATTGTCCTTAGGAGCAAACTTTATGAAAGCAATTTGTTTGTATATTTTGTTGCTATTTTTATATTTAAATGCGATTTTATTTGATGTTAATAAAAAGTGTTGGGACAAAATATACATTTTATTTACAACCTCGGAATATCCTAAAAATATTAAGTTTTGAAATGATTCGTTGAATGTATCATTTCCAATTTGATTAATTTGTACGTAAAATACCTGCTGTATAGTTTTCACTAGAGGCAGACACTACGAAATTCTTGTTAATTGATTGTAAACAATCAATCACTAAAATCTAGCTAATGTATCATAATGCCACTGGTTTCCTGGTTACAAATACAGCTAACTCAAGACGGTCTTATCAATACACACATTAGTCAAACACTTCGCGATCATCGCGGATGCTATCCGGATTCCAAACCAATCTCCTGCAGCGCGCCAAGAGCAATAATTACGAGATAAAAGTTTGCTCATCAGAAACATCAGGCGCTCCGCTGTTAGAGTTTGAAGATGCTATCTGAGTTAACTGAGAATCTCGGAGTATTCGCGGGTTATTTAATTAGGTGCTTACTTTTAAGCTGCATTAGTAGTTTTTAATTCTGATTACATAAGCAGAAACTAAGGGAAAAGAAAAAGCTATTGCAGTCGAGGAAAAAATTATAACAAAGTGACCTCTAACCTGTTCAAGACCACTTTGTCGTAATCAAAATAAAATAAAATAAAATCTTGTGTTGCATTTGCAATCCAGAGAGTCATATCGTGGTTGACAGCGGTTGCTAAGTAGTACCTTGTGCTAGTGGAATGTGAATAGGTAAATAAGTACCTATAGAATATATAGACACAAACAAAACCTGTATTTACCTGAGTACCTACGTTCTTATTTAAAACTTCATATTTCCAACTGCAACTGTAACTTTAAGTACTTAACGCGCTAACTAATTTCAGGAGTGTAGAGTTGCTAATGAGAAGCGTCTTAGAGCGGCTGTTTATTTAGTAAGTTGTCAGATAAGCTTGTTTTATTGAAAAACTTCCGCGGCGTGATTAAGGTTAGTTCACAAGTTGCACAATAATTCAGATTGAGCGGTGTTCGGAGTCGCGAGGCGCCCGCGATTTCGCGGTACAAAGATAGGAACTAATGGAAGTGGCAAGTTTCAAAATAATGCCAAAATCCTCAAAAGCTCATTTCTTGTTTACTTGTATGTATGTTACTATTATAAAAAGACGTGAAACTAGTTTAGAGGTTTTCATACCATTGCGGAATCATATTTTTATTACTTAGGACCGGTTGTTAACTAATGGTTAAAAGTAGTTACCATTGGTTAAATGATTACGGTTGTGCGTGTTTTAAAGATTAAAAAAACCGATGGTCATTAAAATAGTCATCCTGTCAATTGACTAAGGTATATCTTGTACAAAACATGCACAGTCGTAATTATTCAACTGCTCGTAAAGACTTTTAAACATTAATTGAGTTAACTGTCGATCACGAAACCGGCCTTAGTTATTAAGTTCCTTATGGTAGTTAGGGAACCTATTCTTAATATCACCTGAAAATAATTTCTTTTACTGAGTGGTGAGTGAAAATCACTCCATTTCAGTCTTCTTATTATGTGTAGGTGTTATCGAGGTTCACCAAACAATCACCTGCACGTGCTACTTACGTGACAAAAACAGGCGTCACTTCAAACAAAAGGCTACGTAATGCTTACAAAAGTATGGCCCTGAAACTGGCGACAATCGTCGTCTCAATACGAGTAGACTCTGATGATATTTATCAAGATACACTATATCCTTGGTCTGCGTCTTGCAAAGTTTGGCGGCGGTAAATAGCTTAACACGCGGTAACGAGCCGTTATCAAATCAACGCCGCGTCGACACCATTAAGTAGCTCGTGTAATTATGTAGATGGATATTAGTACCAGTTATTAATTGAGGGAGGAGGTTAAATATGTCATCAAAACGACATGGGACTCAATTTGATTGATTGAGTTTGTTTTTACCAGGTTTTTACTGACATTTTGTAAAGACATAGGGTGCACGCTTGCCTCATCATTAAATTAAAGAGCTAGAGCTCTGACGGTAGTGTGGTGGTTTCACTCTTGGCTTCCACTTCGCAGTTTAAGAACCGAGGGTTTCCCGCCTCTTAATACTAAGTCAAAAGCCTTTCCTGATATACGAGTACTGTATCTTTACTCTTTAGCCTTCTTCCAGTACTGACGTTGTTACTACACAACACGAGTGGAACGCTTATTTGATGGTGGTGTTTACTCGCCATGCCACAGAATCGTCACAAAATATTGTAGCTTTTAATAGAGAAGCTCATCATCCGACTAGACTCCCCATTACATTCTGGTAGTCCTGCCGCTGTTTGGTCAGGAAATGCTTATTCAACATATTCGCAGCTAACCACCTTATCTGGTGGCCGTTCACTATCCGCCACCTGTTACCCTGCTAGTAGCCTACAGCTCAGAACTAAAGTAGCTTACGTAAGCTATACTAGCCTCATATGATGCAAGAACAATCTCGTTTAATATAGCTCGTAGGTAAGAAAAAATTATAACAGCAACGTGGTGGCGTGGGTTGAATCTTGTGCAAAAAGCAGCCCCATTGTCATAACCACCGACGCAAAAAACAATGAGTTACGTAAATAGGTAAGTATTCTCATTCATGAAAATAATTTTCCAGTGGAAGGTTGTGTTGTGTAAAAAAAATATAACGTTTCTTGATCGCAACTCCAACGACGCATTTGCAGCGAAAATTTCCTCTCTAAATGAACTGTATTGAGAATTTAAGTAGCTATTTGAATTTCACAACCGACTTTATAACTCTAAAATGGCAGTCCTAAGTTATTTTTCAATGCTGAAGACCGCGAACATTATGTGAAAATGTAATGAATCTCTAAAATAGCTTTTAATATTTTTGTTGACTTCATTAGGCTGACTGATGGTGTAAAAATTTGATAGATAGGGCCTCAATATTTTTGTCAGCAGAATACATGTTGAAATAATCGTAATGAGTTTTATAATTTTCGTTTTTTTAAATGTATTTTAATAAAACTAGGTACCTTAACCGACAGTGCGTACAGGTGATGCCCGTTACCAGAGCATATACCGGAAGTAGGCTGTAAAAATAGAACGTTCCGAATTCGAAAATCAACCTCAACTCGCGTGAAGATTGTTTTTGGCCGTATTTTGATAATGTCCTGTGCTTTATTCTTAAAAAAAATAAGTTTGGAGGTTTAAACTAACCTAAACTTGCTTAACTTTCACAAAATGGTTTCAAAATGCGTTTAAATATTTCAACAGTCAGTGAATGTGTTTAATTGTGAATTTTATTGCATTCGTATGGTAACTGTTATTTTTTATTTATCTCCTAAATCTGTAGGAATGGTATTTTACCCAAAAAGATCGTGGTTTTTTTTAGTGATGTAACTTATTTATTTGTGAGTGTTTTTAATAGTATTTGAAAAGAATTGTGAACGTTTGTAATAAATAAAAAGTTGTAATCAGTCAGGTATCAAACGAATGCCGAGAGTCGCATAACAATGGAATTTTTATTGTGTCTCGTTTACACATACTTGACGAGTTAAATTTTGGTGAATTGGAGTGCCATATTATAATAACATACCTACTTACCAAATTGAATATAAATATGTGATGTGAATTGGCAGAAGAAATTCGTAGCTGCCGTCGTAGTACACATCGTAGCACCTTCACCGTAGCAAGAAGATACAGGTTAGTGACCTTTTATTGCTGATTTCCCACTATTTCTATTGTTATACTTTGCAGTTTTTTATATATCTTTCAACGTGTTTTAATTACCTCACAAAATAGTTATTTTGACACTTCACAACCATTATCTTGTTTAATGATAATAATGATGGTGCTAACTTCAATTTCGTCGTCAAAAAATACAATATTTTATACAAACTAATAAAAAAACCGTAAACTGACCATGAAACTATTATTTACGCAATTGCAGTACACTTATTTGGTTCTGAAGTTTACGCGAATACTCATTACAATAAAACAACAATTTTACGGATTGATTTCGCGAACGTTTATTTTTATTTTATGCCTGACGTTTCGAATGCTTTACAGCATCCGTGGTCACAGGCAGACTAAGGTGTTATTTGTCATTACATAGTTATGAAAAATTAAATTAAACTACCGTCACTCATTAATATTAATTGATGTTCCTATCCACGCAGAAAGAGCTTACAGTGTCTTGAGATCTTGCAGTATGAGATGTTGGTTGTGTCTTCAAAAGAATAGGATCCCATGCCGGTGGAACTTTCCAACCATCTTCTCTATTAATATTAATGAGTGACGGTAGTTTAATTTAATTTTTCATAACTATGTAATGACAAATAACACCTTAGTCTGCCTGTGACCACGGATGCTGTAAAGCATTCGAAACGTCAGGCATAAAATAAAAATAAACGTTCGCGAAATCAATCCGTAAAATTGTTGTTTTATTGCAGTACACTTACTAAACTTTTGAAATATGTACTTACCTAAGTACAGTTCTTCGGCTTAAAAACATTTCTCTCTAATTGGCTTTAGTCTTGTTGTAATACTACAGATTGTCTATAAATAATTAGGTCAGAACAAATGTCGACAAAAACCCTAAAATGAGCCGTAACGAACACAAAAAGGGTCTTTGTACAAAGTGCGAAAGTCGAATATAAGTCGCGGCAGAATTAGGCGCTTGTCCGCCGAGAAAGCGGTTTTTATCCGCGTAAAGTAATTATTGTGTTTTTGTGAAAGAGTTTGTTAGCGGCCATTCAGAGGAAGGACACGGACGCCTTCCCGAACCAGGGACGGACTTGGGATTGGGAAGTGTGAATTTATGTAGAAGGTATACATATTTAAGGAACAGTTAGAGGCCATATATCCTACAGTTTCATCAAAGTGCTTCTACTTTATTTTAAGGAGGAAATTATAGTAAACATATTTTGTTTGGCTCTTTATAATGTGCATTATACAATTTGATATGTCTTCATTATGGAAGAGTTGTGTTGTGCAAAATTCATAACCTCTTATGTAGTTTAGCCTCTACTTTTTTATGTAAATAACTAGTCTTTTAGCAGTTTGGAAGTACTACTCGTATTTGTAACAAAAAATCCTGCATGCACCATATTAAATTTCATTTGACTAAAGAACAATAATTCGTAAATAAGCACTGGTTTAGGAGAAGTTACATAAATATCGGTTCTAACCTATATTCTAGGTATAACCTGAGACGCCAATTAACATACTTGGTGTTTTTTCTAGATCCTGCGTCCTCCCCTGTCTCCGTCCGGAATATTCTTGTTTTCCCGGAGTTTTCCCATCTTTTCTCCGCGTTTTCTTTCGTTTGCGTCTTAATTAGCTCATTCAGAGCGCTCCCCCCTTTTGCCCTCCCCCAAAATTATCTTGTTTATTGAAAGCACTTTTATATTTCATTTTTAAAACTCCAATGGAGTATTTAGTGAGCATTTAACGTTCTCTCGACCCTTTTTGAGAGAATAAGGAGTTTTATTAACAGGGCGGTAGTTCATCGCCCCTGCTGTTATGATTTGAAAGAATTATGTGCTCAAAGGTTTCTTGGTTTTTATTGATGGCCATTGTACCTAGTTGTGAGATCCTTCCTCTTCTACTCTTGTTTAACCTTTAGAATTGTCATATTGTAGTGCGATATAAGATACCTAATTTAGGTCGGGGCGTAGTTCATACTTCTTTAGTAAATAAGGTAAATATCGCTTAATATTGTTACCCCCTTATTCGTAATAACTCAAACAGTCTTATAAACCTATTTTAGCTATTACACTGTTTTGTCACTTTCTGTTAATTGATGACAGCGCCAAGAAGACAAAACAGTGTAATAGTTAAAACAGGTTTATTAGACTGTTTGCGTTTTTATGAATTAGAGGGTTAGACTTTAAGTATTCTTCTGTTTTAACACGTATAATAGTCCCCCTAGCCGATTTCGACTACGGTGGTGTTACAACGACCAACCGACTGCGCGGGACATTTATAGTGCACAAGTGTGTGCGCAAACACAGGTGCACTCTCTATTCCTTTCACTCTCATAGCCCGATGGGACAGCAATCTGACACGACCGGAGAGAGATCAGGCGCAGGACCAACGGCTTATAGTGCTTTCCGAGGCACGGGGGTGAAACACCGCCAACTTCCAAACTCCGGGCTACCCTGAGAATTTTTGAATAGAAAAACCGGGACCCGGGAATTGAACCTGGGACCTCCGGCGCAGCCGTCGCTTTAAAATGCGACCCTCTCACCGCTGCGCCACCGAGGCAGTTAAGACGTATAACTACTGCATGGATACTTACTGAGTTTATTCAAATCTTTTGTTTTCTTTCTGTACCCAAAACAATTACTTATAAAGGCCCTATTTATAAACACAGGGTAAACTTCCAACAAAAACAAAGAGTAAGCCCGAAAAACAAGGGGCAAAGCCAAGAACAAGCACGTAACGATACCTGCCAAGTGCCAGACGCGACGCCGTAAAAGAAAAAGGGCGCGCGACGGAAGCGCGATAAGCTGCGAGAATGGCGCACGCGATAACGGCTCGCGCCAAAGCGGCCGCCATTGTTGCCGCACAACGCCACAAAGGAGGCAACTGTTATAAATTCTTACGCCTTTGACGCAATTTTGATCGTATTTTTCTCAGTATTGTAGCTTTAGTTTTGCTGTCAGTAGCTTTTTAGGAGTGTGACACAATGTCGCATGTGGCAAGATAGCTGCGCGCCAAAATGGGTTTTATTTATTTATTGCACAGACAATCCAAAAAAGTACAAATGGAGGTCCTAGTGCTTAAAGCATCAAATACCAGCCAACCATTAATGTGGCGCAACTCTTCAAAAGATACAAACTTTAAATTATTGCCAAATTTATAGGCGCTTTTTTGATCGTATTTTTAACAGCCTATTGAGATTTCAGTTGTCAGTAACTTTAAAAACTTGCTTGCGGTTTATGAACGGCTTAGATGTTGGTGATAAGCCAGAGCGGCTACAAAACATTTAGATACTTGCGTAAAGTCTACAGCAAGATACTACGCAATTCTTTGCAGTCGCTTTTTAATGCTGTGCCAATATGTTACTTTTCTCTTAGCACCATAATAGAGTCCCTAACGGTCGAGTTTTAGATTCATTTCCTATTAGTCAAAATATTTTTATATGGCAAGTCATCTTATTTTCTTATTCGTTTGCGTCTTTGACTTGCTCCAAGCACGGTCGTTGCGGGTAAAATGGCGGCACAAAGAATGGCTACCGCTACTTTGTGCGCGCGACACTTCGTCTTCGGATGCTTTGTTCTCTTATATACCCAAAGAAACATCTGAAAACTATTCAGCTGATCGGCTGTAGGCACAGTTTCTAGAACAAGAATTAAAAAGTTCAGGTTCTAAGTTCAATATTTAAGATAGCTTGTAGCATAGACTCAAACTTAATGATACTACAGTAATCTTTTCATGTAGTTAATATGTATAATTCATTAAGTTTTAGTTTAAAGTCCTTAACGCAATCTGCGTTTATTAACAAAATAGTTTTATAATTCTGTTGGAGTTTTAACTCACTAGGGTGAATTATAAAAAAAGTAATAATAGCCTTTCAGTTTTAAAAAGTATTGATCCAACTGTAGAAGGATGTTGTTTTTTATTTGCTTTACTTATAATGACTTTATTAATTACATTCTAAATGAGGATAAGAATGTATTGGATTGTTATATCAACATTTTTTTTTGTATTTAGTAATACAATCATACTGTTTACTTATTAGATTTATTGTAAGAGAGAGTAGACGATTACAGGATGTAAGTAATTGCTTTTTTCTTTAGTTTTCGAGTTGTTATCTGCGTAAAACGTAAACGTTATAATTTGGTAGCTTTCTTTTTATTAATAAAGTAATTAATTAATAATTGCCATAGGTAATGTAATCTTCTATAATGAACCTTTATTAAAAACCTTCGTGGAACCGTCCAGTATTCATCCAGCCTATTCTAATTTTCATTTAATCACCGCAGATTGTAGACGTAATGAGCCATGAGAATCGTTATTAAAATTTCAATATTATTAAGCCGACATACTCGTGGAGGGCTCGTAATAAAATTTTAATTGACACGTATTAGGTTTTCGAACTAAATTACAAAGGAGGCGCCTTCACCTCTGCACATTAGCGGGGTGGGGGCGGGCGGCAAATTTTTGTTTTTCTCCCGCACTCGAGAAGGCATACTGCAGTTTTCCCGGGGAAGAAAGAGACAACCGCAGGTGCACACATTGCTTTTGTTAAAGAGCAAAAATAATAGAGAGAATGGTCGTTTATCTCTTTTTATGGCAGCGGCGCTATCTCTGCGGTATTATGGAGGACAATTTTGGCGCGAAAGAAACTGCTTATTACTCCTTATTCTTTGGCAAATTTTCCTTTTTTAAGCGACTTGGCGCGGACTGCGACGTTCAGTTCCGCCTCTATATTGTTCGAGTTTCACGAACTTTTGCAAATTGTCTCTCGAAATGGTTTTTGTAATCTGAGTGGAAATTAGTAGCTTTTTTTTCTCATAGTTTAATACGATCTGTGATCGGACATGACTCGGAAGAAAAAGTAACGTCTCGATATAGGGTTGCTAACATTCATCTACATGTTATTTTATTTTCTAAAGTTATCTTACATTTGTTTTTACTGACATTTGGTGACTCTCCTGGATATCACGTTTTCTACTATTGGGGATTTTGTTCTTTCTTTAGGCAAATAAAATATAATTTCTAATACTAGATTGTTATCCCGAAAACTAGTGGTAGTTATTGAGTGTTTGTTTCAAATTCAAACAATTCTACAAATTCACGACACAGATACCCACCACTTCGGTTCTCATAACAATATGGCGGAGCAAAAACAACAGAGCACGGACAATACTAATGGCGCCGGAGCGTTTCATTTCCGCGCGAACACGGCGAGGTCTCAATAATCCGAATTAATTACACAGACGCTTTGTGGCCGGCAGACAATGATAGATACTGCGCTCAACAGATCTCGAGCCTTCGAGTAAAGTTCAGTTAAATCCCCTGAGCAGACCACCATGATACTGTAACAATTATCTGCCAAAGATGATGAATCGTGTAGTACTCGAACAAACATACAACGAAATAAATTACGGACACGGTTTGTATGAAACAAAACAACAAACAAACAACATTGATGTTTCATTACCGTAGCCAAGCAATCGTATCAAATAGAAATAAATTGTAGTAACATTAAACATTAAGACAAGAATCAGTACCTAAAAATAAACATGTGCTCTTAGAACCTGCATAAAGCACAAAAATAAAGTAAAACCTTATTTATTTATATTATATTGTTTTTATAATACTTTCACTGACACCACAGAAAATTGTTTTAAGTAAATGATATTGTTTATTTTGAACTTGTCACAGGGTTTTTTTACGTTAATTGAATTTCTTTGAGGTGATCAAAAAGTGCTAGCCATGTAATGTCAAATTGTTTGAAAATAGAGTTTCTACATTACTCTAGGTATGTCATAGTAGTTGTACTTGTTTATAGTGGTACAGTAGCCTGGCATTTGGTCAATACTCACGATGATACTTACCATCAGGTGATTGTTAAATCATATTGTACCATATTTCAATGTGAATAAATGAATCTGAATCTGAATCTGAATGGCGTAAGTTACATATAAAACAGCCACAAGTATCAAGATAGCTTACTCCTGCCCTCCTCGTCAGTCCTTTGTCGCTCCTTTCTTCTCATTTCTTATATCGGAGAATTAGATCGTCCCGAAAATGGATTAAAACGTTAAGTATTTATTTATCGGCTCTTAATCTCGATCGGGCGCTAGACAAACAGCCGGGGAAATTATACGCTTTGTTAACTACGGTACTTTAACTACGGGCAACCACAGGGGTGGGGCGGCTAGGGGTTTATTATACGAACTGTCAATTACTTTTTTAATGTTCAAAACATTGAGAATTAAGGAGTTATTTAATTTGTGTTTCGGGTCTGTAAAATGTATTTTTTTTGATGTTGATACTATTTAATCGAAGATATAAAGAAAGAAGAAATTAATAATGTAGATCTTTATTTACTAGTAAATAAAGAAAAGTAATAGGCTGTAAGGGAATAATTTCTCTGACCCGAAAAGATACCTTATAATTAGTACTTTACTAAGAAGTAAATTTAATTTAATTTATTTTAATTCCTTTTTAAACCAAAAATCTAAATTCAACCAACCCCCAGTCCTTGCCACAAGGAAATGGTTTTCATTTTTGAATAGGGTAGTCTAATTTTTGTTTGTTGTATGTCTTAGTTTTATTTTATTCTTGTTTGTTATTAATAAAGTACAACACCCCCAAGTAATCTTTCAACAGTTGTACAAAAAAACTTATATTAAGTTCATCTAAATAAAATTATTCCGTTTCCTTCATTCAAACGGAACCCTAAAATAGAGTACACCGTTAATTTTCTTTGCTGCCTGTTGACACTCGTGAGTGTCATTAGAGCAAGATGTTTGCCCCCAATCGCTGGATAATCAACTTTTTAACGCCATCACTGTTGATGTTGATTCTGTTTCTGTTGGCGGTGCGACTCCGTTCATTCTAATAATGGGCCTTGTAGATCCACGCGATTAACTTTTTAATCTGCTAAGTGTTTGGTCTTCGCAATTTTGTTCTGTACAATTACTCTACTTACTTACAGATCATCCAAATATTATTTTTAAAAAAACGTAACATTATATTATTTTTAATTGAAATAACTAAACAATATCTTAATAAAATCCCCCGACTAAAAGTGAATTCGTATCCTATTTATTTATTGCAAAACCAAGAAAATCCGTCATGGCTGCCATTAACTGCCCCGTAATAACCATTTTTTACAATTTTGCTGTTACTAAATATGATATGAATGATCTAGAAATGAAGACATAATTATTTGGGGTTTTTAAGTAAAATTTTTGATACTTTTTTTATAAATAAATGCGCCAGACAACACACATATTCTCTGGTTTTCGCGGTAAGGAATTTTCTTCCTTGTGTTACTAAGTACCAGACAACGATTACGACGGGGGCGTCTCCCATAAATACATATAACATCCATGACTTAGTTACAAATGTTCTTCGTGCTCATCACTCAAACATTTGCCCCTTGCGGAATTCGAACCCGCGACGGCCGGCATAATAGTCAGGAGCGCTAACCAAACGCATCGTCACGTCGTCGGCAGTTGATATAAAATGATGTGATGGCAATGTTTTCTTCGTATTTGCAATCTAACCTACCTAACCACTTACCTTATGGCCTAAGGTGGACCTATTAAGTTTTTTTTGTCGCGTTTGCTATTTCCCGCATCTTTTCATAGCCACGGATTTTCCCACAAGCATTTTCAAGTAAACAAACGCCACCCGGCTCAGACGTTTGATTTTGTATAAATTAAATTGTCGTCTCGTTCAGCCGCCGCGCACCGCCAATAATCCGATAGAAAAGTCTTTCGCCCCCTTTCTATATAATGTTCAATTCAATTGTTATGTGCTCTAGGGAATAGAAGTGGTGAACACCTGTGAGCGACACATTGTGGTGGCGATATTTATCAAAGCCTTGAAAGTATTAGTAAGGCCAGAAAGCACAATAATCACTTATACGTAGAACGCGTAAAGAACTGTATCGTTGTTAATGTGGTGGTATCATGACATGTGGGTTAACTTATTTTCAGGTAAAAAGACTTATAGTCATGAGGTAAATCGAAGTAAGTATTTACTTGTCCCTTTTTTATTATACCTAATAAAAAAAATGCGCCAGACAACACACCAATTGTCTTGGTTCTATAATAAGGAATTTTCTTACTTTTATACGAATACTAGTACCTACCAGACAACGATTATGCCGTCATAATCGTTGTCATGTACGAGTATTCGCCCTCGTGGCGTCTCCCAATATGAAAATCTATGATTAAGGTAGGTACAAATGTTCTTGCTCATCATCACACAAACATTTGCCCTTTTGGGATTCGAACCCGGGACCGGTGGCATAGTACTCAGGGGCGCTATACCACTACACCGACCGTGTCGTTAACTACATCGCGTTTAAATATTGTATTTACATAAGTGTTTTATTGATTCGTAAACAGAGCTTAAAATATTTTGTCTACGTTAAAAACAACAGAGTTAAATTGATCGAAAAAGCCTTTTGCTGAAATCAAAACTTGAAATAAGCCTTCAAATATTCTGGTAGATTTACTTACCTACGCAATTGGAATATCTTCAACAATAAAATATTCACCTTTTTACAGTAAAAAGCGAATCTTACTAATCCTTCAAATGCCAGTGTTGAGCTGAGAGAAATTGGTTCAATCAAAATAAAATTTAGAAAATACGCGGGATCCCAGCTCATAATAGCAGCCTCTGATGGATGGTACCGATTCTACTGATACTTTTTGCGCCGACCCTTTATTATGATTCACAATTTTACTTTCTTATGTAGAGTTCCTAATAAAAATCATTTTGAAAGAGCATTGCTATAAATACACAGAATACAGTCACATAATGAATTACGCGCCCACAGTAAGTAAGTATAATTATGTAAGTAGCATATTATTTTATGTAACTCCAAATATGATTCAGAATCCAGATGGCAAGTAAATGTAGCTTATATACGACGCTCGCCCCATTTAGCTCTACCTTGTTTCAGTTAACGTCAAGAAACATCCAATTTCTAAGTCAAATGTAATCCCAGGTTGGCACTGGTGAGCTCTAACTCAATCAACAACCTTAGACCGGGTGGAGTTAGTCAAAGCGGCACTAACGCCCACAATTTGATAGCATTCGAGCACCGTCCGAGGCGCAATCTGCCAAACTGCAGCAAATTAAATGACGCTGCAGCAAAGAAAATGCAATCACAGCATATACCCGATGCAAATATTTCCTCGCTGGTGTCCCCGCTATTCCTTACGCTAATAAAACGCGCCAAGCTACGCTGTTTCGCTAGCTGATGAACGCCAAATGATGTTATGACATCGCACGTCGCCATTTAACGCCTATTTGGTTCCAATTTCGAATCTGGCGCGCTCCCCTGCGGTTCCGGGCAGCGCGAACGAGCCATAGATAATAGTGTTTTGTTTTTAAAAAATAAAGCTACGGTGAAACGTGTTTTTTCAATATTTCAGTTTTTTGCCCAATGAATAGATAATATTTATCTATTCAGTGTTTTTGCTCATAATAAAAGGCTTGTTTAGTTTTTTTTCATATTTGATTGCCGTCGTGAATACCAAACTTTTTCTGTAAAAGTTTTCTTTATAACTAAACGACAGCAATAACTAAGTTTTTAGCATAAATAAAGACCAACCTGGACAGATGGACAGACGACCTTGTGAAGATCGCAGGATCGCACTGGATGCAGACCGCTCACAACCGGTCGTTGTGGAAAGCCATGGGGGAGGCCTATGTTCAGCAGTGGACGTCCTTCGGCTGATAATGATGAAAGAGACACTCAAAAAAAAACCGACTCTAAAATAAGAATAGAACTACTATCAATTTAGATTTCAGTCCGATCCTATCTCCTGTTCCTATCTCAAAGAGCATTTAATTTAGAAAAACTGTCGTTTCTTCATCAAAGTTGCCTAAACCGCTCACAGGGTCCGTTCACTCTATTAGCTAACTCGTTCGCTTTCGTATTGCAATCGTCATCTTTAGACGTTATGAGCGCTTTCACACTTAGGCATTTCTCATTAGAGCAACAGCGCTGCTGAGCTGTCGCTCTAATGTGAAGGTGCACTTAGTCATGATGACTGTATTGTAAAAACTCCGCAGTAGTAAGTGCTTCAAGTATCAGCGCTGATAAATGAAATCAATTCTAGATGCTTGGACGGTGTTTCGGCCATTTTACTTGTAATCGTTATAATTCAATTCAATTCAATTTGTTTATTTCAGAACCACGTTCCATATTATTGTTAGTAAAAGTAAATAAAAAACATTGAATTGTTAAATTGTTAGTAAAAGTAAATAAGAATTACATTATACAAAAATCATCCGGAATGGAGTCGCAAACGTTACGTAAGTTACATGATACCCCCGTTGAATGAATTTAGGGCGGACTGTGGCTCAATGCAGGAATGAAAACCGGTAAAAAGAAAATGAAAGAAATCAATATGCACGCGAGGGTAAGCCGCGTGTCCTCAACAAGATGGGGTTTTAGTCACAAGTAGATTATTTTTCATTGAGGGCTTTTGCGGCAGTCTGTCAATCGAAAAAAAAAACTACATGAATACTAAATTGGTAGAACCTTTTGGTACACAGCTCTACAGTTTTAAGTTCAAAGGGAAAGTATGTTCTACTTGTACTCAGGGATTGGACGTAGATATTGTTCAAAACCAGAAAATTGGTATGTTATGGCACATATTTATTTATTTAAGATAGGTTTACAAAGTCGTATCATTACAAGCACTTTATATAGTTATAATATTCAGCTGAATATTATAACTATAATCACAATGTCACAGTAAACACTACGCCGGACTGAATTTGTAAGGCCGATTGATGCTTTATAGAAATTATATTGACGGTCGGAGATGGAGCCCTGGTGACCTGTAATACAGGTTCTTTACCTACCTCAGGCACCAGCGATCCACAAACTAAGATCACTAAAAGCAACAATCTATGCCCACCTTCCGTTCTCAATTGTTTAATTGTAATGTTTCTTTTGTCTCAACTGTACTGTGTGTATTAGAATAGTTAGATACGGGATTGCTACCATGTACCTTATTATTTATGAGCTTCCGATATTTCGGCACTGTTGCAAGCGCCATGATACTCCGTGATCATGGCGCTTGCAACAGTGCAACAGTGCAACAGTAGCAATCCCGTATCTAACTATTCTAATGTTAGTGACCATGAAAGTTTAAAACAATATATTGTACTGTGTGTATTTGATTAGTTTGTGGTGACTAAATAAACAATTTATTTATTTATTATTTATATTGACAGGTTTCCAAGTGAATTGTAAATAAAAATAACAAATTTCCTGGTGATTTTCTTCTAGATAATTTTGACGGATATTTAGCACATACAACTTTTTCGGAGGTCCAGTATCGCTAAAACTACTTTAAAATCATGATGAAGGACTTACATGACCACAACTGTCAAATTTTGATTAAATAACAAAACTTCAACCCGTAATACTGTATGTGCATGTGGTGTTGATAATAATTATGATTATAAACTTCATGACAAAAAAACATTTAGCGGCCTACTGCCAGAGGCAATCTCTACCAGTTCACCATAGATCTAACTAAACAGAGAAAATACAGGCGGTGCGAAGAAAGTGATAAAAATTAAGACGATGCAAGTGAAGATGAATACTATACAGGATGTCCCATTAATTAACTGTATAAATGAATACTTACTTATGTTCTGGTAAATCATCTAGATTGTTTTGTCATTTCAACTAAATAAAATAATCGTTAGTAAATTTAAATAGGTAGCATAATTTAAAGGAAGAAAATCATTAGCTAAACATCAAGATTTTTTGTAATTTTTTTCAAAAACTTTCATAAAACCACGCAAATAAAATTCGTTTCCAAATTCAAATCCGAACCGAACAAAGCGGGCACATGACATGAAACATTGTCTATGGTCATATTTTCTTTCACGCGATCGGCCCGTCCCGATACACGTATATCCGTTCTGCCATTTTGCGCGGGCCGTCCGGAAGAGACTGGATAACCATTTCGCGCCTTTCGCGCCATGACACTTTCCAATATTTTACTCTTATTTACCGCCATTATTTATGTCGCGTATTCTTCTGGGGGAAACAGACCGTCTATATTGTGTGTTGTTGGTTTTAGATCGCGGACTTTATTATGTTTGCGGTGCCCTTCGGTCAATTGGTTTTGTGCGCTTGTTGCGGTGTGCCCTATTTTAGGGCCTGATGCTGTTGCTTGGTGCTGATGAGTCTGTCTATTTGTATTGACCTATTGTTAGTTATCTGTTACTACCAAGCTGATAACACTTTGCATTGCGACCGCTAGACACACTTAGTTTTTAAGATTAAAAACATGTAATGTACTACATTATTCATTAGATTAAATACATGAACTAGACTAGACTGCATACTTATGCAGACAAAATTACTAAATGTTGAGATATTGTGAAATGCGTTGTAGGTTTCACGTACAAAAGCCGTAAAGCCGAAAGCAACTAATTATAATCAAAAGGGCTATCTATAGAGAGATGAGACGTTGCTAATCCTAAATTATTTTTTATTGCAAACCAATCCTCTCCCCATCAATCGCATAAATACGAGTCAGATTCCAAATTCCGGCGCACAATGGTTAATCCTCAAAGTGTCCAGACAAAGCGGGTAAAAAGCCAAGATAAACCCTGGCAACACCGGCCAGTGTGGCCAGATGCGCGGGGTTCCGCGCGGGAGAGCTAATCGCGGGTAGTTGCAAAAACCACAAAGAACCGAGCTCTAATCGGATGAGCGGACAAAAGTCTCGCTTGTGTCCCTTTGATTTGGACAGATATATGTGGCTGGATGCCACAGACACAGAGAGCTGGAAACGAATTATAAAATACCTAAACATAATCATATTGAGTACCTAGCTACCAAAGTTGGGAAAGAGGTCTTCCTCTTTTCCAAATCCTCCAAACAACCACAAAAACATATATCTACAATGAAACACAGAATTCTTAGATTAGGCTTGTTTAACCACAGGCACGAAAGCACTCATTTCAGTTATACAAATGTCATTGCATTTTCAAAGTTCAACACTTTCGTAGAATGCATATGAATTTTTCATAACGATCTAATGACAAATAACACATTAGTCTGCCTGTGAACACGGATGCTGTAAAGAATTTGAAACGTCGGGCGTTTAATTACAAACAAGTGTCATCATAAGGACGTCCACTGTTGAAAATAGGCCTCCGGCTTGGTTTTCCACAGCGATCGGTTGTTGTTATCCTCCGATTTTTACCAGTCTGTCCGTCTTGTCGGTAGATGTCCTACGCTGCGCTAGGTCAAAGAACTTCTAGAACTAGAACGTCTAGAACTTTTCAGACCCAAAGGCCATCAGATAAATACGGCAACAAATAATGTGCGCGAAATCAATCTGTAAAGTGTTTTAATTAATGAACTATAGGAGGACATGTAATGTCCTATTATTATTGTTCTCGTTTATGTTGTAACATCCATATTGGTTCTTCCAGTAGAACATATTAGTATTCACGCACCAGCTCCGCACAAAGTGAGCGATTCACGGCGCCGTGCGTCCGAAAAGAGAACACCCTGTATAAAGCCGAATGCGGGACGCAAGAAAAGATAGTTCGGATTAGCGGCTGTTTGTGTGAATGGTATCGCTATTTTTGCATATTTTATTCTGTAAACCTCGAATATTTGACAAAATAATGTTATTATAAAAGCTAAAAAGCTTGTTTGCATATTATCCGATTCTGTTGACGTCAGCAAATGGTAAGAAAGTGCGTGTCTTTAGTTGAAATGATGATTAATGGTGTGGTGGTAGAGCTTCCGATGATAAGACCGGTTGGAATACCATACCCATTATAGTTTACCAAGAGTTAAAAAAATAAATATTGTGTACGTTTATTGTTACGTCCTTAATTACATTATTATAAACTAAATAACGTAGGGATAGTAGAGTGATGCAAATAGATGGTGAATTGCATATGTGATTATAGCGACTCGACATTTAAAAGCTGTTTTAAACTATATTCGTATTTCGTTCTCAACTATTCAAACAACCGTCACCACACAAGAAGGCAATTAGCGCCCAACCACATCCTTAGAGTAAACAACAAAACAGAAGTCAAAATACGGCGTAGGCAGTAACTCAATTACACGCCCACAATCTGCAATAAAAGAGCCTTTATCGAATCAGGGGCGTTTTGCGCCCCGCCATTATGCGAAGAATCGTCACAAACGAAGCATTGTGAACGACACTAGCTGCCATTGTCTGCCGTTATCGGACGCCGTCGGTTTTTGCCGGCACTCTTCCGTTCTCCATAGATGTGTAAGTACAGAAGGTGCGGTAGGCAGATAATGCTTATGATTCTGCATCATAAAATTTGTGTTATTCTAATATTAAATTTCTTAGACGTATGAAATAATAGATACTTTGTTATGTTGATTGAACTAAGTTTTCAGAAAGGTCATGTAATATTTTGCAAACACCCAATCTATTATAGTTTTTATCATGTGTCACATTTCTAGTTTCTCTAAAATGTTTGACGTAAAGTAAATATACAAGGAATTTGGTAGAATATTCTTACTCATTGAATGCAGCCACTACCTGTATTTTGTAGATAAACGTAGTCTATTTCTATTTCGAAGTCAATGATTTTAAAGACGGACATCACCCACATAAACTCATTTAATTGGAACTACGCTTCATATTAAAGAGACAAGAATCGAGATGCACATCTGCGCTTGTTTATTCATTTTTGTCATTGACTCAACCTCGCGCCCTTACAAAATCTTATCGCGATATTTGTTCAGTTTTTATTTTCACTATGATATACACCTAGACAAACATTGCTTTGTGTGCATCTACCACTGTTCGCGTACTTTATGCTATTGTAATACGGTTGAATATCGAATGCCACAGAGTGCAAACGTAAGAAAATATTACGTGGTTGGTGTCACTCGGAGCGGAAATAAGCTCCTTTGTGAGACACTATGATATCGGATAGAATGCGTCGTTCTAAAGATTATTGTGAACGCGACTGCAAATAAAACTATCTATGGTAGTCTCCGGTTTTTTCTTATTTATTGTCCTCGTTCGATCCGAGTAAATAGATTGGTTCAGTAACCTTAAGGGTTATTGGTATCATTCGGTGGACAAACACGGTTTTGTTGAGTCGAAATTATTATGAAAATATTAAACTGTGTGAGGGTAAGTCGGTCAATATTTGTTAACTCACTACATTAGGGTAACACGCAGTAGTGAGAAATGGCTTTATAGTTTAATTAAGTAAAAAATAAGCTTTAACTTTTGGTAGAGTCACCATCACGTTGTTCAACTATACTGTCACATTCGCAACGCAAAGACAGGGATTGATATGAACTAGTGTCCCTTTTATTCGCTCTATAATAGGCAAGGCGAAAGATTTTGAAATCCTCTTCCGTAATGCAGATAACCATCTACTGTTTACAACAAAACCTTTATTTCGGTAATAAATTTAAGATTTTGGAAATTTAAAGCCATTTTTATAATCATTTTTAAATATTGCGCGAAAACAGCTCGCCGTGTCATGGCGTCGTATGTGACGTCATACTCACGTAAACGTGAAATTTGTTGGGTGTCGTTATTGATGTATTTTTGCACTGAGGCACTGCACACCACTTATAAACTTTAGAATTCATTTTTAACACAAAAATACGCAGTGTTTGTTTACTTTGCTGTCTAGCTGCGCGTAAACAAATTTCACGTTTACGTAAGTATGACGTCACAAACGACGCCATGACACGGCGAGCTGTTTTCGCGCAATATTTAAAAATGATTATAAAAATGGCTTTAAATTTCCAAAATCTTAAATTTATTACCGAAATAAAGGTTTTGTTGTAAACAGTAGATGGTTATCTGCATTACGGAAGAGGATTTCAAAATCTTTCGCCTTGCCTATTGATTTGGTCACTGATTAGTTTTTTTTTTCATAAAAGTATTGTAAATTAGTATTCAATCACTGGTTACGATATTTAAACATTAGTTGAGTTTAATAAAAATCGGCCCATAGTAAATGGGGCGTCAGCTTATTTTTAGCCAGGCCACATAACCGTCTGCCGAAAAGTTTTGTTCTATTTCACCAGCTTCTATAAACTATGTTAATATAATAAAACTGCTTTCTGAATACACAGACTATCACAGCTATCCTCGAATTGGGGTGCATTCAGCTACATAATGGCAATTTTTCCCGGACAGGCGAGAATGCGAGAGGAATATCATTAGTGCAGGCTGCACAAAGCTACATCATGCAACATTTAAATCATAAAGGGAAGAGTAACATGTATTCCTGAAAGTGTCGTAAAACAAAAAGATTTACGATTCACGAGCTTGCGTTGTTTAGACTAGAAAAAAAACATACAGTCGAATTGAAAACCTCCTTTATGAAGTAGGCTACAAAAAAGATATGAAAAAAATTAAAGGGACTGTACTTTTTTAAATCATGCATCTTTGAAAATCACAAATAATTTAACAAATCACTCGGAAAACTTCGTTTGAAATAGCTAAAATTAGTTACAAAATCTCCCTCAGCACTTTGACTTTTTTTACCATTGTATGCATGAATGAATAATTGAACGAACTAACGAATGAATGAATTTAATTGCTCATGAAAAAAATAAGGTTGTTAGAATAATATATTCATATTGTATTCATAAAGCATACCGTGACCCACATAACCACTCTAATAAAGCTCTCATAGCCCAAAACCTTCTTTTGAAGTCCTAAATAAATTACCGGAGTAAAGAAATCAACTGCCCGAACCGGGATCGAACCTCAACCCTTCCATTCTGATTCCGCATCCATCGCGCTCGGGGCAAACAAATAGCCGACAAGTGACTACAGAAATCGGTATGATTGAAAGTGGGCTCGTATTACCAATGATAGAAACTGGCGGAAAGGAACTGAAAGCGATTGCGGTGAGTTAATTGATTTTTAAAAGATGAAATATGAAACCAAAAATTGCGCACGGGCGGGATTCGAACCAGCATCTTTCTGGCTAAATTAATATAAAAAATTGAGCTCAATTGGAAGAGCAGTTGGCCCGGTTAGCCAGAAAGATGCTGGTTCGAATTCCGCCTGTGCGCAATTTTTGGTTTCATATTTCATCTTTTAAAAATAAAATATGACACTGTGAGTGTTAAAAATATTGTAAAACCATTGAGTTAATTGATTGCCAGTACAAAAGACATAAACGCAAGTCAAGGAAGGACTGTTACTAATACACTTATTTATGGAATGTGCGATTAAAAAAACAGCATTATAATCTGTTTTACAATTAAATTCATTTTTCTAAGTACTGTAATAGACTAGATCAAATTTTTTTCAGTGTCTCTTTTATGAGTGTTTTAATAAAACCGTTTGTGTGATGAGCACGAACATTTGCATGTCATGGATGACGTACACAAGTATTTATGGGAGACGCTCTTGTCATAGTCGTGGTTTGGTCCTTCGTAACACTAGGAAGAAAATTCCTTACTTCGAAACCAGATAACTGGTGTATCGTCTGGCGCATATCTTATATATATAAAAGAAAGTTGTGTTAGTTACTCCACTTATAACTCAAGAACGGCTGAACCGATTTAGCTGAAAATTGGCAGGGAGGTAGTTTAGAGCCAGGAGAAGGACATAGGATACTTTTATCCCGTTCAACGGGGCCGGGGCTAGGGCGGGACGGGGCCGGGGCGAAACAAAGTTCGCTGGGACCGCTAATGTATAAATACAGATTTTGGTTACACACGTCTTGGATGCTAAAACTTACCAAAACAATTAATGTAAATCAATAATTCAGTATTCATGAAAACGATGTGATATATGAATCTTATCTTGTTAATTCTTCACTAGTATATTACTGGGGTGGATGTGCGCAAGTAACATAATTTTGTCCACATGCTCTTACTAATCTGTGTTTTTGTCCTAGCTATTTTTTTATAATAGTAAGTTGATGTATGTCTTACCCATAGAATGTAGTATAAGATTTTTTTCTTTCTTGGTCTTACCTCTTGTGTGACAATTAAATAAATAATTCATTCATTCATTCATCCATAACATCAGATGGGTATACTAATGTAGAGCCCATGAATTATGGAGACATGTTCATTAATTCAGCCTCACATCGACACATTTGGATTTGTTTTAGATTTTCATAGTGACTGCAATGCCAGTAGTTCACATCCGAATCTCTATCAGCATCGTCCCAGGCCGTCAAACTGGTAATGTCGGCGTCGCATTCCCGTCACGCGGTCGTCACAAAGGCGCGAATTTGCGCGTCTCATCTCGCATGCGCCGCCGCCGCCGACGCATTCACGCCCTGTGTACGAAAAATTGACATTATGCAACCCTCGACAAAGGATTTGATACTGTTTTGTCGAAGCCGAATTGTTATATTTGACGCGCGGTGATTAGAGGAGGTCATTGAACTGCTGAATGAATATTATGTATATGTGTAGCTTGTAAACCATGGACGCAGTAGTCTGATATAGTCAACGATTAGGCTCGTATCACGATATAGTGCTTTTTATGATCATTGCACGGGTTCTTAATTTATGAAATCTCGAAGGTCTGGTGCAAACAATTTATTTTACTCCATCATTATTATTTGTGTTTGAATAATTTAACTAACATAATGTGAAAACAATGTTGTTAATACAAATCTAGATAGTATTAGAGTGACAATAATCAGTAAACGACTGGTTCCATTCAGATATAGGTAAAAAATATTATTATATTCCAACGATATGACATACATTCATACCTACATGTCGAATTGATTAACCTCTTTTATTGTCTGAAAGTAACAGCTTCACGGAGCCTATAGATTATTTTTTTACGCTTCTTGGATACCTAGCCATGCGTAATTATATAATAAAGCTGGATTCTAAAGCTTGTGCCTTGTTCTAACTGAAGTACAACTACTTAATACAACTTCTCCAACATAGATCAATTCCTCCCATTCTGCATATGAAACGTATGGGATCACAATGAGGCATGTATGAGAGCCGGTCTCACTGATGGTCAGTTAAACGATTTCATGTAAATCGCGACAAGACATACGGCGGACAATGGGCCTGCCAATTTGACGGCTTATACCCGAACATTGGGGTCAATTCTAAACTCTTACTCTAGTATCTTACACACGGGACGGCTGTTCTTACGTTTTTGTCTAATTGTTTTTTTTTTGTTTTTGTTTTGTGTACATATTATTTCTATAACTGTTTATCTTTATTTTCATTGTTTTTTTTATAGTGTCTAGGCAGACATTTGGCCCCAATCTCACTTGATGGTAAGTGATGATGTGGCCTAGGATGGATCATGCCTGACTAATAATAGCCTATTCACTCTTTTCTTGAATTCGCCCAAATTATAATGTCTAGGAAACACTTCAGCCGGCAGTGAATTCCACTCCCTAGCCGTGCGCATGAGAAATGTAGATCGAAACCTATCAGTGCGCATTGCTGGAATGTCTACGACGTAAGGGTGGAAACTGCGCCCGCGTCTAGTGTTCCACTGGTGAAAGGTTTTGTGCTTTTGTTGTGAAGCATGCATATGTGTGTGTGTTTCTGCTGTGCTTTTACCAATAAATGCTTTTTATTTATTCCTTTTTTCAATAGTTTAAGGTGAAATAAATAACTTATCCTTGCATCAAAAATCATTCAGTATTGACACACTTAAGGTTTCTTCCCAAAACATCGATCCATGCCATGACCGTGCTAAGAGCGTATCAGACATTTGAAATGCAATATGATACTCTCCACTATACCCACTTATCGGATTGACAGTGTTCTGTCTCACCGTTATATGGAGCGAGATCGAGCGCGACGTAAGCTTTTGCCGGTGATGACACACTTCTTGCATGACAAGCGACGGTGTTGGTCGGTGACGGAACGGTCTAGTGGGAAGAGTAGTTTTCAGTTTGTCTGACACGTTCCTAGCACGGTCCGTATACTACGGCGTTGTAGACAAAAACCTTTCCAAATAACTGGTGATTGACAGTTATATCGATAGTTGTAGATTTGACCGTTTACCGTTGCAATCGTATCGTTTTGAATACTAGCCATTGATGACAGTGGACTTGTACATTTTTTTATTTATTTATTTAGAAAACCAACAGCTTTACAGACAATATAAACAAAAAGTATGTATGTGATAGTATCGCCAATTAAAGGTTTCCCTTAAATTAACACATGACTGTAATTAAAGGAAGATATAAAAAGAAAAATATTGTAAAACTACAATTGGAGTGGAGTTCATGAATGTTACCTAAAAATATCCATTCTAGAACAATACTTTATTATAAAGAGAGAAATATAAAATATAAAAAATAAAAGCAGTGTCAATTACAAATTGATATTTACATCGACTCGAATGCATGGGCATCACCAGCATCTGAGGCCTATGCCGTCATCGTTTGTCACATACACGTTACGTGGTTCGCTCGTCACATACACGTCGCCGGGCTTACGTGACCAGTGCCGAAAATGCAGACGTTCCTGCAGAGTAGGGTCCTCTACCTAGGGTGTGATCGAGTGAATGCTACTATTAAGTTCGGAGTATAGGTTGGCCGTTGAGGTGGTGGTATCATGACATTTCACTTGAATTGCATTCAGAGTTTCAAGAATATATAGCATGCGCAGTTTTCAAATAGAAAAAAGCATCGTGAGTGTCTTTTTTAAAAGGCATTTAACACTCTAGTACTATACAACAATTCAATGCTGGACAAATTCATTATATCGTTCCGTTAAATAACCTAATATTTTTTCAAAAACACATGCACAAATCCTTCTGTTTCCTAAATTATACTGTTTAGACGTATCCAACAAACAAGCTTCGGAATGAAATAAATATGAAAACGCCCGCAGCATGGAAACAGGCGGAACCCGATTATGGCATAATTTTCAATCTGTCCGTCTGTCACCGCGCGATTGCAATTAGTGTCCTGCGTAAATGGATCCCGCTTTTTTCGCTTTTTATTTTCCAATCTCGTCTCTAACCGCTTTTAAAAACGTTTTCGTTTTAGCGAATAGGCCAGAGAGCTATGATAACATTTTGTTGGCTGCAAAATTGCGGAGGAATTGAAAATTATGAGAGTGGAAACAGAAACTCTTATGTCGAGCGCCCGTTAAGAGTAATCTCTTAATTATAAATTGCAATGACAATGTAAGCGGATCACATTTTTCAGTGTATGATCACAAAACGACGTTGAAATCATCGTTAAATTTTGTGTAAATATAAGATATTATCTTTAGTCCCATTATATGATATTTTTGACCTATTGGCTTATTTAAAAATCTTTAACACTTTAAAATTTTACACCTAGTCCACCAAACTGCCAAAAATGATAATAAATTATTACATCAGTCATAAATAGCTCTTTACATCATTATTAAAAGGCAACAACGATGCTTATTATGGGAAGTGTAAAGATAACGTTTAGGTACAGGGCAGGGCCTACCTATAGACAGGGTCATTACCTAACTCGCAAGCAGCAGCGATATAATGATTGAATGCAATTCGTGGATGGCCGGACTATGGGTGCTTACACATTCATCCAATACAGTGGGACTGTGGAAAAGGATAACATTTGATTTAAGAAAACCCTCTAAATGTGTATGGAAATGCCAATGCGCCTCAAATATGAAATTATTAGGTTCGAGAATTTTAGGCATGAAAGACATACATGAATTGCATTCGGATGTGTTTAATCATTTCCCTTGAGATATCGCGTAACACAATGCTATGTATGGTCCACATTACTTTACAAATGCGAGACGTGGGTCCTCAGAAAAGACAGCTTCAATAGGCGACAGGCTTTTGAGATGTGGTTATTGCGTAAAATGTTTAAAATTCCATGGACCAGCTTTACCTCACACATCAAAGTACTGCAACGTGCCAAGTGTAAACGTGAACTGATGTCAACTATAATGAAGAGGAAGGTGGCCTTCTTTGGACATATGCAGAGAGGTTCTCAATATGAGTTCTTAAGGCTGATCCTCGAAGGCAAGACTCCTGGCAAGAGATCACTAGGCCGACCCAGAAGAAAATGGATAGATGACATCAAAGACTGGACCAAACTTCGTTATGACCAGCTAAAAAGAGCGGCTCAAGACCGCATCGGTTTCTACATGCTGACCTCCAAACTTCAATTTGAAGATGGCACCCCATGATGATGTGTTTAATAACGTAAACACGCGTAGTACGCGTTTATTATGAACGCTTAACTAATATGAATAGTCATTGAGAAGTTATGTAATACGACAGCGATCAAGTTTCAAGTAATAGCTTTACAGTAAGAAATCAAAATCAAACCATTCGATGATAGCTGTGTCCGAAGTTATCAGTAAGTATAGGACTAGGGACCCCGGGGGAGGGGTTTAAATGTCTGTGGTGTTTTATTTTTAGTAAATAGATTGTGATATTTTAAATTAATTTATATTGGAGAGCCACGATATAAAAATTTCAAGACGTTAATGAGTTTTTAAACGCATTATTTTGATTGAGTTGAATAAAAAAAAAACAGTTTTGGGATTTGTTACAGTCAGGTAAAATTAAGTAACATAATGTTAATAATGTGAATTCTTTTTTACTATTTGTTTACTAAAACAGAAGTAAGATTTCTAGTAGTAAGATTTCTAGAACTATCAGCAAAAGTTACTCGCTGGTTGCGGAGCACATGTAAGAAAGAAGAAAACTCAAACCATTTTAGCAAATACACCTTTTTCATTCCCAATGGTCCCAGAAATACCTTAAATAAGTATCTATAATTTAACTGCAGTAGGCAGGGCGCATCCCCGCTCAGCTCGCAAAAACCCCGATTATTGTCTTTTTATTGGCCCTCAATAAAATTTTCATTTCAATGATAAGTGAAAGATGCCCTTTCACGCTTTAAACTGAGTGAGAATTTATATAGAGCCTATAATTTATATAGGTTGATGGATTTTTAGACGAGAGGTATAGAAACACCGTTAATTTTATAGCTTGGACTGTTTTATTGCATCAGTTAAGATTGTAGAAGTATGAAATATGTTAGCTACTTTGCTTTTAGTAATTTTTGTACAAGCACTTACAGTAAAAAATCAGGATAGTAAAGTACAGGTTGTTGAGGTACCACCGTTGTTTTTGATTCCCATAATACAAGTGCATCAATGTATATGATTGGTCCAATATCTATATTTATTTGTTTAACCTAAAACGTAGTTCACTGAGGCTAAAAAACGACTATTATCTAATGTAGTGTTGTACGTAAGTACAAACACAAACGCATTCAATAATCATCAAATCGGTCGGTAGTATTTATTTACTCTATGCCTGTCGATAGTCGGAATGGCAATTATTATTAAATGACACTGTCAAATAACATTTAACTGATTATCGAAGGCTAATATAAAAAAAAAACTTGTTTTCAATCAAACAAAAGACATCTCAATCACACATGTGCGTTTTTCCACCTATCCTTGTGTTCCAGCGTTTCCATCAAACACAACATGTGTGCCATTGTCTGCCACTCCTGTGTTTGCTCGCCGATAATTGAGCACCCTGCATTGAGCTGCACACCCCATGTTTTTAAAGAACATCCACGCGAGTGACTTCTCGAGAGGTGTTAGAAGGTAGGGTGGCCATGCTTAAGTTAGAGTTTAGCTCTGGGATTTTGATTGAGACTAACGATGATGTTTACAGTTTTTCTGGAGTATCTACTAAGACTGGTAAAGCCACATTTTCATGTCTATCACACAAATATACTGAACGTAACCTGTCGAAGAGTTTAAAAGTATCCATAGATAACTGAAGTCAATAAAGTGAATCCAGTTTATTTAGACTGACTTATCACTTGCACAGAGGAACGTTCAGCTGTGATTGTGCAAAATATGTTTAATAGTTATTTTCTTTGTAGAGCAGCAAATACTACCACATACTTCATTGAAAGTTAAGTAAAAGTTATTTTCTATCTATCTCATCAAAATAACCAAGTAAACCAATATCAAGTCCTACTAATTTAATTTAAGTTAATTGTTGATTATGAGTTAAATCAGTGAGTGTTATTACTACGTATAAAGAAGCTATGCACAGCAAAAAAAGTGTCGCAAATACGACGACAAGATTTTGACGTATTTCTTGAAATTTGAATTTCAAATATGAAACCGTTTGTATGAGTCGATTAGTAGCGTCAATTCATGTGGCACGACATTTGTTCGTGGTGTCCGTAATAGCTTTATACTCTAGTTATAGCAGTTCAGTGATTTAGATTAACCGACGAGTCGTGACAAAAAAAAGGTGGGTAGGTAAAGTTTTTTTTTCTACTTTGGGACTCTAATTGGAAAGTCCCCATTTCATGGTCACCCCATAATAAAGGCGCCTGCAGCCTGTCCGCCCCGATTAGTTCTAATCTTCCGGAGGGCGCAATTGTTTCAATGGCTCGTCACGCTCAAGCGCCGCCCGGATTCGATTACGAGATGCATTTCATTTAGCGACCACTCGACTGCGTGATCTTGTAATGTTTTCATGTTTTTTCAATATAGTTAAGATTTTGATCGATCGATGGTTATTGACAATCAACTACTGGAGTCTTTGTGATGCCTAAGCCATAGAACGTAGAACTTTGAAGTAATTAAAAATGGTTTAACTCAATTTAAAGTGTATGAACTTCTCGCAAGGGAAATTTAGACGTATGACCATTTGCCCCGAAAGCAACAACTGTACTTTTAATATCATCTTCCGATTGTGACTCTTTACCAAGAGATGTTTTTGCACTTATGATTAAGTGACGTCATTTCAAAGACGTGCTTTTACTACGATTCAAAATACAATAACACTGTTACATCTGTTGAGACATACAATATTTATATGCAAGTACCAATTACTAATTATACTTCCTATTATTTTTGTTAGTTGTTAAAAAGTTTTCTTTAAAATATCTTTTTATCGCAATTAAAAAAAAAAAACTATACTTTTGTATAATCACTTTATTTTCGTGTTTCATAATGTAAACTTAAAATACAAACGCACAATTGTAGTTGGCGTATTAGTATCCACACGCTAACTATAAAACAACAGTAACAAATTAAATAGTATACTTTATACAACAATAAATTCGAGAACCAACCAAGTTAAGTAAAAATGCGATTTAATCACAATATTTTGTGATAATAGTTTATGTACAAGCATGCGAATTGTTATTAAAACATATTTCGGTCAAGATAAAAAAATAAACTTAAAAAAATGCAAGTTTTAGACATAAAAAAACATATCATTATACAATCTTAAATTTCGTCATATCATGCTCTCAGAAATTATCTTAACCCCAACAATAAAAGAAATACATAACAAGTTACAACTTTGGACAATCGCATCGCCTAAAAATTTCAAAGCCCATTTGGTTAAGGTTTGAAGCGAAAGAAGTCGGGAATATTAACATGTTTCAATGAGGAAGACGTTTAAATTTTTAGGCAATACAAATCTAAAAATAAAAATTTTATTACTAAATATTTACAAAAACCATCGATGTGTAATCTGTATGTTCAAGATTTTGATTTACTCTGTACATAGTGGAATATCATATTATTTACGGTTGTCGTATTGCTAACAATATGCTGTGTAAGATAGTTTAACTGACCTAAAAGTCTTTTTACAAAATTGACGTTAATTTCCTAACTAAACACGTCTAGACCTACTAAATTCTATGATATGTTATCTATTCAAGAGACTCGTCTCTGTGTCTCTAAATTGCACAAAATCGTGTGAAGATCTATTGCACTCTATTATTTGAAAGTTGGGTAGCCTTTTAAAGATATATCAACCATTCTTCCCGACAAAGTTGGTTGGTACATTCGTAATTACTTCTTTTTTAAATTCCTTTTTCGTGTGATTACGTTCTGAACCTCTGAACTTTGCGATCGGATGAAAACGCATAACAATATTGATTCTCGTCAAACAGGTTTATGTTTATTGTTCTTCAATCATTAAAGTTCATCAGTGATAAGGTATGGCTACAGTACCTAATCTGTACAGTTAGCATCAGTATTTATTTATGGTTAAATATTAACCTTTGGTTTAACTTTGGTGAGTCAGTTTAGTTTGATGATTAAGTATCTCCTATTTTTACATTTATGTGTTATTATTCAAATACTCTTCTCTACACATGCGACCCTTATTCATAGTTCGATCTTCCAACACTTGCACCAAATCAATCCCAACAAAATCCTTCACTGTAATTTCCAAAAAATCTCAATTCTAACCATTCACAGTTAACTACAAAACAGTCTCCTCAAACACTATCAGGTGAGCTGGTCTCTCTCTCTTGAACAGACGTAGAAGGCCTCTCCCAGTGGCCAGGCCAGGCCCGCGCTGGGAGGGCGACCGGCCTTCATATGACGTGCTGGGGCGGCTCCTCGTCCTTCATGAGGACGTACGCCATTGGCCTCTTTACGTCTGAAGGAGGGGGGGACGGGGTTCTGCGGGGGGGACACCCGCAAGGTGATAAGGCGCTGTTGTAGAGGGCGCTGCTGTAGAGCGCGCCGCCGTAGAGAGCCTGGTAGGAGAAGAGCTGATGAGTAGGGTTTTGACTGAACTTGAGAATAGTAATTTTTGAGTGGATGGGTAAAATCAGCAATTTTTTAACAACACACGTAGAGAATCAATAGCCCAAATCAAACTAACTTAGGATAAAAAATACTATATTATCTATAAGGGCAAAGAATATGCAGACGCAAAATAGAAATCAAGGTAATCAATTTAGTTCCTCAAACTTTCAGTATTTCACTTTATTTAGCTACTCAAGTGCTTCATTATCTTTCGATCTCCAGATCTTTTCTCATAGTTAAGTGATTGCTATTCATAACATTTTCTATCGAAATCATATTGATGTAATCTAATTGTAGATTGAGCATCTTGACCAAATAGTCCATTACATTACGGCACTAGCAAACTCTTTATAACCAACCTGCAAATGCGCCAACTCAGCTGCAAGTTTTCCATCATCAGCTGGTATCTTGGCGAACGGGTAGAAAGGGTACGGCAGTGGCGGGAACAGCGCTCGTCCCAGGTCCGGCTTGTCCTGCAGCAGGTGGTGGGGCATACCCAAGGGGGGCCCGGGATGGGGCACCGAGGGGTTCACCAGCCGCGGCACGGGGGCCATGAGACCGCTGATGCCGAAGCCGAATTTGGGCTCCTTCTTGACTAAGGCCTTCGGTTTTCGTCTTGGTCGGTATTTGTAGTCGGGATGCTCTTTCATGTGTAGCGCTCTGGAAAAGGAAAGGCTTTTAAGTTTTGTATAGTATTGAGTTGATTGAAAGTTATGAAAGTTAGGTTTTATTCTTCTAGTATCCTTTTTTGCTTTCGTTTATTCTATGACTGCCATATCATCATCTAATGTCTTCCATTTCGTCTCCCAACGTAAATAGCTTATTTTTGCAACAGTAATGTCTATTTACTAAAGCTGTAACTTTTTTGGTAAACTTATTTATGTGACTACGAAAAGTTTCATAATGTTCGTAAATAGCAGGTTAGTAAAATAGTACTAATATTAAGACAATGGATAGGTTAAAATAAATAAACTGAAAGCTACCAAAGATCGAAAACATACTGTGAAGTTTTCAACATTTCAAACGCGAATCCGTACAAAACTATAAGTTTAGCGACAAAATGCCACAATGAAACGCCGCTGGGTGAAATAACATTATTATTTATGCAATAAAGCGTACAATTGTCGCAGCGGCCGCCCTTAAAACAACAATGTCGATTCAACAATGCGCGGATTATTGCATTGTCCCTGTCACAATCGAGGGTTTTACTACCGCATCACTATGTGCCATTCAGATTTAAACAATACTGAACTCTATCTGTTGAATTGTACAGTTGGAATTCGTATGGGTGGTTTGTCAGTTATGCCCGGCTAGTGCTGGTCAAGCATTCGTCACTGTGTCCGATTATGCCGCTTTGTGACGGAATCGAGCGATTGTCAGCGAGTCGATGGTAATTATTCGCCGGCCGATAGTCGCGGAGGTTTCGTGTTTGTACTGAATGTTGGCCGTGATTAGGCGTATTGTTCTGAATTAGGATGACAGGTCATGAAATCTGTCAGGCATGAAGTATCGGATGCCCTGAGCAGACATGTTTGGGTGATGAAGATACTATATACTCCAGACTCTTTAAGAGGGCACCCCAATTTTTATTCGAATCATGCAAGAGATGGCTCTTGTGACAGTATATGAGCGAAGTACGACTTGTTCCGAAAGTATAAATAACACGATAAGTTGATGGTATTGACATGGTTCTGAAAAGTAGAGAACTTCATGTACACGAAGGAGATTCAAATAGTCCGGTTTTTACTAGTTTTTAGTTAGCCGCTGTATTCGCGAATATGATATTTTATGAGTAATGCTAATGAGAAGCTTGCGATGCGTTTGTTCATTACATAGATAATACTCGAAATATCCATTGCTCAACGCTTTATCATATTACATATATCAAAGTTACATAAAAGTTATAACCATTCAAGCGCCATGATATCGACATCCAGAATATACAATAAAAAAGTGGGTTCATCGGCCTCTCACTATCAATTCCTTCATTACAGTGTTTGCCCGCCAAATACGACAAGCAAAGAAAATATTATCTATCAGTGTAGTGGCACAGAAAAAACGAATCTTCCACTGCTTTTTATCGGTCACTTTTTGGTATATTTTCTTTAGACTTAATCGAATTTGGTAAATATCGTAGATATGACAGCGATGCGATATGAAGGATCGCATTATGCCGTTAGATATTGAAATTGGTGTGTCAATATTAAGAGCCATATGACAGTCTGGAGATTCTCAGATTTTACCGAATTTATCAATGTGTGTGTGCGATTTTATATGTCCGGGACACAAAAAAATGTTAACTGTAATTAAACAATTTTGATACTTTATCTCTAGGTAGTAGGCTATGCGTATGATGAACACAGAATATGATGGTCTTATAAAAGTCGATGTGATAAATTAATGTTATACCAGTTTTTTTGTATTTAAAATACCTATTACGAATACAGTGAATACAGTTCGGACTCAGGGCTCGCATCAATTCCGTTCGCGAACATTTTCCTTTTGATAATTATATAACTAAATTCACAGATTTAAACACAAACGTACAGTTATAATAACGTAAAAAACTTACAGCATAGAAAAAACGAAATGCATCCAAATGGTGAAGACATATAGAGGCGGGTAACACGCACTGACCTGCAACGACTAACCAGTGTTGTGCCGTGTTGGCTATTTCATGGAATTGAAATGCTTTATAGAGACTTTTCCGACTCAAGTCTTGATTTGAATCTTGTTTTAAAACAATTTTCTAGTGTCAGTCGGTCCTTATTTGGATTGTTGTAACGAATTTCTTAAATATTTCGAGATTAAAAATAGATGACTTGGCACATCACTAGTCAGTCGGTACAGGTTGGTACCGGTTATCTGCCTCTTTATGTCTTCACCCAAATCGTGACTTCTCAGAGTAGGTATTTTTTTACGAATGTTAACTCCACGAGAAACGGGGACTAAGGGTAATCGGTGGATGATGCCATTGGTTCTGCGCTTGATCTACCACGTGTCATACCAGCTGGATGCTATGAGGATTTATTTACACATAAATGCTTTTTAGTGTAACGCTGTTCTTTGATATGATTTGTATTTTGATATATGAAATATGTCACAAGTTATTATAGCTGACATTCAGAAAATGTAGTTAAGAAAATTTCGATCAAGATTTCAAGTATTTCATGTATAACAGATGATAAACAAGATAATTTTTATTTAATTATTTGGTTTACATCGGTATTATATCATTTTGTCCATATACATTTTTCAATAATGAAATATTATTTATGAATATGGACTTGAATAGAACCATGGAACTTCATGGCATTTGCGTACAATTTGAATACAGGTTCATATTAACTACATACACATCACGTGAATCGCTTCTATTAAAACAAGCGATTTACTATACAAGTTTATAGTTAGGTTGTGGTTGTGGATTGTGGCAGAAAGAAAAGTAGTGTTAAATAAGCAAAATATTGCCCTATTTATTTAGGTTTAAACCATTGAAACACTGCTACTAGCGTATGGAATTAATGCTATGAACAAGTGCCACGCAGTATGGAATTGACGCCAATTGCCAATGGTACGTACGTACAAGTGCGTATCAAAGGTTGTGGAACTAAATAACGCCTCTATACGGTCCATATAAAGAAAAACTGTCCTTTGACTTTTTGTCGTCCGTTTATTCTTATTCAAAATCCAAAGCACGAATGATGTAAGAAAATTTATAAACACACCATGTTTACTACTCAAAGTCAAATACTTAAAACAAAAGCCCTTGTCTTTAATTAAGTTGGGTTAATGGTAACTTCACCGCAATACTATTTCAATAAAACTGACTTCAAAAACAAAATACATTAAAAAGTCTTAAATAAACACTTGAAAGGACTCCATTTTAGGCAAACCATATCTTTTTGGCATCGATGCCCAGATAGATTTCGCTTAAGATGGAGCCTAAGAGAGCCCATGCGATGGCAATGACTTCAAAAAGAAATGGTTTGCCTAAATAGGAGTCATTTCAAGAGTTTTAGACTTTTTAATGAAAAAGAAAACTTCGACCACAGAAAACTTTGCTTCATATCCAGCCTCGGCGCGCCCCAGCCCTGTTTTATAATAACTTAAGGGGTAAGAGGTAAATACCAATTCAAAAAAGTAAATATCATGAAAATCGGTCTAACGTTGTTGAACTATAAAGTAGTGTTACTGATACTACTTTATTTTATATAAATAAGGTTATTATTTGCAACCCCATACATATGCAATAAAATTGGTACTATTGCCTATTCTTTGCTTTATTAATTCAGTATTTGTCTAAAATTGACATTTAACTGTTTGGTGATAGAAACAGTTTGCTCATCATATACCACAATTTTTTTTTGTAGACAATTTTTTATTATTATTATTTTTGTCGATACTTTTGGTGCTAGTATCTGCACATTTTGTTTCATCAAGTTTCGAAAATACAAATTGTATATGATAAAAGATCTTCGTTATAACTCATGAACCTCTTTATATAGTCGCCATACATACAAATTTTTCTTGTTTATAATATTAATAAGGATTGCTTTCTATGCAAATTTACATAACATTGATTAATCATTTAAATACAACTCAAATCGATACAAAAGAACGAATACTTTTTTGTTATAATTAGAGACCATCGACGATCCAAATGCACTATATGGCTTTATGCCTGTTGCATAAAGCCTCAAAGCGAATTGGTCGCCGTATAAAAATTGTGCAAAGCGTGATATTTTCAAATTTGGAATGCGTATCATACACGAAATAAAAGACTAGCAGCGAAGACAACGAGCGACACACCCTTCCCCTCCGAGCGCTCGGCGCTGTCTGTCAAATTTCGATCGAAGATGAATGTTCGTGACAGCTCCAAATCTCAAATTTATAGGTTACTTTAGTAAGATATTTTGTATATATTGCACAAGATAAAATCAGGAATTTTGATGGTTAGTCAAAGATAGGAACCTCTATAACATTGTTTTATCAAATAACACACAATAAGTGCAATGTATCTCAGAGATAATCGCCTGTCTTTAGGTGCGTATTTTATGTCAAAACATGGTTTCAATTTTGTCTTCATTTGGAATAACCAGAGCAATAAATAAAAAAAACAGAGTCGAAATCATGTAGTGGAACGTATTTCCCTTCATGTTTATGTTATTTCGATAGCTGATGTCAACAACTGATCTAGAAAAGTGTACCAGGAAAACCGTCAATTTGGCTTCTATGATTGCAAATTACAGGCATTTTAAATATCGAATCAAAAATTCAGAGTCGATATCTTATGTAGATAGCTCATTTCTACACAAATCAGTCAAAAAAAGTAGTCAGTTAAGTCATTTTTGGAGAGAAAACTGTACTTGAACTTTGTTAGTAGGTAGGTGACAGCAGCCTTAATATCTTATTCTATTTATTATTATGTGTATACAGCTATTGCAGAGAAATGTTATTGGGATAACATTCAATTCAATTTAATTCTTTAATATGCGCACTAAGTGTTACATAAGGATCTTAAATAACAATATTACACTTAAAACTTAGTTACCGCTAAGGCATTGCATAATATTATATTAATTATAATACAAATTACAACATAATGGAAATGTCTCTCAAAGGTATATGTGTCCATAAAAGTCTAAAACTATGCAATTGACATTTTCTTTGTATTTAAAGAAGATTAAAATGTAACAAAATATAAATCAAAAACCTAGGTGTTCCAAAAGTTTTGAAAAGCTGAAGTTATTTAGGGAAAACTGGATTAAACATTATTTGATTTTTTTGGTGAAAGGTTGCATACGACTACATAGAGTCACTTTGTTATCAGAACAACATAAATAAATAATGCTTAATCTACTAAATACGAATAAGAAGGTCCTACCTACCTACCTACCTACTACTAGATACCAAACGTCGCGTAGCTTTAAAAAATGCTTGGATTTCAACCGTCTTCACAATCGATATTGAATAAAACCAAGAACAGATATCGCTGTTGGGCTGTATCGTCATTGTACACGTGTGTGTGATATAGAGCGATCAAATACCGATAAATGAAGATAAAATGACAAACTTTGGCGTGGCTTTTTGAGCATTGTCTGACCGATAAAGAAGCAGTGTCACAGGAGACGGGTTAAAGAGGGACAAGTAACTAATCGAAGGTCGAATTGTTAGAAATAATAAATCAAGCTGTAGCCAGTTTATTTGCTATACAATTGCCTTTTATTTAAATAACCAAAGCTTAAAAGGGCTCCACCTCCATATAAAATCCATAACTTTTTCTTGCAGCATCATTTGTATAAGTGACAGGCCGTAGCTTAAATGAAAAGACTCCATTTTGGTCCATGATATTTTTTCCATGCATCAAAATTATGCAGACATAATATTCATATGCAATATGATGCAATATCACGTAATAATATTCTATAAAGTGAAAAACGGGGCATTTAAAACAACCCAAGAGAGGGATACGGATACCACCATGTATCGCAAAAAAAAAGAAAGAAAAAGTTTTTTTTTTCCACCCAAAAAAGCTTTCACCTAAAAGCTCTAAAACCATTATTTTACTGGTTGCTAAGATAGACGGTCTTCTAATACTAACAGAATTTAAATAGCTTAGTTCTTCATTTGTAGTACATATTAATGTGAAGAATGACACATCTCGTAATAATCACGACTCAAACAAAATCGTTATCAAGTCATTGCGTGGTTCTTTTGTGGAACTAACTTGACGTGTTACAATAACTTTATTGTTCGTTCGCAATCGTTTGTCGATCAATGTTTGCAGTTCACTCCTCGTCCAGTCTGAATGTGGAAAAATAACAGAGGGCAAATAGAACATTGTATTAAATAATATTTGTATAAAAAAGTCTTTGATATATTGAAAGATAACTTTGTTATTAAATATTTGAAATTGTTAATTGTTATTTTTGAATTGATATTATGGGGGTGACATAGAAGGTGTAATACCATGAATACCAATAACTTTACCTGTATTTGGGTAGATTTATCATTTGAAAAATAATGGTAAAAATACAGATCAGAATTTTTGGTAGCTTAGTGCTACCACACTTTTATTTTACTGCCATTTAAATCCGACTATTATAAACGCGAATGTTTGTGAGGCTGGATGTATGTTTGTTACTCCTTCACGCTTAATAGATTTTCATTAAACTTTACAATAATATAGTTTATACATTGGAATAGCACATAGGCTATATATATATATACAATAATATTTTGTGAGATACGAGATTTAAGCGGGTGAAGCCGCGGGAAACTGCTAGTTAGCATCAGCTAGCTATCATAACAAAGCTTTACTTAAATAATTACATGAAAGTAGTTATGGATCAAATAAAATCCATGTGAAAACTACTAGGACAAGTGCAATTCAGAGGTAGATGAATATTGGGACGAGTACAGTTGACTTCAGAAACTCATTCACACTGTCAACTATTCTCACTATGCTCTACTTACTAATCGTTCTTCGCGTGAAACAGCGTAACCCAACAAATCAATTTAATCCGCGCCACCCCATTGAGAGAAGACAATTATCAACATTCATGGCAATAATATCTAGCATTGTTAGGGCGGGGCGCGCTATCGGCCCCTGGCAGGGCTATAAAAACGAGCTTATGCCTCCAGTCTGGCTGCGGAAAAGACGGGATCGGTATAGAGATGATGCAACTAAGGTGGGGTGCATCGCCATTATCATTTGGGTGGTTGGAGTAATGGGTTTTTGTTTGTAAATTATGGTTTTGTTGTATGTAGAGTGTAGGTAAAATAGATCGTATTTAATCGTAATAATGGTTTATAAGTATTGAATTGTGGCAATTAATTGCCTAACGACGATAAAGGTAGAACTACTTATTTTTGGAAAATTTAAGACCTTAATACAACAACAACAGTTTTAATATAGTTTCAAATAACGCTGAAATGTGAATAAAATATCATAGTCATAAACTTAACTTTTTCAAATTCTTACATAGCACCTATGTGTATGGCGATCCATGATTTTTTTTTATTTTCTTTAATAAAACACATTTGTATAATGCGCGGTGCTATTAACTCTATATGAGTGAAGTATAAGAACTAATTCAGTAGGGTTGAGTTTATTAGCGTTGGCGCGTGGCGATCGCGATCGCATCTATTTGTAACGTCTTTATTCGGCTGACTGTACTCGTATCAATCGCAGGCGGATTGTGTTACCTCGATAAATCTATCTGGTGATGGACTCTGCTATTTTTTAAATATCTCAAAGTGTGATTTGTAAGGGAATTATATATGGGTGCAGCATGCGGCGATCACGATCGCATCTTGTTTTTTTTCGGCTGACTGTTTTCGTATCAATCGGAGGCGTATTATGTTACCTACCTCGATGCGGTTATAAAGTGTTAATAGTGTCTTTTTTTTATTGAATGCGCGTTGCGATCGCTTTATTTGTTATCTGTTGTATCGTTTTTATTCGGCTGACTGTGTCAACTACAGGCGGATTGTTTAACTTCGATGCATTTTATCTGGTGTTTGGGACTAATAGAGTTTTTGGCATTTCAAAGTCTTGTGATTTGTGCGAGATTATTTTTCAGTTACAAAACGATCATAAGCTGGAATCCTCAGATGATTGAGCATTGTTTCAAAATATTAGTAACGTAGCGTAGGCCTCTTAATTTTGTTTACATTTTAAAAATTTTTTTTAAAGATATGTTACATAAAATATTTATAAGTTGCAATTCCCGTAAGGATCATAAGTATTAAGCCAGTATTAAGCCTTCAATATAATTTGAAGACCTATGTTACAATGGCAATAAACATATTTGACTTTGACATTTTAAGGTTTTCGATAGAGCACAATTAAACATCAAAGATGCAACGGATATTTTATTAATTCAATCATGTTATGCTCAGTGGAATGATCGAACGTGAACTGAATATTTACGATTGTGCGTGTTTTGAAGAAAAAATACCTTGACCTAATGTCAGAATAGCTGTTTTAAAGAACATTAGATTTGAGAGTAAAAAGGAAATGATCTAACTCAAAGTATTATCAACTCAGTGTATGCTACGTAGACTGCCATGCTCTATCGTCGGTTATATAATGGTCATCTCATGCGATTGCGGCCCAGCTATTTATTTTTAAAACGTTTAATTACAATGTTGTATCTAGCCGCTAGCCGCACTTCAACCTCATATGAAAATTTGTTAGAACCCTGTCGACGAATTGGCCATGAAGGATTTATTTAAATAAAACCAATTTTATAGGTGTGGGTACAAAATGAAACCACATCGAGAAAACAATAATTCCCGCAAGCTACAACAGTAGATATTCTTTATCTTCAATGCAAATAAGCGCTGCGTTATCTCCCCTAATGTTTACTTTAAAATTCATTGCCTTTTGTGGGTATTTTAATTCAAATAACTGGTAGAGAACGTAATTTAATATTTATTTCCGATTGATAGAGTGCTTAAGACTACAATATTGAATTTTTAAGTGTAAATATCTAGTTCACCCATTCCAATTTATTTATTTTTTTAGCCCTTAATTTTGAATATAATATCAGTGTATGAAAGCATACAAAATAAGTTGATAAGGTAACACTTAGATCAAGCTCATCAAAACCATACACAGTATTTTTGTCTTTATTTCTTTATTTTGACCCTCTGATATTAGACTGATACGTGTAACTGCGGAGGTTTAACTCAGATAAAAATTCTTTTCACAACACCTGCTCGGCAATGTAAATGTCACGTTTGATGAACTTAAAGAGACTCATTCTATCTATAGCAACTATGTTATATAACACCAATTGCCTGTTTTCCAAGTAAGGATTTTTTCCCTTGCGTTACGAATTACCAGACAACGATGATGACGGGGGCGTCCCCCATAAATACTTAAATACATATAACATCCATGACTTTTACAAAATGTTAGTGCTTATATCACACAAACATTTGCCCCCTGCAAGATTCGAACCGGTGACCGCTGGCGGAGGTTGGAGTAGTCTGGAGCGCCAACCACTGCACAAAACGTGTCGTCAAATATGATAGAGCGAGACATTGCATGTATATGCCGCCGCGTTCATATATCACATTCCGCATGCGAATGCGGCGGTGGACTAACGGCGTTAAAAGAATGAACTGACACAGAAAAACCTAAACCCAAACCTAATTGTAATCAAAAACAAATGAACACGTCTTCTGGGCGAGCTCCATCTTCGACTCCGTATTAGTTGCACTTGGCTTTGTCTTGAGTCAAGAGCAAACCCATACTAAATAAAAAAAAAATTTAATAAAACACAGTTTTTTTTTTGTTTCTCACACTGATATAATCCTACAGGTGTGTTTGTTTTAGAAAACCGAATTAAATGGGTCGTTGTTTTAATTCAAATACCACCAGTTGATAAGCTTTGTTTGAGGGGTGTTTGTCTGTGGGAGGTATGGGGTGACAAAAAAAGGAAGGATTAGAAGTTAGACTGTACATATTTGATTTGATAAGGTTGTTTATTAAGTGTTATAATTAGTGGTTCACAATTATTTGTTTGGTGACACAATTCACAATTATTAATCTCGTGACACATTAATTTCACACATGGGTGTTTTGGCTAATTACTACTTGAGGTAAAGAAGTTTTGAAAGTTTTAAACATGCGATGGCAACATCATTTCAGAAAGTATGTATTTTATAAATGATAGATACCTACAAGTTAATAAAACTAAAAACTTACTTAACATCAAACAGTATTTTTATATTATCTCTTGTGTTCAAATAAATACAGGTCGTTGAAAAACTAAAAAAACAAATAAATTTTATCTTATTTGAAGGAATTTATATTCCCACTACTGATGTAGTACTTACTAGTTATAAATGGCACTAATAAACTGAATGTTCCATTTTTACTTGTTTAGTATGTAATGTAAATAGGAAAGCTCAGAAAATACTCTCATATCAAATCCCGCAGCGGCTTAGTTCATTTCCATGAAAGTTTCAGTAAATTGAATAAACACTCACTTTGAGTTTCAGAACAGATTCCATTAATTCCGACACTAGCTTTTGCCCGCGACTTCGTCCGCGTGGAATAGTGACTTCTTTCTCCCGTTTTTTACACATTTACCACTATATCTTTGCTCCTATAATTAACCGCATCTTAAAAATACCCGAGGGGTTTTTGCTTTGTATAAGTTTTGTGATGTGCATTAATAATATTCTACATACTTAGAAACATGTTTACCAACTTATCATATTTTTTTCCATTATTTAAGCTACAGTTACTATCTTTTTATGCTCAGAAAAGACAAAAATTTTTTGGTCATTGTAAATAAATTGTCAACGTAATAATTCCTGTGTCCGACACATATTTAAAAAATAATGCAGAGCAATCCCGAAAAAGAAGTTTAAAGGAGACTTAGGATTTATTTAAGCAGGTAGGAAGTGCGGGTGCTATCGTAAAAATCAACTTTTAAACTTACCTCAGCCTTTTAGCCTCGTCGATGAACGGCCGCTTTTCCATCTCAGTGAGCAGCTTCCATTCCGCTCCCAGTCTTTTCGAGATTTCTGAATTATGCATTTTCGGGTTGTCTTGAGCCATTTTTCGCCTCTGACCTCTCGACCACACCATGAACGCGTTCATAGGCCGCTTTATGTGCTCGCCTTGCTGCTTTCCGAGAGACATTTTGATTTTAGAACAAGGATTCCAATAAAAAAATTGAATGTTTTATTTTTATTTTTTGTAACCACTTTGCATTCGGACAGTCATTTTTATTTAAAAAGTTTTTGAATTCGATATTAAACTTTATCAAATATTTTAAAGTACTATTTTTGTAATAACTAAAGAGTAAAAGGAGTCAACAAATAATATTTAAATATGGAACAATATCGTAAGCCCGGCGCGTATTCCCGCGCGCTCCAGAAAAGCTCCCGAAAGCTCAATGCGGCACTTTTCTTGCCAGTGTCATGTGTAACGGTGAGCTCGACGATGTCCCCCCGTTGTACCCCCCCCTCTGAATTGGCTGGCCAATCAGCGCTCGCCGTGGGCGGCCGCTGCTCTCCGATTGGTTGTCTAACCAATTGTCTCTGGTCGGGGCAACAGGTAGCCCAGGAGTCGGTGTTTGCGTGTCTATTAGCGAGATTAAATTTCTTTTTAAAACCACAATCTTGGCGCTCGGTGAAAGAGCGCCTGAATCGGGATTCGATTTGCGGTTGCGTTTCGCGTTCTTTTTTTTCGGTTCAGCAATGAGTTGAAATTGATTTGGATGATTGGAGCGAATTTGTATGTAAAGTGATAGTCTTTGACCGATTGAATTTGTATACTTAGGCATAGATAAGATAAAGCTTACTGTTGATAGTTTTTAAAATACTAATATTTTTATAACATAAGTGTTTGTATGAAAAAGTATACTTACTACTCTCGTTTATTATTAATAAAGTTATTGAGTAACTTAGGTGTTTTTTTTTTTATATTGGGCCGTGCTAAAAACCAACACATTTCCAAACAAAACTGTTAAATAAGAAAATAATACTTCAATCTAGTTTTTTTCAAAATAAGTCAAAGAAGGATACCAAAGTGCCTTGATTCTAAATACGATTAAGAAGACTAGTACATATATGTAACAATATGGAAAAATTCATCACATTATTAAATACAATTAAAGTCAAGACCTTTATTGAAATGCCTATATTTGTGCATACATTGCGGCATTTGCATGGGACCGCAGACAAGCCACGTGAATGCGCGCTAATTGGCGCTTATGCACATAACTGGGGAGATGCCACAGCGCAGGAAGATCACAAACACGATTATCTTTTACGCCTTACCCCTGGTTCTCACTTGTCGGCTGTGTCGGCCCCAGTTTTTAATCGGTTGGAGATTTTGTACATAAATTGATTTTTGTCAAGTGTGAATAGCTTCTCAAAGAAACATCCGATTAAAATACGGGCCCGGCCGGGACAACTGACAAGTCATGGGAACTAGGTATTAGTTGGGCTTCGATATTGAACAAATTGCCATTTCAAACCGCGCTACGATTATAGGTAGCTTTATTGAGACTTCGCCTGCGGGGCACAGGGGCGCGGAGGAAAGCGTTAGCGGGTCGCGCGAGAGGTGCGGGCGGCGCGGAAACACCCGCCCGCGCCGCTCACTAGCCACGCTCTCGTTTCCCCGCGCGTCCCGCACGCTTTTGCCCCGCAGGCGAGGTCTACTTATATAGCAAAGTTTCCTCAATAAAAACAGCGTACTCGCATCAGCTTCTATACGGATGAATCCAGCCATTCGGTTTGTGTCGTGGTACCTATCTATGATACTGCAAAATTTGATGGGTGCATTCTATTTCAGAGTTATTTATTGGGCTTCACAAGGTGCATATTTTTTTTTTGTGATATGCCCTAAATGATTCAAATAATTTCTGTACATTCTATTTTTAGTCTCATTCAAATTGAGAGTGAGGTTCATACCTAATGTTACAAATTAATGACTTGTGAATTCCTTACAAGTTAATATGCTACAGGTAAAATAATGACATGACATTTTGCCAAGGCACGCTGAAGTATCAACGAAAGTGTTTAGTCTGTTTTATTTGGGATATGTCTTTTGGTTGGCACTTCAGTGTTTGAGTTTCTTTGTTGAATTGAATGTTCATTAATAAATACTGAGTGTGATGTTTATATTATGACCGTTTTGTTTGTAAATTCTTTTGTGAAAGAGGATAGGAATTACTAACATAAAAAAAAAGTTTTATACGGAATACAGCTATTATCAAAGCTATTATCTCAAAACAATATGTTCAGTTTAGAATCTGAATCATTTACTTTAATTTGAACTGGAGAGTATCTATACTTTCCAGTTCCTTAAACCTTACTGCTGTCCATTTTGGGGCTGTACCGCTATGAGCTCTAATATCTTGTATAAGGGGCAAAGACATTCTCAATCAAAAGTCATCGAAGTGGTCATTTATATCTGGTAGACCCACTGGGCCATGTGTGTCAGTGCCCATTGGGTCTACAATGCAATATAGACTCAAACACTGTTTTAGACAATAGGCTAGTTCCACTCTTTTGCTGTAGCTTCATGTAAACCACCACTCTGTAGGCTGATACGTCTGAACCCAATTGCAGACAATGCCCACGTGAATGGACTCTAATTGGGGCATACATAAGACGATCCTTCGAGTGAGATTTTGTGTATGTGTTGCTTAATTTTTTGAGTTTTTCTCAAATAGTGTGGACTCATTTGGCTTTCGAACGATAAAATGCCCAAACGGATAGATTTAATTTCTGCGGTGAAGAGTAGAAGAACAACAATAAAGTAAGTCGGTTACATATGAGGTTTTTTTTTTATTTATTTTTTTTATTTAGTATGGGTTTGCTCTTGACTCCAGACCAAGCCAAGTGCGACTAAGACGGAGTCGAAGATGGAACGAGCTCGCCCAGAAGAAGCCTGTTCACTCTAACTTAAAGGTTTAGGTGCTTAAAACATGACGTACGGACTGCGGGCGATTCACATGTCAAATGTTCATGAGTGGCTTGGAATGTCGTTTCCGTGCCATCCAATGCAGTAGATATATATTTTTTTGTAACGGCTAAACTGTAGAATTACAAACGACACAACCATGTTTGATAAGTGGTATGTCACCTGGCGTGTCGTGTCCACTCCCGCCAACAGGCTGCCGCTATACATTACGCAACACAATTTGCCAATTCGATTGTCGGGCGCTCGTGAAATTGGAACGCGATCATGCCCTCACCTGACAGCGTACAGACGGGTTCAGAAGCCGTTTATATTTTACTAGCGGTCCCTGGGAGCATCGTTTTGTCCCCCAGCCCCGTCCCGCCTTGGCCTCGTATTCGGGGCCAAGGAAAATCCAACAAGGTAAAAATCATGAAAATCGATCCACCCGTTATCAAGTTATAAGTTGTGTAAACAACACAACTGTTTTATGTATATAGATTTTCGTTACATGTGAATTAATGGACAACCTAGTATTTAGACTAACACTCCTCAGAAATTCTCATGATCGCGGTGATGGAAACGTCTAATTTTGATGAAAATATAAAGATTATGCGTTATACACATATAAATCAGCCGTTTTCTTAATTTGAATTGCTTGTAATAGTATTTTGTATCATAAATGGCGCACTCGTATAAATACAGTACTTTTTAATCATACACGCAGAGATACGAGTAGGTAGGTACTACACTCCCTCCTATAAAATGAAAGAGGCTCTAATAATGCTATTGTTTGTATTATCTTTTTCGGCATAAAAATTCAGGATACAGAGGCTTGTATGCTACCACTTAACACTTCTGCTACCTTCTGTACGTAAAACAATTCTGTGTTGGGCGACAATATCGCATTATGTGCCGTTTTGCCGCACCACTGCGCGCCCGCCGGTGGCTAGATTCTGTTGTGGTGGTTTTAATTGAAGCCACAACACATAGTGTTATATGTACATCGTGGTATAACACGTCTTATGAAATGAAGATATGTACCATAAATGCTAATAATATGTACTAAAAACTTAAATGGATGGATATCATGTAACTTTGAGTACCTATTTCTTTGTAGATATAGGTATGTTAGGTAGATGTTAATGGAGAGATGGAGCTTTTTAGCCACATGAAAATCTTGTCTATTGTATGCATATTATTGTAATATGAATGGATAATAATTGATATTGACTATTATTGTATTGTACTGTAATATTGTATGTCTGATAAGACAGGTCACAGTGAGACATCATTTTTATGAAGAACTTATGTACCTGTGTTCCACAATAAATTGATTTGATTTGATTTGATTTGATTTGATTTGCATAAAGGCCGTCTTAAAACGTAGTGATTCTTCTATCGGTGATTGACGTACTGTCTTTGATGGTCAATAAGAAGATAGTTTTCATGGGTCTGTAATTCTGCATAATTATTCTCGGGATGCGCTCTTGTAGTACTGACAACAGAGGTTTACATTATAGGAACTATCTCTCAAATCCACAGTCTATTTTACCTTAGCTTGGTACTCTGTAAACAAATACAGGATATTATAACATAATTTTTGTATATAAGTATCACCGTAATATTGTAAAACCGCGAGATTACAATATAACTAATAATTTTAAATACGTTAGATTGTTATCTGTCGATTTGTTGTAAACTGTACCGAATTTCATACACTACAACGCGTTAGTAGATAAACTGAAATGACGCATCACCGAGCAAAGTGGTGGGTCAGGGTAGGTGAAGGATAAAGGGCGAATCGAGCGAAGCGAATCGCCGTTTTATCCTTCGTGTTAGGTTGACATGTAGATAGATAGATAGATAGATAACTCTTTATTGCACACAAAATTAGTGAATTTTGTACAATTTAGGCGGTACATGTAAGTACCAAAAAAAGCATAAATGGTATACCCGGTCGAGTCAAGCAATCTATCACGTTAGATTTAAATTTCGCGGTTTTTTAAATATTACGGTGACATGTCAAAACTGTGTACAGTGTGTTTGTACCCTTACCGCATGTATTCTGTCTGCCACAAAATTGCCGTTGTCGGTCGCGTCACAAATAACGTTACGTACGACATTACAACGTTATCCCGAAACACGGTACACTGACGTTTTATTCCTAACGTCATTCTGCCATAGTTTACTCATATGCGTGGGATACTGTCCATTTTGATGCCACACTGAATTAGATTACGTTGCTGAAATGTTCGGCACTGATAATATGTTATTATTGGGCGTAATAACGTTTAAAACAATTAATGCGGATAAATATGGCTATTATAGATACAACGTTAATGAGATCGATTTTGATCGCATTGCTATTTTAATTATTTAGGAAGTGGATAAAAAGTGTGGTTTATTGAGGGATTAGGTAACAAAAAGATCAATGCCCAATCTTATTGCATGAAGCAATGTACAAAAATGGAATCAATCATATGATGGTTTATTTTTTTGGTTCAACACATAAGCCTTCAGGGCTTTAGTAATAATAAGGCCAGTCTTACATCTCCTCCTCCTCTCCCATCTCCAGCTCATAATGGAGTCCTGCGTTTAAACTGCCGTGCTATTGAGCCCTGCTACTTGCTCATAATTTAATTGTGAAGGTTTTCTGAGAAGCAACGTTTCGGGAGAAGAATTTCATTAATTTGCATAATTAACACTTGGTCCATACTAACTGCTACACACAGAAAATCAAATCTGTTCAAACCACACCAATAGTTCCATTTGTCCACTCGCCATTGTGCAAAGTTGGTCCAATCCTTCCAAGAGGCTCCTCTTGAGAGGCAATAAGCCTACGCCGTAGCAATATTGCCGCTCAAGGCCCGCGGCTACGGGCGTGCTACGACGCTACGCCGTAGTATAGGGCAGTGAATGTTTGCTACGAAACTTTAAATGTAAAGGATGTGTAGTAGCGTTACGAAGATAATTCGTAGTACCTATATGTATATCTTCTGCGATAATGTCGTATAAGTCAATAATAAGCCTTCTTAGAATTTTTATATGTCAAAGTTCGTTTTTGATAGATGATTATAATTAATGCATGTTAAGACAGCTGTAGTAATGGTTGGTTGCAGAGCTATCGCAAATTTAAATAAATAATTATATTATGTGCTTTTAACATTCCAATAATTGAGAAAGCCCCAGCTAGATAAAGAAGATGAGTAATCAATGAGTCGTTTTGCCTGTAGGTGATTTTCTATAAAGCAAAACATTAATACAATTACAGCTAAAGTACTACTTTATGTGTGTTCAAAAAAAAAGAAGTTATTTCTAAAGAATGACTTCTAAGTAATGTTGGTTATGAAATACAGCTTAACTCTCCTCTTTTCATTCCCAATGCCTTTTCTATATAATAAAATAAATCTGATTCTTGAACGTATAATAAATACAATACTGTAAGCGTATTCAGGCATCGCTAAGAGGATGCGGCGTCCGCGAAGGGTGTATTGAGCGGAGGAAATAAAAATATCGTCTCAATAGCTACATAAAAGACGATGCGAGTGCACACGGCATAGTATCTGAGGATATGCAAGGGTCTGAAAGTTAGAGAAACAATTTTATATATTAATAAAGGTTTCACTAAACTTAATCGAAAAAAAGGGACTCTATATACAGTAATTCACAAACTATTATCAATAAGAAAATAATTATTACTTTAGAAAATTTTAATGATGATAGTTTGTGAATATTGCGAATTACTGTATCCTAGATGTATTTATATCAAATCAAATCAAATCAATTTTATTTGTGAAACACAGGTAAATATGGTGTTATTACAGATAAGGTGGAAAAGGTACATGCTGTGATCAGCCATATTGGCATACAAATAATTAAGATTAAAATCAAATTAAATACACAATGTCAAAGAAAGTCAAGGTTAATCAGATTATAGAGTCCTATTTTTAAAGATTAAGTTTAATATTATAATTTTTTTATGTTAGAGCTACAGGATCGTCTTTATTAGACATTAGACAAACTATTTTTCGCCCATAAGTTGAAACTCTATCATCTATGAATACAATTTCGTTTACTTCGGCATTATCTCGAAGCTATTATAGGGTCTATGTTGGGACATCTGTAAGTGCTCCTAGTGAGTCCATTTTTTTTTTAATTAACGTTCTTATTTAACTTATCTTCATCATTAGCCAGTAAGTAGCTGTTATGTGGACTTTAATTTTGTTGGTATTTTTTGACCATGATCCTTTGAATTAAGGAGACATCAAATGGAAATAACCGAAAAATGTTTTTATTATTATAAAAATCACGGGACAGATCTCACGTACCCTTTCCCGCGTGCTCCCTCCGAGACATTCCATTATCCGAGCGCGAATAACATTCTCTTTTCTCCGCCGCCATTCGCCGTTTGTCTGTTTGTTTGTGCGCTACGTGATCTGCGAACTTTTCCTCTGTATCCACAATGCGGCTTTTATGACGTTGGGATGAATGGTGCGGTGGTAATTAGCTTGCTTTGTCATGTTGCGGTAAATTGCTGGTTTAGAAGATACATTTTACTCATATATTGTCCGATTTTACCCGAAGCAAATGCGCAGAGCACTAAAATGTTATAAAAAAGGACAGGGGTCATAGTTTTTAATCACTCGCGTCAATGTTACGAGTGATTTTCGTTGACTTTTAATTCATCTTCGAACGATAATCACTCGCCATATTGAAGCGAGTGATTCAAAAATAGAGGCATGTAATAGTCAATAAGTTAAAAATTTTATGGTACTATTTTAAATAAGTACTAGTGACGCCAATAAGTGTCTCCTTAATTAGCAGTGAATTTTGAAATATTTACAAGTAATCAATCGTCAAATGAGAAAGTCGAATAATCTTTATTATAGCCGGATCGATAGGACTCCAAGGGTCGCGTAAGCAAAGGAAAGACAAAAGAATGTTGATAAACACATCCGTGATTCCGGAACTAAATAAATCTCAACGATCTCAAAGACACAGAAAATTATTTCTAACTTAGGTCATAAATAAAGCAAAATTTTAGTATTCATAGACAAAAGCGTGCATTGCTTGAGGAGGCGGCCATTTTACGGCACTATCGCGCAATAAATCTATATAAACGTAAATACCGCCGCCGACGGCTGCAGACATAAAACTGAGGCTTAAAACTTGCAATAACAATAAGTTAAGACTTAAGAGACACATTACACTACACGGCGTTCATTCGCAGACCGCTCTCACTGAGGTGGAAAATCGTTGAATGAGTATAGTTAGAGTAGCAAGCAACCAGGTATCTCGTTTTTTTCTTTTAGTATCAGAATTTTGCGTATCGCGTTTTTTTATTAACTGCTCTGGGTTTTGGGTCAGTAAGTTCGATAAGGTTGCAGGTTCTGGCTATTCAGTAGTTCGAAACTTAATAGTGTTTTACGTAATTTATAGATAGTGTCACCCACGATGCGGGGCGTGTCTATAGTGGGAGTTGTGACAAATATTAAAATGAAATTTTATTGGGAATCAAATATTGGGATGTGCTTCCACACATGTACTCAAAACGGATGAATGATTGCACGCCTTCGTGGATGGTACTGTCTATATGTCACATTGTAGTTGTGACCCTAAAATTCAAAGTGCCAGCCAACGAAATTTTAGTAGAGAAACAACACGTTTATTTCCTTTGTGACCTATTTATTTTTTAAAAATAATTGTTATATTGTATTCTTTAAAAGTATATTGTAATCGCAATAGATACCATTGTAATTAAGGTGGGGGAAGGCACCAGGTTTTTTACCAACATCTTTCTCACTTTGATATTTGGGCTCAAAAAGAATATTTTAAGCGCATCTAAAATCATAAAGTGCCAATACACAATCGTAGGTTGTAAATGTACCCTCGCCGCCCGCCCAGGCTACCGAGGCGGTCGCTTTTTGTATCTTCCATTATAGCTTCATAGCGTCTTATTTTCATAAAATGGAGGCTTAAACACTCCCCTATGTCCCGCGTGATTTACAAAGGCTCCGCGCTATCTTGTTCCGTTTGCGGAGATTTTCAGTGTAATTATGTTTCGCGTTTGTTACAACGTTATTATGAAGGCGATGTTTATTTGTTTCTGTCATTTCGTGAACGTAGTAAAGTAGGTTAGGTCCGTTAAAAGAAAATAGAGCGGATTAGAGAATTAAGATCGTTTTGAACATTGAGATAAATACTCATCTCAATCAATGGTTTTAATTAAATATTTGTTATAAAGCGAGGAGCTCTTAAACGAGTACATATGACAATTGACTAATGTTCATAATCAGAATAAAATGACAGATTCAAAATGTTACCTATGGCAGTCGACATTAGATTTGTCTGTCAGCCATAGAAATTAGTATTGTAATTTATTTTAATATTGATTTTAATTTTTACTTAATATTCGCATGCTGTTTTTCTGGCTGAATGAATGCACTGGTTAACATGTGCTGCGTTCTTGCACATAAAAGATTATAACGATTATTTTATTATGTTATTTATTTGTAATATTTGTTACTTCTTTTGTTAAAGGAATATAGGCAATATAGCGATTATTTGCCAACGGTGTTCATAAAGTTATGCTTCGGCAAAAAAGTTATTCTCAAATCCAGTAACTTTTGCTGCTGACTCTTCACGAAAGTTTGGTAAAGGATTATATTATCTGTGGTAAAGGCAAGAAGGCAACTCTGCCACACTAGCCACCCCAAATTTTACCACTCACGCCATCTAGAGAGAGCGACACTCACTACACGGCTCTACTTGTTGCTCTACATTACAGCGCCATCTAGCTGTACATGTAAGTTTGACTATGTTACAAATAGCATGGTAAAAGCATAAAGGAAGGTGGCAACATCAAATCACGTAGTTTCAGTAATAAGCAGTAGATGGCGTGAAAGAAAATTTTGTAAACCTACTAACTTAGAGGGTGCTTGCTCAGCATATTTTACGCAAGTTTTGTAAAATGAGAATTTACTATAGTTATTTGAAAGTAAGATTAATGAAATTTGGGCCATAGGACAGTATTCGTTATCTCTTTTTTTTTAAATTTTGATATTTTTTTAAGGTTACAATTTATTATATTGAGTAATTTTTGTATTCATTTTTACACAATGTTTATTCGCATGGTGATTTTACAAAACACATTTTATTATCAATCTAAGTAATAAATAACTAATTAAACATTGGTTTTAATTTAAACTTTTAAAACCAATTTTTATTTAATTATTTAATTCAATGTTTTATGTTGCCTGAATAATAAACAAATATTGTCAACCTTTAGTATTTTTTAAAAATATTGTATAATTTTATGTGTCCTTCGTTATTAGCCATCTAAGTAATTAAATTACGAATTCAAATGATCTGAGCAAAATTACATCTAACATCACTGGCTAGCAAAGAAGCATTCCTAATCGGCAATGGACTTGAAATAATCCAGCCTAACCTGGTTTCACAAATCACAGGTTTATTCTTACCTAACTTGATCTGTTCAGTTCCTATCAGATCCCAAAATAGGTCTACACCTATCAAAATATCAACCTCAACAGGCTTAAAAAACAATGGATCTGCCAAACAAATATTGGAAGGAATCTGAAGATCAGAAATATCTACTTCCTATACTAGTTGTAAAATACTGACAAAATTGGTAAGGAGGGCTATTAAGTAAGTACTTACCTATTTTATTGTGCTATCTTCATCAATGACAACAATCCTTGGCAACAATCGCATAGTTTACTTCAGCCAAGCCCGTCAAACAGATCTACGAATAAATCTGGCATTGATCGCGGCCATCAATGCGCATTGTCCGAGCCGGGAATCGAACCGCAACCACACCTCGCCATTCTGGGCCCATACAAAGGGGTACAGTACTTGTCTAAATCGTTGCTTGTTTCATATACTTACAAAGTAAGTAGGTAAGACCAGTACTTACTAGTACCTACAAGTATCTACCGTACCATAGTAGATACGTGTACGTACAGGTTAGTTTTCCAAACAGTTATGATGAAGCGTAAATAAAAACGGTGCCAAAAATAGAGCAAATGTACGACAATATATTGGGACGAAAGCCGAGTTTCGAACAAGGCTCTTGGTTTCTCATGATTAGAATCACTATGATGTATGCCCACCATGTTCTTTGAGCTCAATTAATATTAAAAACACAATGTTTTTATGTAACAAAGCGGACACTACCGCCTTTTTAGTACCAAAATTGCTTGCAACTCGCGTTTTTGTCTCAGATGCTCAAGAGATTTTCGTTTGAAAGTGCTAAAGCGGTTGAGTCTCCGATAGTATATACGCGACTCTTTTGAGCGTAACTGTGGAACTTTTTTGTGGGATTAATACTTCCTTTACAAATTACTGATTGACTACGAGTACATACTTGGTGTTTTATAAGAAAAAAAAAACTTTTTTTGCTCACCGTCCACTTGCTATGCTGACCATACTAGTTGACTTTTAATAGACCGCTGCGCAGGCGCGCCGCTCACAAAACATACAGGAGTATCATTTGACAATTTGTGAGCAATCAGTGCATTGTCGCCGCTCTTTATTCAGCGGCAAATAATACACGGAAAATTGTCATCCCAATTGTAAGCGGACCATTGTTGACCTAATGACAGCATTCAGATTTAGTTGGCATCCAATCTGGTCACCAGTGCATGGCTGGACGTCACTCCGGAGTGAGTTAGCGCTGCCAGTGTAAAGTTGCAAAATGATTCTGTGTTAAATTGTGCCAAATTAATAGGCTGTTTTTGTAATAAAAGACCTGAAGACTCCAAATGAGCGAGGATATCTTTAATCAATGGCGTATCTAGAAACACCAGCGTCAGTGAAACAGCCTCCGAAACTAACCAAATCAAACCCCTTTCACATCAAGAGACCGATGAACGCGTTCATGGTCTGGTCCCGCCTTCAAAGAAAGAAGATCTCCATGTTGAACCCAAAGCTTCACAACTCAGAGATTTCAAAAAGGTTAGGATTAGAATGGAAGAACCTGAACGAGTCTGAGAAGAGGCCATTTATAGATGAAGCCAAGAGGTTACGGATAAAACACATGCAGGACTATCCCGACTACAAATACCGTCCGAGAAGGAAAAATAGACTCGATGCTGCAAGCTTTTCGAGTGGAACCGTATATGCTACGCGAGAAACGTTCTTGGAGGTGGAGCCGAGGCCAGATCCGAGCTACCAAATACCTTTAAGCTACTCAGATCAGTTGATGTATAACAACATGATTAGTTACACAGTTCCGTCGATCTCTCAGGCTGCTTATGTCCCTCCGGTAAGGCCCAAAGAAGAGGTATTGCCAAGTCTGGACCTGAGGCCTTTGCCTTCGATTGAGAGCATCTCTCCGCGGCCGTTTGCTGTTGTCAACCAGCAGATGATGGTGAAAGCATATCAGGATCTACATTACGTCCCAAGTGATGTTGCAAGGATCTCTTACCACTATCCATTTGGCGTGCAGTAGTCGCCAAATAAAACATTTAATTCATTGTAGAGTTACATCAAAGCTTAGCTTATTATGTGATGATTAGTGATTGAATGGGTCTGGAACAAATTTGGTACACAAAACGCAATATTTCTTAATACATGTTAATTTGTTATGTAAATAATGTAGATTTTTATGTTTATATAAAATAATACTCTAACTATACTAAGATTAGTAGAAATAAAGGCATTTTGAATTTTGTGTTCTCTCTTGACGGATTATTACGTAGTTTAGTCAGAATTAAATGTGCAAGTTGGCTTTAATTTTGTCATTGATAAACTTTTTAATTTCAAAAATCACCATCTAGTGCAAGCTGATATCAATGACCATCCCAATTAATCGCCATTTTCATGTTATTCTTCAATATATAATTTAATTTGGATCGTTTCAGTTACATTGAAATTAGGAATAATATTTTAAAAAGTAGGTTTCTCACTCAATCGCATTGTATCTGAGGGGTGTGTCTACATCAATTCTCCCAAAATGTAAGATGACGTCACCACAAGAACACCAATCATTAGACATCACAATATTTTCGATTCGGAAGCGATGATTCGCTGATCGAAACTAGAATAATGTTCTCCCCGTGACTAGCTTGGTCGCGATTGATGGCCTGTCTCGTGATTTCGTGTCGTGGTCGTTGTAATAGCTTTTACTGGAACTGACAGTTTGGAATTGTGTGTAAGAATTGGTTAGTACAATATTGTGCATTTACAATATCACAAGATACTGGTGTTTTGTTTGATAGCTGGTTATTTAAATGGTGAAATTTTTGTGTAGGTTGTCTCTCTCTATCCGTAGTATAGATAGGAACTTAGTTTAAGAAATACCTTTGAGAAATATTGGATTCTCAGAAACTGTTATATTACCAAGAAGAGATGGCTTTGTGATCTTCATAAACTTTACTTCGTCTTTTCCTAACCTGAAAATCATATAAACTAATATAAGAAAGAAACAAAACATCTATCAAAATCAATCTAAAAAAAGTATATAACATAGACCAGTATAAAAAAGGTTAATAGCCATCGGTGCACAACAGTTATGTTTATCTTTGTTTTTCTACATATTCGGGAATCCGTAACTGTGTGGTCTGGAGGCTACCCCAGGTCTTATCTAGTATATTCATCTCCATGATCATATGGCCCTTCTAAAATATTATGTCGCGGCCGACTCGGAACAAATTGATTCCGATGTTTGCCGAAAGGGTGCGCTGGGGTAGGGTGACACTGTCTACTGATGATCTGTAATCGATTCTAAAGTGACGGTAGTTTGAGATGCATATTCAGCAGTTATTTTAGAAAGAAGAAAGGAATAAGAAGGAGCGAACGACTCTAATTTAGTAAAAACGATAATTTAAACAAGATGAAATATAATTGATAAAAAACTTAACTTTTCAGATAGCGTAATAAATAAATATAAAACAAATATGCGCCAGACAACACATCAAATGTCTGGTTTCGGGGTAAGGAATTTTCTTCCTTGTATTACAAAGTACCAGACAACGATTATGACGGGGGCGTCTCCCATTAATACTTAATACATATAACATCCATGACAAAGGTAAAAATATTCATGCTCATCACACAAACATTTGCCCCCTGCGGGATTCGAACCCGCAACGGCCGGCGTAATAGTCAGGAGTGCGAACCAGTACAAACGCGTCGTAATACGTACTTACGGTAGATTACATTTAAACTATGTATTTAGCTTTGTATATTTAGAAAGTAAATATAGCTAAATATAGCTGATAAGATACAAAGCTAAATAGTTTCATGTTTACCTAAACTTGAAGGTAATATTATTTTAATAATTTCGTTAATTTCAACATTAACAAACTAAGAAATTTCTAAAAACTATTTGTGCAGCTGAGGGGAAAAAACATGCTTAGCCACGATCACTGACGAGAAACAATTTGCACACAAAGATTCTGTGTAATTGGTCGATCGGTGTTGTGTTTACACTTTGTTGGTGCTCGGAATTATATAGAGTAATTTATACCTCAGATTTGGTCTACGAGAGAGTTTAAACAACACCTAAGTAATCCGTTTTAGCAGGGCATATCCTTCTGTCTGTTATAGAACGGCAGTAAGGATTTTTTAAACTCTTTTGCGCTTAATCTTGCTCCTACTTACGTTGTAGATAGTAGCTTTTTTGCTCAGTTTTTAATAGGAGGTAAACTATTGTTTCTCAGAAGTTGCATCGAATAAGCGTGATCTATATTTGACCAAAATAAGTTATGATCTTATTAAGTATTAATTTTGTTTTATCATAGCAGAATAAGACGGTGCCGTAGTAATTTTTAAGCGAGTCCTTCTCAAGATATCTCTATCTTAGTACTACGTACTAGATAAACTATTATTTTCTTGTTCTGAACAATATTACTATCAAAGGTGGTGTTCTCTTTTCAATATATATCTCACGCTCTCTTTCGCAGTCGTCAGCGTCAACTAAATAGTAATTAAAGAAACCTCACCACAAACGGCACAAATTACCATTTTGCGGGAACAACCGTCTCTCAGTGGAAAATTCTGGAATATTCCATTAGGGGATCATTATTCAACATGCTAATAGATTTATATTCATTTGGAACTGTTACGAACATTCGATTAATGAATAATTTCAAGTCACGATGATGGTATATTTTTCAATTGAATCGTTTTCGAAGATTATGCCTTATGGAGGTAATTAAATGATAAAAGAGATATTTTAGTCGATTTTAATCAAAAGCTTACTTAACAATAAAAAAAAATGAATCGTTTTTAGGTACTAGGTAAGAACGAATCTGTGTGAACAGAAGCAGATAAATATCTGCTTGAGTGCCTTTTGCTTTACTCTAGTTTTTTCCATTTTCGAATGTAAAAATAGGTTAATTCTCATCTTAACGTTTTTACATGTTGCATTGAGTTGATAAGATCCAACCAACATAATAGGAGAGGTAAAATCGCCAACCCGTTTAGATCTTTTGTTTCTCCCTGCGTTCTAGGCTCACCCATCACATCATTCAATATCTAGTCTTTCATCAAAACGTCTGCAAAGCCCGGACAAAGCGAGACAACTGTCGCATATCTGACGGCTAAGCATGTGGGACTCATACTCCACATTCAATTCTATCCTGCAGCCTTAAAGTTCAGTTTACAGTGTTAATCAATGCTGCATCGCGAATAACTCGCTGGGTACGATCAAGGCTTCGTTACAATTCTCTGCTTCATCCCTATACACCAATCGCAAACGCTATTCCCAACACATTCTGAACTTTAAACCTAGGAACGCAAAGGATAATATCGAAGCAAGACTTCAAAGATATGTGATACCATGACGCTGGGTACCATAGAAGTGTCGAAAGCACAGCAAACTTGTGTGCAGACAATCGAAAAAAGCATTTGGCACAATAGATTAAGAGCGGTACTGCAGTGACAGGCTTCAGCTGCCATTGCGAGCGTCATAATCGTCACTGCGTCTTTCACCCGCTTGAATGATGGATGAATCCAGCTTTTTCCATGTGTTTGAGAAACCAAACATGCTTTACTTCTTCTAGCTGCGATTGTGCACCTTACGTATTTGTCTTAAGGGACTATTTGTAAGGATTGTGTGTCAGAAACACGTTGGTAGTTACGGTATCTCTGTATATTCGTGTGAGTCGCAAATGGGCCAAAAGTTGCGCTGAATATGGAACGCACAAAGATGCGCTTGGAATCGTTTCAGGAAGTCGCATCCTTTCTTATTTAGTACATAGAAAATATCACCGTCAGAACTTTAAAATTATCTGTGGAGATGGTGAAAAGTGACTACCTAATGGTTTTCATGAGGCGTCGACTTGCTGCAGTATGTAAACGGCGTTTCAGCAAATCGTTCCTTGAAATGTTTTAGCATTATTTCATTATAACCGTAAGTCCTATGGAAAACTAACAATATCTGACTTGAAACCATTAAATCATTCATTCATGACACGGAATTGCTAAAAATGTATCTTTTTTGGGAGTTATAATATTTCAGCAAGCGTGCTGAAAGCACAAGTAAGTACTAATGTTCAATGAAATACATTTTTTTTTTACTATTGACGAACTTGAAAAATCATTAAAAAAAATCTTTTAAAAAATGAAACCGTTTCCTTGATTTAATGGCGTTAATTTCAAGGTTAGTGAAAATTGATATATCGACTCAGTCACTCCTATTTCTACACGAGAAGCAAAATGTTTCCCTGACCCTTCCAGCCACCTTACCGTGCTCCTTGTCACGTCAGCGTGACATTCGGCCATTCACGCTTATGTATATTCAACTTTGCCCGTTACACGGTATTTTTATCGTTTGTCGGGCTCCTAACAACTTCCCTCCGCGCTTTCCGCCGATTCAAATGTACTGTTTGCGAAAGCTTTTTCGCGTGACAATGTTTTTAGCGTGAACCTTTTTCGCGGGATGCGTGTAAGTTTTGCGAAACCCATTGAATTTGCGGCTGAATGCGTTTTGTTGTGGTAAGCTCGCATGGCGAAGAAATAAAACGTAGGCCTCAAAGCGTTTAACACAGAAATACTGTTTTACAAAACGGACAAGTCTGGGTTCTGGAAAATAACGTGTCATGCTGCTAACGGTTTTGATTATTGGTAGCATACCACCATAAAAAATACATAAAGACAAAATCAGAGTACATATATGTATTTTTATTTCTTGATAGTTTCTCGAAATATTTTTGTATGCTGTTCAGACATACCATAATCAATACAAAACTTCGGGACTGCTGTTTAAATATATCCTCGTTTCGAGTTTTATCCTGAACTTTAACATTTTCATATAAATGGGAAAAAAGTTTCATTTCATATATATTTTCACTGTCTTCTAAGTGCTACGGCGTTCGTAGCATCTGCTACGAAAATAATGTCGTAGCAATCATAGTTTACTGAATTTACTTCGCTTAACAACAAGTTTCCTTGAATAATAAAGCAGTTCTATTGATTTATTCGGAAAACAAAATAATGTTTATCTTTCTCCCCCGCCACTAATTCGGCCCACTTATCGTTCAGCCCGAAAAAATCTAATAAATTAACATAAAACACCCATAAACGACAATTTGTCTCTCCAAGTGATATTAACGGATAAATATCACGGAAATAAATATGTTTCGCTGTAGCAGCGCCGCCCCAAATAGCTGCACAATGGGCAGAGACGTTGCCGAAATGGACAAAATGAGTTGTGTGCGGAAACGCATTACCGACGTGTCAAATGACTCGGAACTTATGCCGAGACGCGGCCCACTGTGCAGCGTTTAGTTTTGTTTATATGTTTGTTGCGAGGGTGATGAGTGGAGCTTATATTTTGCGATTGTGCAAGGGGTGGTGGAGTATGTGGGAACAGATTTAGTAAGCTTAATTAACTATTATATTTTATAAACTACGAAAAATTAAAAAAGCTTATTTGGGCATTAATGTGAATTCTATTGGTTTACTTCTCACTATGGCCTTTAACCTTACAATTGGATATTTTTACAAACTCAAATCGAAATGCAATGCCACATGAAGGTATTAACATCACACAAGAAATAGTGTTTTGAATAGAAATAAAAAAAAAAGATTTCAAGCAACACAACCCTGAAATCGGAGTTTACGTAATAATTTATTTAGTCACACAACTGTTAGTTCGTTTGAAGTGTCCGAGTGCCAACAACAGATAATTTGGTAAACACACCGATCCGGATTCGCCCCCAACTCTTTGTTGTTCAAACAAATAAATTAAACACTCGCCCAGTGTGGCAGATGTTCAAACACGTACAAACAGAACCAACACTAATTCAATCAATCACGATTCCATTAACGCACCGTTTCAATTAGCCCATACAATTATTTCACACCCCACAATCAGATGTAAGTCATAAATTCTGAGGTTACAAAAAGCAAAAACGATTTGGAGTTATTAAAATCGTTGTATTTATTTCCAATACATTGCATGTATTGGCCTATTGGGTATCAATTACGCGTAATGAAAAGAGGACATTACATTAAGTGTAACAAGAATGTTTTGAAAAGCTATCTTTTCGTTTATTTTTTCATACCCGTATTCGCACTAAGTGATATTACTGATTAATATTTTAGTGTTTTATAGCTTTATTAATATATAAATAGCCAGGTGGATGTATAATGCATTGTGCCATTATATACTTACAAAATATTGTTTTATTATTTGGAAGTTATGTATCCTTTTCTATAAAAAACTTTAGCTGAGGAAATAATTTTGTTCGGAGCAGTGTGCAGTTTAGGTTTGAGAACTTGCACTCTAGGTTTGGAAAATGGCCGTTACAAAGCTAAGATTTATATTTATGAGAATAGCTCCTTAATTTTTCTATGTGACTTTCCGAGGCATTACGCATTTGACCATATAATGGGTTGTTTAGTGGTATTTATACGAATTGTCGGAATTACGTCGTTCGGTAAGCTAAATGTCTTTTATTGCTAAAATATATCAGTGATATTGTAGACTTACCACCGAAAAACATCATAAAATATATCACTTTGACTTGTGTGTTAAAGTTTTCTCCTAATTGGCTGTTCCGATTTTATGTGGCAGTCAATTGAATACTTAATGAACAAGAAGCTAACTATCAAAGATTGTTGCCTCTTTCATGCCTTTTTGGATGAAAAAGTTTTTGTTGTCGTGATAAAACAACGTCAATAAAAACATTCGCAACAGATTTTCGAATATAAAGACTCGACATCATTGTCCTTACTCATAATATCATTACTAAACTAATTTTAAACAGAACTACCCATTTACTTAACAAAATTAGGATGTCTATACAACAGATAGAGGGACAAACATTTTATTGAGTCGTAATATGCAAATAGACAATCCGCCCGCGAACGCACAATAGCGGTTCACTCAATGCACTTTAGATATTGAGACCTAAGATGGCCTGCAGTCATCGTCTTGAGTATTGGCTCAGTGTTTTTACTGTATATTTTTACGTGATTGCGGCGATAATCGAGATTATTTTATTCGATTGCAATAATGACATTATCATGTTGCAAGTTTTTTTTTTCCTAAAATAATTCAGTTCTTTAAAGTGTGAAGTCTAATTTACTTTCAAAACTAAATTCTGTTACGGCCAATAACAAAGCTGGCTGGTTTCTAGCTCACAAGGAAATGGTTTCGTTTTTGAATAGGGTAGTCTTATTTTTTTATGTTGCATGTCTTAGTTTTAGTAATTTGTTCTTTGTTTTGAATTTGTCAATTTTAATGAAAAAAAAAACACTTATGTAGCATAGCTCATTATTAATTAATAACAGTAATGTAAAAGCAGTATCTATTTTATAAATATATATTTGTATTCATAAAAATCAGTTTTTTATGTATGTGAAACATCAAAATTAAACTATCTCTATTTACACACATCAAAATTAAACTATCTCTGTTGTGTGGACATGAGTTCCTATTTTGAACTCTAAAAAAGTTACGAATCAAGAACCACGTAGCCAATCCAAAACGTCTGTACTACTTCCAAAGAAGACTCATTAGGAACAAAGTGATTGAGTTGGAAGCAACTTTGTCTCCTCCAGTGAGTGAGTGAATGGTCGATCCCGGTCGTTATAGACTCCCGAGCGAGTTATAAAGTAAGTAAGGGCCCATAAAAGTAAAACTGTCTGCCCAATTTTGTTTTAGTACAGCAGTTACGAGTAAGTGACCAGTATATTTGTTAAATTGGTAAATGAATATTTGTTTACAACGTTGAATGATAAAGGCTCGTTTTAGGAAATTAATAAGTAGGTGAATATTTTTTACTAACAAAAGAAATCATAGTATTTAAAAAACATTTGATTTCATTAGTTCAAATTATCTCAAGTACTAAGATTTGCATTTTAATCTGGACTACATAGATAGGCATTGCATACTCACACACAACAACTGATGAGATCTTTGTAACTGTATTCTAGCAAATAAAGACTTACTTACTTACTTACTCACTTACTAATACATACTCACTTTAACACCATAATCCTTAAGCTTTTACCTTTATACCAAAGCTTCCTCCCTCTTTTCTGGTCATTTCTGTTTTGCACCCCATATATTTATTTTGTACATGGCTTCTGAGCTTTGTTCATCACAATCACTTGACTTGGCAAATCGTGGAAAGGGATGAAAATAAAAATAATCCCATAACATTAGTGAATGGGCTGACGCATTAGGGAAAGGAAATGGCGCGTCGTATTGTGCCGGGAAAAATGATATAATGTCGTCATAACATCCTTTCATGACCATTACTGGGCTTACCGCCCTGTGGGCACCAAAGATTACGAGGGCAGCAGAGTCGACTGGCTAAAGATTTGTGCCTAACGCCCACTTGTAAGTACAATCCAGACGTCAACGCGTCTTTATCTCTCTGACAATATTTTACTGTGACCTTAACTTTACTACGACCATATTAAACCATATTTCAATGTGAATACATGAATCTTGAATATCAAAGAAACTCAGTAGCCATGAATAATGTAATGGTAACGACTATTTCAATTAAAGCTCCAATCAAACTATCTTTTCACTTGTCATACATATTTGTAGAGCGTACTTAAATAAAACTCATAATAGGAGGATTTGGACTGATTTTATCACATAAATTAATATAAAATCTTCAGCTTTCGTAACAAGACATAATATTATAAAACTGATTTTATTGACAGTTAAACGGTATTTTAGGTAGATTTTAACGACCGGGCTATCTGCATATATTAAGGTTAATCTTTGCCCGTCCCGCCCTACACGAGACAAATCGTCCAGTTGGTCATTTGTCAAAAAACCTGCATCCGCTTACTGAAAGCGGTCATTGTCATCCCACAACTTTTCCTTACTCTTACCACAGCCTTATTGCCTTTACCTAAGGTTAAATATTGCGTGTGTTAATGTGTATATTGTGTATTAGAAAAAGAATCGTGAATAAACACAATAAGGCCTCTTTGAGGCGATGTCGGTTAAAAATGTGGCTGGGTGTGTCGGGGCGCCATTTTCGTTGTTGGCTTTGTAGCATTATACTTTATGGTACAAAGATACACTTAGTGCTAGATTTATTGTAGAGAAAGATAATGATAACGATATATTTCAGAGTAATCAAAAGTCATGAAAAGATTTCGCTTTTTCCATTAAAATAATCATATAGCCATTTAAATACGAATTCATTTTAGACTGAGACCGTACTCTACAGAATATCAGGAGTAAATGGAACTGAACCCCCAAAATGTGAGATTATTAATTTTATTTACAGTTAAAAAGAGGGTCCGACTGCTGGTAGCTCTTGTTGTATGTGTCACTTCCGTTCAGTGATGCATAAACTACCCCCTTTACCGGATATAGAGGAAAGAGTAAACGCTTATCTTTAGTCACAGATAATAAACAAAAAAATTATTTCCATTCAATGCCCCATCTGGTTCTGATGTAAGAGTTCTTTTATTACAAAGCTTTAGTAGATGTCCAGTATTCATTTCAATCTATAGAGCTGTTGCATTATTTTCGCGGCTACGAAACGTCATTGTGACGTTATCAGTTTAATGAGAGATAACAAAAAACGTCATCCGCCTGTCTGAGGCGTGAATGTGCATATTTCCATTGGCGAAGTTGGATTATCTCTAGGGCTGCTTGGCTCAGCTCAGATTAAGTATAATATATCCTACTACTATTATAAAGGCGAAAGTTTGTAAGTATGGATGTATGGATGTATGGATGTTTGTTACTCTTTCACGTAAAAACTACTGAATGGATTTGAATGAAACTTTACCACAATATAGCTTATACATCAGAATAACATATAGGCTATAATTTTTGAGGTTTCTAATGTGAGGTCGTAAAAAAACTCATTTTTTGCGCTACTAGACGGGACGAACCTGAAGTCCACGCGAACGAAGTCGCGGGCAAAAGCTAGTTAAACAAATAGTTGTTTTTTCACTGCACCCGTTGCCATCTTTCTGCTTGACCTAAAGGTTTGACTGGCAGAGAATGCTTTAAGCATTAAGTCCACCTTTGTACACTTAATTTGTGCAATAAAGTCTTTAAATAAATAAATTTATTGGGCAGTTTTTATGTGGTATTCATAGCACAAGGAAGAAAATTCCTTAGTTCAAAACTATGACCATGGGTGTGTTAGTTGTCAGGCGCATATTTATTTATATTTTATTTACTAAACAGTTTCTTAGAGTTGAGGAGATTGATGATTTTAATTAAAAAAAATGTGAATTTATATAATTTTTACGTAATTTATTTATAACCAAAACAAATGGTGGAAAACCTGTATTTAACTAGCTCTGTGTTTCCTAGATAGATTTTCCTAGGTAGAGTAAGGTATTTCCGTAGTCATCTTGAAACAAAAAATTAACATGACTTTTTATTGTTACAGAACATCAAGATACAAGAATAAGACGATAGAGTGAAGGTAAGACAGAAGTCATTTTCCTTACCTCGGTTGAAAAAAGTTTTCTCGAATCAAATATAATTTACGAGCTGCAGTAGATTCTCCTCTGTCTCATCAACTATAGGCAAAATACCAATATGGCCTATATAAACCTGCTTCTTTTGAAACCGTCAACATCAATAGCTTTAAAAAAGTATGTTTTTAATACTTTTTAAAATTTTATTTTGTTGGCAACCCTGTTTATCTTTCGTCAGACGTCAGGGCTGTCTCTCATCACGCGACATAATGCCACTTCCGATTTGTGTATCAAACGATCTGCTTTTTTAATGAAGCGCTGTTCCATGGTCTTATATTCATTTGTGGCCTATTGAACAGAAAATAAAATAGTTTATAAATTTCATCAATGCCTACTACCAAATAAGTTCTTTCTCTAATTGAAATATGGTTATTTGTTGTAAGTCGAACAATAGATGCATTTCAGTTTCATAACTTTGAAAAATGTATGCATTACAGTTTGACTTTTATCCCACCCTTGAGCACACGGAAGTACCAACTTGAGTTATGAACTTATGATTTCAAAATTCTAAGAAATCTTTCGACTTTCGATCTCACAGCGAGTAATTATGTTCCGTTCCACGCTTGCAGTACACAATAAATAACTAAAGAGGTTCTCAATATCGTTACCTCTTCAGAAACACTTCAGCGCCCCTTGTTAAAAAAACCTTTTATAGAAATGCTGGCCAAATAGACGAAACAAGTCGTGCAGAGCGATGAAAAAAATGACGAAACAATCGGTGTTCGGAATTCGAAAACAAAAAAATGGCGCGATTACATCTTGAGGCGTCGAGTGGCCGCGGTTTCTCATGGGGCTATGTTTGCGCACTGACGCTAGGGGGAGCCTTGCGAGTAGGGTGACATAGTCGAGACTCAATCTTGAAAAAACTGCATTTGGCTCTTTATGTATTTACAACCTACGTGACGTGCTTTTCAGGAAGTGTTTGTTTGCGGTTTATTTATGCAGTTTTAAAGATATCTTAGCTAAAAAACCGGTTAAGTGCGTGTCGGACCCGCGCACTGAGGGTTCCGTGCCACCCTTAACTGAATTCAGGGTCCACTTACTTTCACTTAACGAAAACATCACAATATATTGCGACCGCAAAAATAACTTTGTTTTTCATAGTGTTTGTATGAAAGACAAAGTTATATTTGCGGTTGATAAAAATGTGCAATATCTCAAAAACTACTGGTTCGATCTGCTTCAAACTAATTTTCGTTGCAAGTTTTTGTTGAGATCTACATCATATATTTTTTTCAAAATTTTCACTTTCTTAGTTCAAAAGTTAGATGGGGGGGACGCCCATTTTAGCACTTTGGAAGCGTCTATATCTCAAACCTTACACTTTTAGAAAAAATGGTTTTAAAAACCTCAACATCATTTTAAAAGACCTATCCATAGACACCCCACACGCATAGGTTTGAGTAAAAAAAATTTTAGGTTTTAGTTTCATGTATGGGAGCCCCCCCTTAAATATATTTTTTCGTACTTTTTGTATCTGAATCAGAAAGCGGTGATCAAAATACACCTACCTACCAAGTTTCAGCTATGTGACGCTTATGTATTATATTATGATTAGTTTCAGAATAAAGTGGCTGTGACATACGGACGGACAGACAGACAGACAGACAGACAGACTTGACGAAACTATAAGGGTTCCGTTTTTTGCCATTCGGCTACGGAACCCTAAAAAGCTAACTTTATATAATATTTAGTTTTCAATTTAGATAAATTGTCATAATCTATACCTATAAAATGCTTTGTCCTGAACGACTGACTTATTGATTGACTGACTGACTGACTGATGGATCAACGCACAGCCTAAACCGCTGATCGTAGAAACCTGAAACTGGGAGGGTGTGTTCTTTGTATGACGTAGGGATCCGATAAGAAAGGATTTTTCGAAATTCTACCCCTAAGGGGGTCAAAAAGGGGTGCAAAGTTTGTATGGAACAACGTGACCTCTTGGTCTAATCTGCTTAAAATTTTGCATACACATTATTTTACAAAATTGACGGAAGATTTATTTTTTATTTTATTGCAATTAATCTCCTAAGGGGTTGAAAAAGAGTAACAAAGTTATTCTGGGGGTGATTTTCTTCGAAGTTGATATTAAAAACTCTTTAGTGTTAATGATGAAAATATTTTGTATATCATTTTTGACAATCATTTGACATGTCTGAGAAACAATGTTTTGACACATGTTTCTTATTGATGTTACTCTCGAGAAAATGCTGGAGAAGAGATTTTATTCCTTAAAACAGTAAATAATATTTTTTGTGTTTAAACAGGGTAGGTATCAAGCGGTCTGTGTACAGTGTAGATTGCAGATCGTTTGTTCATATTGTCGGTGGACATTCAACGCTGTTTCTGTGGTCGCAGGGTGTCCAATATTTTTTTTTGCAAACTTTTCGTGGGGGCCTAAGTTTAGCAGTGGACGGCTTTTGGGTATTGATGATGATGGGGTAGATAGAATTAACCCTTTGAATTCACGATTTGAATTCAAGAAAGTAGAATAATCGCTATGACTATAAACAAAGCTAAAGTTCAAACTCTTAAGGTAGCGGGAGAAGACTTGAAGGAATTTGCTTCTCCCAAAGCCTGTACGTGGCATGATGCTGTGTAAGCGCACGGAGTATAGCCTGGTTTTTCATTAGCTCCCGAAAGAAATATACGATTGACGATAGGCGTAGTAAGTATTTCCATTTCGTTGTAAAATAAAAAGATATTATACCCGTGTAAGTTTGACCAGATTAAAAAACGGGCTGCGTGTTGTGTGTTTATAAAATATAACATTTATCTTTACGCATTTTTACGTATATATTTAAAAACTGGATGTTTTTGTTTGTTTATTTGAACGCGCTAATAACAGGAACTATTAGTCCGGTATAAAATATTTTAGCCACAATGTTAGACAGCTAATTTATGAGGGAAGGCTATAGAAGTAGTGTAATGCGTATAGGCTTATAAAAATGATCGCTACGATCTATTAATGGGAACCAAACGGAGTAAAACTATTACGCGCGTACGAAGTCGCTGGCGGGCCGCTAGTATACATATAATTTAGCATTTAGCAAATGCATGTTTTTCAGTAAAAAGAAAACAAAACACGCTTTCGTCTTATCTATCGATACCCAAAAAAACATGCTACGCTTTCTTTTTTTCTGTATTAAACAGATTTCTTTATTGATCAACCTGTTTATCAACCAATACCGTGTCCTGATGTTCCCATGAAGAAACATATCCCGCCATGTGTATTGCTTGGTCACCCTAGCGCCGGCGGCCGGCGGGTCCCACGGGTGGCGTATTAGCGCTCAATTTGGCGCATGATTCGATTTGCGCGCGCGCCGGCTGACCGTGAGCCGGCATGAGGTGGAAATGATTCCTGATTTCTCATACTTGCTATGGTTTTTTGTGATTCGATGCGAGGTGGAACGAGTATAAGTTATATTTTTCATAGTTACATTTATGTTGTAAAAGTCAGATCAGAAGGCCGATTCTCGCATGATCGAACTTATTTCGTGTTGTAATTCGATTACAAAAAATCAAGTAATATATCCACGTCAAAAAAAATTACGCACGAAAGAAATCAAAGTGCATAGAAATTGTGAGTGTACTGTATTTTGTTTGAAAAAGAAAATTCAATCGGTGAACTTTTTTCGTATACGAACTGCACGAGAATCGGCCTCCAGGTGCTAAATCTCTGCGACGATCTATTTCTACTGAAGAACCTTGACGTAAACCGTGAACCCTCACGGATGTGTATATCTACATTCTTTTATCATTATTTTGTGTACGCGACCGCCGGCGGCCGATCCCTTAGCGTCAATAACTAGTAATTTACTGAGCACTGCCTGTAAGCTACGCGACTTTATTGACCACTGCTACGTGATTGAAGAAGAACGCATTTTGTACGCAACTGATTTTTGTTTTGAACTCAACAAAAGTGTTTTCAATACTGGCATAATCCGTCTACGAAGCACATTGAGAGGTGTTTATAAAACAAGCAGACATGTCAATGTACATAAAACCAAATAACGGTGGCACTCCTTACAATCTATCATAAAATAAATCGCATAATTCATTTCCGGATGTAAATATCGGATTAAAAGTTGTATATAAATAATATTGATATTACTATGCCACAGCACGCTTACTTCTGATAGAAAGGACTTACTCTTCAGGTTAGTTTTGCGTGAAGTAAAAAATATATATTAATTTGTTTATCATTTTCATCTGCCTTCACGAATAGCAAGCTTACTACGAAATGTCGTAGCTCGTAGCAGAGCGCGTAGCGTCTACGAAAGCCGTAGCACGGTAACAATTACAATATTGCTGCAAACATTTTTTTGCTGGCATTTGAAGTAATGTATAAAGGAACCTAAAGATGTGTGTAACGTTTAAAAACTTTATATTACGTATGAGTACAGATGGCTGTATCATAGAAAGCAAACTTCGCTTAATCGAAAGCTTCCCAACCCAAATTTAATTAATCTGCTAATCCAATACGCTTACCAACTCTCAAACAAAACATCGTCGCCACAATTAAATTATTCGTCCACAATCGCGAATATCGATTACGAATACGAGTACTCGACTGCTCTCGAGTCGAGTGGGCATTCATACTCTGTGAGAATGTACCGCGGTATATGCAGGCTCCGATTCTCTTTTGTTTTCAATCGTCAACAACTCATATTTGGCGATAGCGATCAATTCGTAAACACAGATCGAGATTGCATAGAAACAGTTACGCCTTTGTCGAACTGTTACAGGTTTTCGGTTGAAGGGTTGGTTACAAATGTTTGAAAATAGTTTTTGTTCAAGACTTTATTGACCGTGTTTGGAGAAATCGTGACTGTAAACCCTTTTATCACGTTAGGAAAAATAAAAACTACTGTCGATTTTACTTTGAAAAATGTTTATGTGCAAAGCTTCCGGGAACAATTTGTTGCACACGTTAAAGAATGTGCAAGCTTCATAATATGCTGTTTATAGTTACATTGCAAACGTCTTTGGTAAACAAACTATTTCGTATTGTTCCGTCTACCAATTGTTATACAAACACTCATACTAATTAACACTAACCACCATTTCTCCCACACAAAAATGACGCATTAAAATCCGCAATTCTAAACAAGGGCAATTGCAAACGGAAGTTTGCGTTTGAAACCATAATGGCAACCCGACACCTCGCGCAAACGACCCTATTCTGGGCAACATTGCTCTTACATTGAAACCGTCCTAGTCCCTCAAAGGTCACAATGGTATGAGTGACAAGGATAGGTGAATTGGAAAATACGTGATCATATTATAGAGTACGGCCGCAGACACGCCCGCGCATTGATAACAAAGAGAGAGCGAATCGGTCAGCCTAATTTATAAAAGCGTAATTGCTGACATTACTGTTTGCTATTTCTACGCCCACTAGTTAGCTGGATTGGGTCGATTGTGACTTGTAGTCCCTTGTGGGGCTAGGAAAATAATTGCTGTGTGGTGAAGCTGTCTGTCGCCTAGTCGTGAGAGTTTTGTTGCTCAATATCGACTATACAGGATGACTTTGAAAACATTGGCAATATTTTAAACTAAGAATCCACTCATTAATCATAGTCCCTTCCACATATTAAAATTAAAATCAATTGTAAAAAACGACAAGAAAATTCATATCAAACTTTTAAGGATTAATAATTGCTTCAAATTAAACTAATAAATTACAGTTTTAGATTTTCTGAAATTAGTAAATAATATAAATGTATTAAATGTATTATTTTGCCTAAACGGATTTCGGAGATCGCAGTGATACTTTGTGATTTTTCTCGGATTCATCAAATCGAGAATTTCATTTTAATACCTATGTAGTAGGGACTACAAATCATGAGTAGGTTCTGAGTTTAAAATATTGTCAATGTTTTCAAAGTCACCCTGAAGGTAAGCAGTATTGTTTATTTAAGGTAATGTCGTTTAAAGTAAATACACTAGGAGTCGAATATAAAACTGATCGTCAACGCAACAGAAGCAGGATAGCAGGTAAAGCTTACCTACTTAAAGCTCCACCACGAGATTCCTACCATAAAACATTGTTTGGTAATGATTGTAAAGCTGTAAAATACTTCCGTGCAACACTAAGATTTGTCAGCCAAAGGACGTCCACTGCTGAAAGAAGGACTCCCCCAAAGTTTTCCACCGCGACCGGTTACAAACGGTCTGCATCCAGTGCGACCCTGTGATCTTTACAAGATCGTCAGTCCATCTATTCGGTGGACGTCTTACACTGCGCTTTTGGTCGAAGGGTCTCGGTATCTTGAACTTTTCCCCCCAACGGAAAACAGTTCTTCGCGCTATGTGCCCATTGCCAGTTGAGCTTATTGATTCGCAGCCATAAATATCAACTAATCTAAATTAGAGGTAGATATCCACCACTAAATATTTTAATCTCTTTGGTCCCAAAATCGAATGATCGCGTACACAGATGTATCGAACACGTGAACCGAAGCCACTCGCGTAACCGCTTAGCGCGAAGCGAGCTAATTTGACTCGCGCGAGCGCTGAAACAAATTACTATTTGTTTACCGCGCGAACCAGGTTGGTTTCCACTGCAAAACATTAATTCGTAAGATTTTATTTTTATTTGGTCTTATTTGACACACTGATGGTACATCTGATATTTTAAACGTCAGATTTGCTGTAGATTCTTGTTCGATTGTTACTGTATTAATTTGATCAAATGGTACTAGATATATGCCTGTATTATGATGATATTATTTTGACATGCAATAAAGAGTAATCTTATCTTTATCTTTTTGTTTAGCAGTTTTAACTTCTTAATTAATGTAGTCGTAATAAGGTAACTACAAAGTTATCTAAAGGTGGGTTCTGACCAACGTTACGAGATGTAATGTAACATATTACACAGCGAACATTCGTGCAGTCAGTACGTCGTGTTACGAAGAAACCAGCAAACAACGAGACGCTCGTTGCTCGTCAGTTTTTGGCGAATCCTTTGACTGTTACGCGGTTTTGTACAGAGTTTTGATAAGCATGTTACGCCGATTTTAGAACACTATTCGAATCACTTATTTGAAATCATCAATTGCCGAAACGGTTGGTCGGCAAAGGGCTCATTGAAAAAAAAAAACTCGTACCCCACAATGGAAACACGCCCCCTAAACACCGCGTACTAACATGTAATCACTGTCAATCCCTCACCGCAGCTTTGTCGCGTTTGTGCCGATTAACTCTGTAATTAGCGAACAGCGAACGCGTGTTAATTAACAGAAATAACCTTAATTACCGACGGATTTTAAAATTAAAATCCGCTTACGAACGGTTAGGCTGTTTCATAGAGCCACTTTTGAATATATTTCGGAGAGTGTGGGTAGGGTAATTAGTTTGGCTTGCAAACAACTAATAAATTGTAACAATATACACTCTTGATTGGCTCCAATGTAGTGTGGGAGGAAAATACTTAGATTAGTTGATGTTTGTTTATGTTTGCCGAAAATAGAATTTAATCTTGATTTGAAATGGCAAATATGTATCTATATTAAGCAGTTAGTTTTAAGATACACTTAGGCCCAGTTGCGTGATCGATAGTAAACTCAACTAAGGGTAAATTTTGTTACCCACGGTTGATTATTTACAATTGACCGTGTTTTGAAGACATATTTCTTAACCAAATGTCAGAATGGCTATTTAATGACCATTGGCTAAGGTATTTTTTTCTTCAAAACGCACACAATCGTATTTGGAATCGTATTAGTTGAGTTTACTATTAATCACGGAACTGGGCCTTACTACATGGTCGTAATTTGATAAAGCTAGATAGACTTAAAATGTAATAGACGTGGATAGAAAATAATTTGCAACATGAAAGCAATTTTTAACTTGTAGCAAGTTCAGTGCTACGAAAATAAATTACCTAGGTGTCTAAATAATTTCAAGTCTGAAAACTAACTCGTATGATGCCCGTTTACATTTGTGACTAGATTCAATAGCGTAGGTATCATGTTATCGTAAACGCTCGTCACATATACAGGTTGTGTCCTGTAATGAGAGCAAAACTTTTAGATATAGACCTTTTAAGAAACCAGTAATAAATTTTACTGCGTCCGCGCGTTTTGAATTTACTCCCTCCTCAGTCATAGTCGGTATATAAGTTATACTGGTAGTTTCCGTAGGTTAAGTTTTTATCCCTGTTGTTTGATAGATGTGAGCGAAGCTGTTGCTTTGACTTATAGGGGTGAAATCGGCTTGTTCTGGAGTTCAATATTTCAAATGTTTTTTATTCGAAAATGTATTAGGGGTCAACGATAATCACGCTTAACACTGACGCGAGTAGTTATAAAATTGAGTTATCTTTATTTTTATTATCACTGCCGGTAACCGTGTGGATTTCAACTAATTTTTATTCGAAAATCTACCATTATTCAAATAAAAACACACACTATGTGAGTCATTCAAAAGTACTTGATATAACAGTAGTCTTAAGCTTTATTGAATATATAAAATACCTGAGGTTAGTTTGCAGGACAGTATAGTGGGCTTTGTAAACTGAACTTGCACATACTACCTAAACGAGGCATCTGCACTGCATCGGTTTCGCAAGCAAACGCAAGCGTGTATTTTGGCTTGTCCCTCACAATGCGCCCGCGTCGTATCGGCGGCTGATCTCACCGGCTGAAACCGGTTCACACCGGATTCCGCTGGCCCCGTCCGGTCCGCACCGCCTAAGCCCGGATCTCGCATGAGCAGATAGCGGCCGTGACCACATCTAACGTTAGAATTCCAATTTCTCCTGTTTTTGGTAGACTAACACAGGTTTCCGTGTATCTTGTGCGCGTAAACATTTCAATTTGTAACGATAAGAGTAAATAATATGAAGGAGTAACTGGAATTTTGGTTAGGTTTTCGTGTATTACAAATATCTCTCAATTTGTAGGTATCTATGATTTAATTAAATTATGTTATTTTGAAGGCTAATAAGTAATGTTGCACCGTATACTATATAAGTTGTGTACTTTTTTGTAACTTATATAATTTAGTCTCGATTTGGTTTGTAGTTTGTACAACTATTATTGGATAATCCTAGCGTTGTTTGTTACATTCCACTAATACGTCACAGACTTTTGTATTAACAAAAAACAAATGAATTTCAAAAGAAGGCAAAATCCCCCGGCTATAATTATTTTTCCCGCCACTTCCCTTTTTCTCTCCTTGAAAAAATAGTTAATTATAATCTTTGAGGTTCTTCCGGGGCAAGTTAGGCCTAATGAGTGCCACCTCGGCAGGCGCGACCCAGGAAAGCCTCCGACAATGGCCGCCGCCGCGGGCGTACACTAATTGTCTAAGTGCATAATGAACTTGTTTGTGACAACCATAGAAGACTTTAGAATATACCCCTGCTTATGCATTCACAACTGTAAGTGATAGATGGTAAAGTTGAAATTTGTGCGCGGAAAACTGAAGTATGGTAACCCTTAATAGTAGGACGCCACGCCAAACGATTCTGAGCTGTAAATTGTTAAAAATAAAGTATATATTTTATCAAGGTGTAAGAGCTGCTGTTTAATACAAGACGCAATAGTAATACTTGTTGTCACCCTCGGTCTTTCTGTCTGTATGTGCACACTTGCCATTGTACTAGGGGTTAATTAGAAAGTTTGCGCGCGCAAAAATAGCAAGTTCTTTGACTGAGACTTGGGTAAATTATATTGAGACGACGTGTCGCACTTATTAATGGCGAAACACCGACACTTTCTAAAGAAACTAGTGAAACCATATTATAGAATAGATACACCTAGGTGCTATTTCATTTGTTATGTTTTTTAGTCCGCTGTGCTGTTAAAATTAACCAATACTTATATTAATCTATTTAGCGTATAATAGCGTAGCGCAAGGATAGAGTAGTGCGTAAGACACAGGATTTGCAGTTGCTTTTTACAAGTGCAATTTAAAGGTTTTCCATACGATTGACCGGTAGAGAATGCTTAAGTCCGCCATATGTACAATATTATGTTTTGTGCATGAAGTTTAAAATAAATAAATAAACTACTCGTAGGTAAGGCAATCGTTTGGGCTTGATTTTCTCAATCAAAAACCACCACCATCCTGCTCTGTTAATAGGTACCATGCCTTATCTTAATGACAAACAATATGAATATTAATATATATCAATATTAATGATAGACAATGGCCCATTTCCTGTCCTGCCCCAAATGTCCTAGCTCATGTACGCTTCAAGATCTGCAGCAGGCAAACGCCAACGCAATCAACGTTGCACAACACTGGGCGAAATTATTATGATTTGTTACCAGTCGACTCGAAGAAGAAGAAGAATGCCTTATCTTTAACTTTTTTTTTCAAAAGGACGTCTAATCTTTCTTTTATGTGCTTCGTGTATAACCTTTGGGGCCATTACCGATTGATTGCAATTCCAATAAGACATAGTAAGCACAATTTACAGTGACGAAATTGACTGTTGGGTCCTGAATATATTAGTTATAGATTGTTTATCTTTATAAGAATACTGTTTGATTGAAGAAAAAACCGGCCAAGTGCAAGTCGGACTCGCGCACCGAGGGTTCCGTACAAACCTGCAAGGTTTACAAAGTTCTTTTTTTTTTTCAACTTGATAGCTCTACGCGTTCATGAGGAAAAAAGTAATTAGTTTATACTGGGTGGCGCAAAAGTACTGGCACTAAAGACGCGCGAAAATAATACTTAATTAATACTTTTGTAGATGTTATAGCTGAACCAAATAGGGTCTTTACTTTTGCGCCACCCGTTATTTATTAAAAAATATATATTTTGTAATGTAACTAAAAATTTAAGGTTTTCGGAATTTTTCCTTTATGTGTGCTATAAAACGTTGCTTCATGCCAAATTTCAAGATTCTAGGTCGACTGGAAGTACCCTTTAGGTTTTGATTCCCTTGCGAGTACTTGCGAGTTTCAAAATATGCAGCTTAAATTGCTGTTTCTTTTGATTGCGTTGACATAGAAGTTTGATTTTGTTACAGCTTAAAGGTATTATAGACCTGAGTATTTGGTTTGAATTTCAATTTAATACCTCTACGCGTTTATGAGGAAATGGGTAGTAAGTTTAAAATTATTAAAAAAATATATAAAATGTAACTAAAAATTTATGGTTTTCGTAATTTTTCCTTTATCTATGCTATAAGACGTTGCTTCGTACCAAATTTCAAGATTCTGAGTTCACGGGAAGCACCCTGTAGGTTTTGATTCCCTTGCAAGTGTCGAAAATTTGCGGCATAAACGGCTGTATCTTTTGATTGCGTTGGCTTAGAAGTTTGATTTTTTCACAAATTCAAGGGACAGTAGACCTGAGTAATTGATATAAATTTCAGCTTCATACCTCCACGCGTTCCTGAGAAAAAGGGTCTTGACAGACGGACGGACGGACGGACAGACGGACAACAAAGTGATCCTATAAGGGTTCCGTTTTTTCCTTTTGAGGTACGGAACCCTAAAAAGAACATGTGTAGAAAAGATCGTGGAACGATGACCTCCGTGGTGAAGTGGCTTAGTACGCTGGGTTTCACGGTGTCGCCGCTCCGAGGTTTGGGGTTCCATTCCCGGTCGGGTTAATGCAGAAATCATAATTATCTTTTATCTCCTTTGTCTCGGGTCGGGGTGTCGTGGTGCCACCATTGTGTCTGATTTCCATAACTTAAGTCAATTAGTTTCTTACTTTGGGATGAGAGCAATGTAGGTGATTGATGTATATTTTTTATAGTATATATTACAATACTATATATTTTTTATAGAACTAAAACTAAGTAGATATGACTTGATTTAACTTTGTTTTGATTTGTAGGTAGTAACTTCGTGGAAAGAAACGGTGCCTTGATAATTTTACCGCTTCTGCTTCTAAGGCCAAAAATATCTCTTTTCTTGTAAATATTGTATTTCAGTCAACTAGCATTGAGCCTAAACCGTAGCGAAATAAGATCGCTTTTCTCACTCTCTATTGTAAACTTTCTTTTGTTTTGAAACAAAAGTATTTATTGCGGTTTTAAAGATGTTTCGTTTTCGGATTCGGGTCTTTAGTTTTTGTAGGTATTTAGCAGTTCGATTGTTTATTTAGCTTTTTGTTTTGTTTTTACGCTACTTTGTTTTGTTTTTGCGATAAACAATAGATATAGATATAGGTAAACCGCGAAATTGAGACCTCGCCTGCGGGGTACAGGGGCGCGGGGGGAGGCGAGAGCGGGGCTTGTGAGAGGTGCGGGCGGCAGGCACATTCTTTTCAAAATTCAGTACGCTCGCTACACAGGTAGCGATAGCATCTGTTGACAGTTGCGGACGCTTTGACAGAAGTACACAAGAGAATACTGTCTGACTGAAGTCTGAAGATGAGTCGCAGTATATTCGGACACAAAATCTATATTATTGTATTTTTGTCGTGTTTTTTTTTTAATTCTATTTTACATCATTCTAGCATTAAGTCCACCGTTTGAACACTGTTAAATAACAGTGTTTAAATAAATGCTCTAAATATATACGAATATTATATAATAAAATATAGATCTAAACTCAGTGGAATATGAACTAGATATGAATATGAACTCGATAATACACTCAAACAAAACAGTCGCAAAAGTTACCAGGGAATGTTATTTGAAGTTTTTAATTTTGCCAAAAAATCTATCTTATTTTAAAATTCCATTTTATTTATTGATCAAAATCCACGATTTTGGATAGAAATATTTAGAATTAATTCACTTTTATTGGTGTAATTGTATTGAATCGAATATTATTTCCAATATGTTATGTAATGTTTATAAAGTGTCGACACTGACGACCACTATTGTGACCACTGACGTCACATATCTTAAGAACTGTCACGGCAAATTTCGTCTCTTGTGTATCACCGCCGCCCGCACCCCTTACATTCCCCACTCTCGTCTTTCCGCCCGCACCCCTGTACCCCGCAGGCGAAGTCTCAATGAAGCGGTTTACCTATAGTTTTCAAAATTTTCGTCATGCGGACTGGGGTTGTAGTCTGACATTGTTAGACAGTAAAAAAAATAACGTCGTCTAAAACTACTAAAGGTAATAATCATCTCATTATTAATGTTTTGTGCTTTTCTAAATGGCGCATTTACAACAAAATAGTTCATTTTCTGCAAAATGGCAGCATGCATCTGCATTGACGCAATTATGTTCTGTTATATACGTAAGTACGAGTATTTCAAAAGATACTGTGTATACTATACACAGTATCTTTACATTGTACAGACCTTAGTCTAAACGATTGTCAAAAATACATATTGTAGAGTTGCAGTAACAATGACGAATATAGCCACTGTGTTTGAGGTACGCTGTGGCTACAGTGTTTCTTTTAACAAATAAAGTTATTTTTGTAAACAGCACATGGATGTTGTTATTGTTACGGATGTTGTTATGCAAATGTGACTTCTTTAAGACATCACCTATTTGTCAAGGTTTCACGCCTGCCTTTGAAAAGGATCTTATACGATACTAAAGTAGTAAGTTGGTGGTGTTCGAATTGATCAATTAACAAATAATGTTATGGTAAGTTGGTTAGAATAAATGAGAAATTATTGACACAAAACCGAGTATTTTTGTAGGTGTAAAGATTGAAGTTTAAGATAACTGTCACTGTCTAACAAACTTTTTAGAACTCACAATACAACAACCAAAAACGAATCAAAACTAAGAAATGCATAAAATCTTGAAAAAAAAAACTTAAAACCTACCTATTCTTAAACGAAGCCGTTTCCTTGAGGCAAGGAAGTGATGATACTGGCTAGGTTGCCGCGTTGGATAGCAATGGATTGAAACCAGCCAGTTTTATCTCACAACTTAATTATTGAAGCACCAAAACTGCGTAAATAAGTGTCTCGCAGACAATAGACGCATCATTGAGATTGCTTTACGAGGTGGCTGCTCAGTGCACAGTGCACAATGTATAGTGCTCAATGCGCATTATCGCGGCCGCCCATTACCGAGCGCATTCTGCTTGGAAATAATGGCCGATGTTCATATACGATATAGGGGCCAGGAAGGACGGGTGGCATAGCGGTTAACGGCGGTTAAGTTACCTTAACTGAAGTTCCCCGATGTTGGTAGATTTCGTTAGGATTAGTATACTTAATTGATTTTATGGTTGTAATTTTAGATTTTTTGGTAATTTCTGTCGTATCTCTACTTGATTGTTAATTTTTAAATAGCTACTGTTTAATTTGCAGGCGATTTATTAACATTATGTAGGTTTCCTGACTTTTCGCTCCGAAAGCGAAAGCATGATTTGAAGCAAGTTGCTATGTAGGTAGACCCCTTTTCACAGATACGACATATATTTTTTGAAATCTAAGTAACACCATCTTTTAGTGCCTAATGACGTCTATTTTTAACGAGGACGTTAATCTTTAATTAAGTCCTTAACCAGCGCATGCGACACCCGCCTTAAAAAGCAAATATAATGGTATGTCGGCAGAACTGTCAGGGGAAATTTGAGTAAATTAAAATAGGAAGATGGGACGAATAGGCTTTAAGCCACGAGACATTGTGCGAGGCCTCGCATTGTCACCATTGCCATTCTAGCGGGAACTAACTAGCCAGACTTTACCTTTTACCTCTCTCTCTGTTACAGCTTCTCTACAGACGAGCGAGGGAGATAGGTGACTTATGACTTTATGAGTGCAGGTTGCATTGTCGTGGTGTCGCGATATAAGTAATTAGGGGTTGCTTGCGGTTATTTTACGTATGTTTACGTTAACGTTAATTAATTATCAGCGGCCATGTTGCCCGTAGGGGTTAAAGCGAGAGGTAATTTTTTTGTTAGTAGTGACGCTATTGATTAGTGAGAGTGCTACAGAGAAATGAACTCTGGTTGCTGATTTCGAATTATCGTACGCCCGAATGGATATGATTTCTAATAAAGAGACGAGGCATTGAAATAATTTAAATGTGTTTAAATGTTGATCTCTGAGCTTTTGATTTCAGGAATTAGGTTCTTAGGAAAAAGACTGGTAATTTGATGCCTTATGCCACAGAAACAGAAGTGTATCTATCTATTCCGTACCATTAATAAATCTACTAACCTAACAACATGAATATGTACGTAAAATGATTGCAACTTTCTTGAATTTATTTTTCTTTTGTGAGCCTAATGAATTGTATTCAATTAATAAAGTACATGTACGATATTTTACGACTTAAGAAAGCTGCTCAAATCTCATTTGTGAATGCACAAGTTTAAATTACAAGTCAGGGCATCAAAGATTTATTTATAAATACTTACATTATATCCTCATAAATGCAAAAAAGTTTTAACTGTCCACGCGCGTGTCTAGACTGTCATTAAAAATAACTGCGCTTTTATAGATACTTATTAACATCACTGAGCCCCTTTATACATCTTCAAGGAACTGTCATAACATAACAAAAGCCGAGTTATAGAAAACGACAAGTAACATTATGCGATTTTTACAGCCGACGACTTTGTCGCACGCCGACTTTTTGTAGCGACCCTGTCTTAGTAAGACAATGGTGTATATTAAACTGTTTATGAGTAGACAATAGTACAATGGAGGCAATAAAATTATGCTTCGGAGTAGGTAACGAGATGGTCGGGTCTGGTAACCGTTAGTTTGTATGAAAGCTTTGTCGTCGAGAACAATGGCTGTGCTTATTTAATTTGGATGTTTTTTTTTATTAATTTGAGTTTGTTAATAGATACGACTTTTTTATTTAAGATATTAAATAATACATATTTTTTTTATATGTGCATCTAACAATAAAATCGAAAATTTACCCATTACTTATAAGATCCAATTAGAATGAAATGCCATTAATTACATTACTTTTTTCACAAAACTTTGTTGAGTTTATAAATTCTGGGTTAAACCATTATTTATAAGTTGATTTATATCACAAATTAATCTTACACAGTGAATTAGCTAAATCACTTTGTTGTTACGTTTTGTTAAGCTTGCGATAGATGGCGCTACTGGTCTTTTAACCTTGCAACTCTACAAAACTTCATTCTTACATAGACGTGAGATGATGATCGAAGTTGTTGTTGTTAGTTATTTTGCTGAAAATATAATATAAATTCTTTACTGCACATGTAGACTATGATAAATCTTTTTTGTAAAATAACAACAATGAAGAATATGATAAATCTTTTTTGTAAAATACAGTTGTGTATATGGAAAAAATATTTTATACCGATTTAAAAAAAGCGACTCGCTTCCTTATTGTTGACAGGCATGTATCCTGAGACAGCCTGATATCAAATACTTTATTATTATTTTTTTGAGGCTAAGCAGATCTTGACCACAAGCGCAACGGCTGTCAGGTAGGTGGAGATGAGGCTATCAAGGGATATCTGCTAGCCAATTATTAAAATTAAAATTAAAATCTCTCTATTTTGATCATCACAGATCATAGTAGGTACAAATTGTAAGGTACAAGTGGTAAGTAAAGAAAATTGAGAATAATTAATGAACAAGTTTAGTAATAAATGGTTTGATTTTTTATTGTATCATATTTTATTTTATTTAAATGTATTCTATATAATATAATAGTCAGCACATGTATCGTTGAGCAATGATTCAGGTACCGACCGTCCGAGCTAAGTGGCAGTCGCTTCACTCTTGTCTTAATGTGGCTTGTCTTATTCCCTAGGGAAAACTCAATATACTTAATGAAATTAACTCTACCTGCATACCTGTAATGACTAGGAAATTGTGTTTTAACTCTGAATGGAATATAACTTTTTATTATTACGTATCATCATCCCCTGATTACAATAGTATTACTTAAATACTCTTAACGCTTATCAATTAATTGTATTTCTCGGTTTAACACTTCTCATCAAAAACTTGGACATGGTCATTTTATTGGCATAACTTTCTTAATAAACTATCGACGTTAATTAGAAAAGTTTTATTAACTTAACCGTTAAGTACCTTTAGCCTCGCCTTATCTACTAGATGTAAACGAAATTTATAACCAAGCGTTAAAATGGTATACAGCAAATAAACTCTAACAATGAGAAGTAATAAACGCGAAAAATGAAAAACCATTACCGTCACAAATAAAGCCTTATTGCGATAAAGTATAAAATTTTGCTCTTTCTAAGAGAAATAATCATTTTACAATCAGCTGTAAAATTTTCTTTTTCCCAGAAAGTGTGGATCTAAGTAAAAGGATATTTGGAATCGAAGTTCTCACCAACTTGAAATCAACCTAAAATATAAGAGCCCTAGAGTGGTGTTTTGATTGTTTTGCGATATTGAATGTGGGTTTTACGATGATATCCAATGTTTAACAGCGCATCCCGTTAGTAAAGTTATTGTTTTACTCCCACAAACTGTTACCTATAATGGGTTTTACAAAGGCACAAAGCGACGGCGCATTGGCCCATTGTCCTTTTTGATTTTTATTGCGGTCTCCGATTTGTCTTGGGGACGAGCTTTGTTTTTTTTTTGCGTGACAATGTTACCATTATTGGGCATTGTTACAGGGGTAGCAGTTTCGGAGTAGCGGAAAAATATTTAAAATTACAATTTATTGTATGTGGTCTTTATTTTTGGTTATTTTAACGCTTGTTCTACATACCTAAGTCCTTAAACTTTAAATTGCCAAAAGTATTATTCGAGGAAACCATAAACAGTTAAAGTTAGTTTCCTATTTATTAATATCAAACAATATAATATTTGTAGGTTCTATTAGTGACAATTTAAACCACTCTGTTTAAAATTGTAAAAGTGCTTATTTGTAACAAGTATAATGCGGACACGAGTACCTACGATTACAATAAAGCATATTCTACTCGTGTGGTACAATTGCGCGCTACCAAGAATATCATTCAAATATCCAACTCTACTTCAGGTACGAACCGGAAGAAAAGGTATAAAATATTGTTATATCAAAGTAGTTATTCTCCGAAACCAGAGATGCAAAGCAGTTGTTTTATTACAACAGTTACATCACGCGCCGCACCGTGCCCTAAACAGCTGTGTGCTGCTCATGGGGAGACAGGGCCGGTTGCAGGCCTATAGCCTAAGCGAGACAGGGATGCACACAGGGCCAGGGAGGGGCGCAGGCTCTACACGCCCGACCTCCATTGGCGGCGCTCACACCGCCCCATTCCCCTCCCTCCTCGCGCCGACACCGCCGCGGACGCCGCACCAACACGCCAGTCTATCGCTCGACTTCGACGCGACACAATCGCCTCCTCGTCTGTGCTCATTCACCGTATTGTGCCATACAGCACCATAGAGCACATGCTCTAACGACTTTTGACGCTTAGTTTGTTTTCAACTCGATCATGTCGACCCTAAGCCATCACCCCTACGCGTTCTCGATGCACCCCGGCATGCTCCCGGAGTACCCGAGCATGCCGCAGCCGCTGCCGGCCTCCTCGCCGCAGTCCGAGGGACACATCAAGAGACCCATGAACGCGTTCATGGTCTGGTCGCGTCTCCAGAGGCGCCAGATCGCAAAAGACAACCCCAAAATGCACAACTCGGAGATCTCGAAACGGCTGGGAGCCGAGTGGAAGCTGCTGTCGGAGATGCAGAAGCGACCGTTCATCGACGAAGCGAAGAGACTGAGGGCGCTCCACATGAAGGAGCATCCGGATTACAAGTACAGGCCGCGCAGGAAGCCGAAGCCCCCCACGGCCGGAGGTGCTCCCGGCGCCGGTGCTTTCCCGAGTTTCCCGCTGCCATACTTCGCCGGCCCAGCGCCGTCCGTCGGCCATCTAGACGCACTTTCGTACCCTGCAGCCATGTCACCGTACTTCCCGCACCAGTTGGATCACCTGCAGTTTTCAAAACTAATGGCTCCGTCGGCGGAGAAGCTGCCGGCGGTGTCGTCGTCGGCGGCGGCCGTGGTGTCGTCCTTCTACTCGTCGCTGTACACGTCGCCGGCGGCGCCGCCGAAGCCGTTCTCGTCGCCGCTGTTCCACCAGTACGGCGCGGCGCCGGGCTCGCCCGTGTCTCCCGCCACGCCGACGCAGCACAGCCCGCACGACGACCAGCTCAGGCGGCCCGTCTCCGTCATATATTGAAGACCAACGTGCCTTCCTTGAAGGGCCCCTTCGAGGTTCGGCATCACACCCCAGCGACACGGAGAACATTCAGTGTACGTTACGTACGGACATTATTTATTGATCTTTAGAGTTATAGTTGAATATTGTAAATCGAGTGCGTCTCATATCAAGTGGCTTGTAAATATCAAGTAGCGCCGCGGGCGCGGGCCGAATGAGTTAAACTGTGATTTTTGTTTTCGATGCATCTTTAAATATTTAAGGTAATGTAGCACCGGTTCGTTAGTTATGAAGTGAGATTGGTACCAAAAAGAGATTATTTTCTATAGGTGTCACTACATTTAGCTGAGTAGTTAAGTCTTGTACTGTGGATCCTAATTTTGTTTTCTTGTCATGATTTCTTGGGACACTTTGTTGAGTTTAATTGTTTCTTCGTCTCTCAAGTCAGAAGGACGAGCTATATTGTCGATAGGTATGCTATGTAATTTATTTATTGAATCCTGTGTAGATGTACCTTACTATTTGTAAATTAGTTATCTAAATTGTAAGTTATTAGTACATCCAAATGTATATATTAGTGTTTAATTCAGAATCGATGTCAGTACCAACGATGTATTAAAATATTTGAGGAGAAACCTTTGTTAATGCCATAAAAATAAAACTAAATTGTTTTTATTTTAATATTTTGTTTTCTTTTGTTATTTTTCCTGATCACTTCTTACATATTATAGTTGGAAACTTAAGAGACGAAAAGTTCTCATGGCGTTTTAAATAAGAAACCAGTTATTTACTACAAATATCAAAAAAGGTATCTGAAGCAAAAACTTAAGCAAAAAAAGATTAAAGAAGTATTTTTTTTATGATTCAAGTTTCGACCGTGGTTTTGTGTGATTGTGGTCATATGTCAACAATAAATTTAAAAACATAAATACCATGATTGTGGGTATAACTACCTCGAAGAGGATATAAGAGGTTTAAAAAATTACACAAATGTTATTTTACATGGGTGTAATAATTCAGCTTATTATGTTGAGTTTTCGTATGGATAATAATAATTCAGCTTATTATGTTGAGTTTTCGTACGGATAAGTCATGATCGAGGACTTAAAAACAAAAAGCAAAAATATTAAAATTTTAATAGAATACCCAAAATAACCAGTTGCTAGACTTAATGAATCGATAAATTATTTGCTTCTGACAGAATAGCAGAAGAAGCATTTTTTTACATTGAATATCGTTTATTGACGATGTTATTACATCAGCACCGTCAGCAATACTAGGACAGGAGGAAGATTTAAGAAAATTTTTGAATACAAAAAAATAAACATTACTTTTATGAGCAGGTTTTTTAAGAAAATAAATTAAATATTTAAAAGACATACTCGTAATCAATAATCTTAAATTAAAATATTTAAATAATTGAGCCTTAAAATCTCATAACTTACCAAAGTCTCTCAAACTAGGCTATCCTATATCTTAAAAGACCACTTATATTTAATTATTACGGGAATGTACGTAGTTTGCTTACGTTTGTTGTTCTTTAAGAGATGAAAGGTCATACTTATTTGTAAAAACTCGAAAACTGGCTGAACTAAGGAATATTAAAATTAAGAATATCAAAAAAATTATTAAAAAAGAGTTAATTACGCTATCAATCAATTATCAAAAACTGATTCATTATAATTTAACAAATATGACAATTGCACTTACGCATACACTCTGTTTGCATTAAAATAAAATTTCTTATTTCGTAACAGAATACAACTGAAGCATGGTAACAACAAACAATCCTAAGATGGTTCAGTCGATAGATGGCGGTAAGCGTTCACTTCACCCCTCTGAATATTCATTCATTCATACCAGGAGCCCTATTTTTGAATCACTCGCGTCAAGATGGCGTGTGATATTCAATGTTTAAAGTCGAATTTTTGAATGAAAACCAGTTGTAATATACACAAAAAGGGTTTGAAAAATCATTGCTCAAATTGAGTACTCACGTCTAGATTTTGAGTGATTTCCGTTGATTTTTAATGTATTTTCAAGCGAAAATCACACGCCATATCCAAGCGAGTGATTCAAAAATAGGGTTCCAGCCCTATTTTTGAATCATTCGCTTCAAGATGGCGAGTGATTTTCGTTCGACGTAGTGTCAAAAGTCATAGAAAAAAAATCGTTTTCGAACAAAAATCACTCGCCATATCCAAGCGAGTGATTCAAAAATAGGGGCCCAGTACGCCCAGAAATGGTCATTCTCATTTTCTAAGTCGACTTAAATACAAACAAGGTTGTACCTAGTCAGTGCTGGTCCTTCTGATGCTCTAATAACATGGAATATTTTACGTCCTAAGCAAATACTGAAAACTATTTTGATAGGTCAAGTATATGGCACTGTATGGAGTATATACGATGACATACCAGGGTAAGGACAAGTAGAGAAATAAATATTAATGCTTTGTTTATATATAGGCAAAATATTTTTTTACATAATCACGTGTAGGTTCTCATTTGACCCATGATCAAATCACAATTTTAAAATTCTTGGGTTTCGGTACACTAAGTTACTAAAACTAAAGTCATTGCAAAAGAATGGTTCAAAGTGCCCCCAGTATCTCTATGGTCTATTTGCAACAATAAATCACTTGTATGTGTTGTAAGCAGACTCTAAGAAAGATGGAACTATCTTGGCGTTGATAAAATTTCATCCAAAGAGGAATACTGATGTAATAGTGATGATAACAATAGATGCTGCTTTAGATGTTATTGTAACTTTGATTTTTGTAACGCAACATGTTTCTCAGGCGAGACTTATAAAAATATGTTGTATTAAAAAATATTATGCGCTAGACAACACACCAATTTGTCTTGGTTACGAACTAAGTAATTTTCTTTTATGCTACGAATACAAGACAACGACAAAAACCGGGTCGTCTCCCATTTATAACAACCATTAACTTAGGTACAAAAGTTCGTGCTTATTACTTAAACATTTGCCTCTTGCGGGATTCGAACTCAGGAGTACAAGTCAGGAGCGCTAACCACTACACCAAACGCGTCGTCGACAGAGGTATAACTACCCATACGCGTACGTACCCATGCGCAATAATAGTTTACGCTCATCGAATGCCATAAAGCTATAAATGATAGAAAGTTTTAAGAAAACAATAAAATATCTTGAAAAGCATGTCTCTTAACTAAGAGTATTAAGGTTTTACTGTATAAGATATTAAACGGTTTATTATAACTAATTCGATAAACATTAGAAACGTGGTTTCGTTCAAAAGAGTTATGAGTGAACATAAACGTTCTCGTAAGTGCTTATTATGAGGGATAAGTATAGAAATGAGTATTATTTTGTTCGTAATAACTTATTTAATACTTACCTATCACAAATCCAATCATGTGTGTTTTACACTTTATTGGGAACTTATTTCATACTAAAGACGAAATTCCGTTAACGCTTTTTATTAGCGTTAAATTATTAAGAAGGTTCTCAGTTTCCTATAACTACTAACACTAAGTGAGTGGGTACTGAAACGTTTCGTAGAAAACCGATTTTTACCGACTTCAAAATAAAGGAGGTAATCAATTCGACGTGAATGTATGTGATATCGTTAGCATTGGAAAGTCCTCAAAATTCCAAATTTAAAATCTTTAGTTTAATTTAGGTCATAAAATGACAATATCCAATAAAAAAATAAAATAAAAAATTAAACCACCTCCAAAAACTGACTCAAAAGCTTAAAATAACGCAAATTCTTTTGGAGTCGGTGCATAATGTCACATCATGCACCGACTCCAAAAGAATTTGTTTTTGTGTTTAAATTATTTTTTTCTACAACCAATATCTACAATCTCATGTAAGTAATTTTTTTACAAGTAGGCATTGTATAATCCAACATTTCATTGGTATTCAGCTATTTATAGGTTAGCTAAGCTTGTTATATCTATGGAGGGAGAGCTAGTGACGGCTCGCAGGATGCTCTGTCAACCCCACCGCCCAATTGTTAGCCGAAAACACGGTTTTCAATTTAATAATTACGAACCCTCTCTTTGGGGCGTTTTTCAATACAATTGTTTTATTTCATCCCGCTCTTTGCTTTTGTTTTGGAGCCCCGAAATAGGCGAACAAGTGACAATAGCCACTAATAATAAAGAAATTAAGTTAGTGTTTGTGTGTAGTTGAAAATTCGTCGTATTATTGTCGTAAAACGTGAGTTCGAAGAGATGTTGTGTAGAGTTGAACTCATTTAAAAAAACAGCACTGTTTCGGTGGCCAACTAAAATCATCATCATCATTATCAGCCGAAGGACGTCCACTACTGAACATAGGCCTCCCCCATGGCTTTCCACAACGACCGGTTGTGAGTGGTCTGCATCCAGTGCGATCCTGCGATCTTTACAAGGTCGTCTCTCCATCTTGTCGATGGACGTCCTACGCTGACAACAACGCTACGTTCTATGTCCAACTAAAATAGTACTGTTTTTTTAAGGAGTTCAACTATACTCGTATTCACATTACGCCGTAGTTGGGTAAAGAAAAGATCATATCTAGTTGACAAGACTAGTAAATACCATTTGATTTAAAAGATAAAAAGAGTATCCTTTACCTATAACATATGAATATATCAAGTTTATTGGGTTTACTTACTGATGTGTCTTGTTTATTCGAGATTGTCAACAACATCATAATGCTCACTACTCAAATCAGACAATAAACGAATGATGAGATCATGAGGAATGTGTTGATGACTCAATTATAAGTCCGCCTGCTTTCTGGCCGCAAACTGAAGGGATTCCAAAGACTTTTGAATTAATCATTAGTTCGTTGGGTCATTGTTGTGAGTTGCGATCTATAAGGATTTCGGTGCCGCCATTGTACGGTTTATGAAGTGGATTTATCTCTTGAAAGTAAATTAATTTGTCAGTTGAAATGTAACCGGCTGCCAGCCATTTTGGATTTGAAGGCGTTTTATCTTTATAAATATGTATTCGATTTGGTTCTAGCATTTGACGAGTTGACACAATTCATAAATGATTTCTCAAACGTTATTCTCGCAAATCACAAAATATTCATCACATTTGCTTATTTCTTCACTAATGAAAATATATTTTTAGACTTTTTTATATTTTAGTAAGCCTAGTGAAATAATACAAGCAAATATTGTAAGCATGACACACGGTTGAACAGGAAGAACCTGTATAATATGTATTTTTTGTGTAGTGTCGCTGTAATTCTCAAACAATAGATACATCAAATATTAAATATTTTTATTAGACATAAGTTGTACACTCATAAAGAAATGAACATTTCCATGTAGAAAAACAACAAAAAAAGCTAAAAGTAAGTTGTCTAGAAACTTAATTAAATTTCAATTTTACAGAATTAGTATAAATAGATATATCCTAACAGTTCTAGTTTTGCTACAAGTGAATAATTATACTTTAGGCCCCACACTAGGCAAGCCTTTGTTGTGAGGACCAATAACAAAATGTGGTTTCACAGTGAGAATAAACCTGCTTCATAATTTACTGACACACACCACTTTTAATACAAGACACGGACGTCGTCACTATAAGTACATAATGAAATAATTCTGGATAACGTACTTACAGAGATAATGGCAACTTATGAAAAAATAACTTACAAGGGTACATCAACAATGCGATGCATACTTCATGCTCACCCCACAGATCTCCTCGTGTTTTCCGCGCACGTCATCATCAAGTTCTAAGCGTAAATCAAATTGTAGCTGGCCATTTGCCAGCAACTAACCATTCCTTAAAACTCCCATAAATTCCAAATTGAAAAATAGAACGCGCCCGAATGAAGCGAGTGTTGCCAGCACAGTCGCGCGTTTTCCCCGAATCGAGTGTGCCCCATTTTCCCATTCGTATTGTTGGGAAAATATATTTTGTATGGACCCGGCATTACAATGAGAAGTCCGTGTTATTTATTTAGATGTATTTCATTGTGCGGGTCCGGAGTTCGATTCCGATCGTCAGACGGGAGGCAATCGACCTAGCCCACTGTGCGCACAGGTAACGGATTGGCAAATAATTGAAATCCAGACCCAGCTATTATTAGCGACGTGTATCGAAAATATCCAGAGCATACTGCAAACATGGGGCTGATATAATATAACTTCTCGTCAGGTATTAGCGAGTGCACAAATTGAAATGCACTGGAGTAGGTCAATACGTTACGTTCTTAGTAGTATACGTTTTCAATCGTTCGGTTATTTTTCTGTGCAAAATACTGGCTTATAGGTAACAGTTTATTTTGAGGAGTATAATTTCTAAACTAATCAATAAGGATGTATACGTGCTTATGGCACTCAATGAGTGTATAATAACAGTATATAATTAAACCTTTTGTGTTCATAGCTTTTGCACAACTTATGAATAAAACCATTCAACCTCCAGCATTTACGAAAACAACCTTCAATCTCAGTCAATCAGTTGATCGCACAATGAAAAATGCCGCCTTTTAGCCAATGTGACATTAAACAAAGGCGCACAGACAAAAGCGTTATTACCAATGTTGCCATACCACAAAACGGCTGCATTGGTGTTGCTGCGTTCAGTGGATCGTGATTCGAAATTTCTTGCTTCGATAGTTCGAAGTTTGAAAGTGATAAATGATGCATCAATAGTCGACAATGGCTGTGTCAAGATTAATTAAAGTCAAACTGTTGCTTAAATAGTTAGTTAAGCTAAGAACGGGAGCTTTTTGTGCGCCGACTAGAGAAGCACTGTTGCTGTCGATTGTTTAAGTTAGATCGTGAAACATCCGTTATCGATGTTTCAAATATTGCAAGTTTCAAACTATTATTTATAGATATCTTTTTAAATATAAGATTTTAAACTTTGTTGCATTTTTAAACTAAACTACACAATTTAACGGGATTTTATGCAATTTTCACTTGTTTAAAAGGTAAAAATGGTGTTTACCTTCCCGACGTTTTGATCCGGTTACACGAGTCATGGTCTCGGGGCGACTGTTGAAGCTCGGCGTCGTCTGCCTGTGCGCGAAGAAATATTTTCTTCTACCCGCACACTTTGAATATTTATTGCAACTAGCACTAGAAACGTCAACACCATTTTTACCTTTTAAACACGTGAAAGTTGCATAAAATCCCGTTAAATTGTGAAATCTTTTTAAATAGTTTAACAAATATAGTAAAGAATCTTCAAAAAGGTATTAAGCTATTAATAAATCCAACACATACTATATGGTAGAAGGCAAAAAACAGTGACAGTATCGGTAAAATAAAAAAAGTGAGTGAATGAGCAGCCAATTGATGATAACTACAAGAATAGAAAATACAAATGTCAAATTATATGATTAATACAAGAAGCGATGGGTTTTCAGAAGTTAACTCGTATAAACAAGCATTTATTATAAAAAGTTGAAAAACAAGAACGTACCTAATCTATTCATCGACATCTCATCAAGTGCCATCTCTATTATCGAATGGTGTATGTCTGAATCGCCTTGTTTAAATTTTGAGGGTTCCCATACGGCCTTGTAATTTTGTATACCCAACTCTATTAGCATTGTTTCTTTTGTGGTAATTCTGACGCAATAGCATAGAGACACGGTAATATTATCTATACAGAGACGAAGACGCGCATACAAGAAATAAAATAACTTAGAAAAGCAACCAGGCAACAGGGTTCAATTCCTCGTCTGTACAGAGTCACGGTAGCTTTTTACAAGTTCAATTTATGTAGTTAAGTTTGTGTAGTGACAAAAAACTATAAAAAAAACAACTAGAAAATAACTTATTTTGAAGACTTTTTGATCACTTTTAATTTTTCAACGAAATATTTGTAATTTTTTAAATAAATGTCTTCTCAGTTATAACGATTTCAGAATTATAATCTTTTTATATTTCGATGGCAGTTATGCTTTGATTGAATGTATTTTTACGAGTAAATTTTGAGTACATTCAATTTATCATCGTATATTCTGAAGTACGATCGAATTTTCTTGTCGAAAGTAAAATTCACCTCCAATTATAATACGCGACAAGAATGCGTAATACATTAGCTTATTTCGTGTGTGCCGGATTAAATCCCACTCCTTTCGACATAAAAGCTATTCAAAACATACACAAATAAATACGTTTTATTGTGTACTTTCTCGCTAGAAACCCTTATTTCGATTCGCCTCTGCTTTGAATTTAATACCATCGATTTTCCTTCTCAAAGGGAAAGTACGCATTTGATTTGTTGTGCGTGACAAGTGTATGGAGAATGTATGGTATTCACCGTTCTTTATAATGAGAGTAGATTTTTGCTGGAATATTGAATGTGACGTGATATTTCAAATGCATTTTTACAGCGGTCATAGCAACATTGAAGGTAAATAAACAATCATCGTGATCAGAATACATACCACCACTAAAGTCTAATAAAGGAATAGGCTATCAAAAATCTTATTACATACCTGCTATTTAAAACTAGAATGAGCATAAAAAGACAACTAAGAAAAGTTTGCGACAGAATTAATCTATTTAAGATTTCAAAACCTTAAATTTTTAACCTTAAAAACAAAATCGTACCTATGTGATAAACATAAACCTTCTCCTTTCTGAACTTAGAATCATAGTACAGTGAAAGCTTTATATAATAAAAGGTTTGACAATAAACCAACAAACATCAACATTAATAATGAATCCCATAATCGAAATCGTATTGTCGAGAGATCATTTGCACAAACCACAAAAGATGTTAATGCATTTACTACAAAACTTTTTCATTACGATTAATAGCGCCAAATCGTAACAGCCAATGTATAAAACTGCTACGATCATTGTGTTCGAATAATTATAATGATAAAAAGTACGCAAATACTTCCCCGTACGATTCTCCTTGCAACCAATTTTGACTCTTACTCGCAACGTATAGGGTATAAAAGTTTGCTGTTGTTTGCAGAACTTATGAAAGCTTCCTGTGCTAGAAAATGGATTGTATTCGCTACGACTTTGAGTCGAAACTCGTATGTAGAGCCATTTTTTCGGGTACTGACCTCAGAACAAAGTATGAATATATTAATTTGTAGTGCGACCCATTGTGCCTCAGTTTCTATTATTGGAGTGACTATTAATTGTTAAAGTTGGCTGACAGATACACGCGGTTAATGGTCCTCTGTGGTGTTTCAATACTTATTTAACCCATTGTTGCGGGTTTGGGATGAAAGCTTCGCGAATCGGAACTAAAATGAGAAGTCCATTTGTATACCCTTTGACCGGGTATGCGACCTTTTGCACTCAGAACTGGAGATTTAGTTTAAACTGTTGTTTAAGGTCTGAGGAGACCTTTCGTTTCGAGTGATTGAGATGTTTCGTTAGGGCGGCTCCTGTGATTTTCGTTCTGCGAAAAATGATTCGGGTTTCTACATCTTACTTTTAGGTATTAACGAATTTTTGGGTCTTCGATTTCTTAAGAATTTCAAGAATTCTATGCCGTTAAGTATTAGCTTTACAAAATAACCATCCAGATATGCAGCGATCATAAAACTATAGTTCTATGAATTAAAATATGTACTTAACTGAAAATATGGATGTTCGAGACTAACAATGTTATTGTGAAGCAAAGCAAATAATTCAATTGAAATAATGGATGGATTATCTAAGTCCATGTATTTAGCGGTACCTATTGTGACTTCAATGTTCATGTGACATTGTGTGATTGCCGTTTGGCCAACAATATACAATGAGTTTCGTCACTAACATTTCAGGATAAACATTTTTTGTCATTGTTCTGTTTCCTATAAATATGTGCAAATTATTGTATTTAATGACATATTTATGTCAGTTATAAATCTCGCTAACAACGAGCATGTGTTGTTTAAATGGCATCTACTATTGCGTTCCAAAGATAAAACTTTTAATCGTGTTTCATGTTACTGTATGCATTTAGATATAAAGCGATACAGTTTACGTGTTGTCCATCTTTCGTGGTACGAGGTGGTGGTTTTGTTAATATGTGTCACACAAAACGCACGTGCCCAGAATCCGCGAATAAACGTCAACCACCATGTCTTGTGTAATTTATCTCCTCAACAATCATTTTTACAACGTTTCCCTCCCCTCGGGTGTGATTAATGATGGATGGATTCCTGAATAATTACCAAGACTTTTAATATTCAAGTGATCTCGTAAAACAGATTCTTCGCACCATTTTGAGTTTTATTCTAATGGAGGCACAGTCGATGTTTTCAGATTCGAGAGAGATGACCCTTCAGGAACGCTCAGAAAGAATACAGATATAAAGACCAATGGTTGTTGTGTACGATTTTGAGAGTTGTCGTTAAGTTTTTAAAGATCATGTTCGCTTGAGTTTGGTAAGAATAAGCAACAAAAGCGAGAATGCCATTGAATGCAAATCTCTACTCGAGTTTTAAGGGTAGTATGCGTTATTAATTCGTTATAATTGTCCCCTCATATTTGCTCGCATGTGGCATTTTTATTGCGAATTAGTCTCAATCATTAATTTTGTTTTTCTTTTCGACGTTTTCAAAGTTAATGTGTTTCGAGTGGTCTTATTGTGGTAAAAAAAAAATGTAATTATGGCTGAGATTTTTATGATTGGTGCTTTCATGAGTGGAGTATCGCTTTACAAAGAGTTTCAATATCGATTGTTGAATGATATTGTTTGATATGTTAAGCTTTCACCGTTTATTTCGCTATAGTGATTTCGACTATTGTTGTTGTTCAGATTGATTTTGAAATACACAGTTATGTTTTGAAGGCGTTTTTTATTGTGTGATGAAATCGAAATGTTGGACTGGGCTACCGACAAGAAATTAATATGTGATATTTGTTTCTTTAGGTACTTTCTGTGAATTGAATCTTTCAAAACTGTAATGTTGATGGAACTTGGTTTATTTCAATTGAAATCTTAAAGACATATAAATCCACGTAGTTATCATCAAACAAATGCACCACATAAAACAGTCACCACCATCAAAACATCTATAGCTAATATTAAACAATTAATTATAACCACAATGAATGGAACATATTCGTTAAATTTATTGCAATTTTCACGCAATCTCCACCCCCTTATGATTTGCATATGCTTTATCTAAATTGTCTATGGATCCCCATGTAATGATGGTGTTACTCGCCAAATTGCGCCACTCACCATAACCGGTTGTCTTTCTTTTATTTCATTACAATGGATTAAGTTTGCGATTCACACACGTCAGGGGCAATTACTGTGATTTAGACGTGATGTTTGTTGGAGATGTAATAAAGCGATCTTGTTTATTTTTTATCACACATCACAAATAAATATTTGAAAATATGGGTAACGTAATGAAAATTATGCTTTATCAAAAAGTAATGGTCCCCCTAGCCGATTTCGACTACGGTGGCCAGTCACAACGACTAACCGACTGCGCGGGACATATTATAGTGCACAAGTGTTTGCGCAAACACAGATGCACTCTCTATTCCTTTCACTCTCATAGCCCGATGGGACAGCAATCTGACACGACCGGAGAGAGATCAGGCGCAGGACCAACGGCTTAACGTGCTTTACGAGGCACGGGGGTGAAACACCGCCAACTTCCAAACTCCGGGCTACCCTGAAAATTTCTGAACAGAAAAATCCAGGTACATATTTTTGGCCCGACCCGGGAATCGAACCCGTGACCTCCGGCGCAGCCGTCGCTTTAAAATGCGACCCTCTCACTGCTGCGCCACCGAGGCAGTGATTCTAAAGTATCGACTCTACAAACGTGAAGCCGTGGAATAATGAGTTTATGTTTGCTTGTTTGGCGATGCATATATAATTATCTTTTCATTATTTAATGGGTATTTTCATTAGTTGTCTAAAGCATTTGAAACACTATACGTATTTATTAGTACATCTTACTTTTGAAAAATAATGTTATTTATTTAATACTCGAATAGCAATAAACAATAGAACTTAAATACTGACTCTGGGATTCGATTGGTATTCCCCATAACCACAAGTACCTAGGTGTAATAGAGAACAATTATACAATAGGTATAGTGAACTCATTAATGTCGATGGGCGTCGTTAACGAGAGTGATCGAGGGAGGGCGGCTAAGGGCTTTACAATAACCTTGCGAATCTCATTATTTGTGGTTATTAAGAGGGTATTGATTGGTGACAATATTGTGGAATTTATTAATTTCTGCAAGAATTTCAATAGCCATTATTTTTATATATTATGTGTGTCAAGAAAAAAGTTAGTATGACAAAAAATACCTTACCTTTATTAATAGGTGTTACGATGTGTAATAGGCGGGCCTAATGCGATTTAGTGGAGGGGTATTGGAAAGAGAATGGGACGAACCAGCCATACTTTTATTATCTATAGGTATAGTGACCACATAAAGTCTTATTATAAATTGCACTTGTATTTAAAAATAAACTGTCAGAAAAGGTATAATAAGGTAAGTGAGGTAACATACAAGGCAGAATACAGGTCTCATATGAAAGGTGATTAAAAGGGAGAAGTAAACAAGAGATATCTAAATACTGTTTGGATACTGCTAATCTAATCCATGTTGCAAATGTTTACGAGCATCAAAGTGTGTTCAGTAGATAACCTTCTCGATCGCAATACGCATTCATATTCACACAAACCACGGCTGAAAACCTGTCAGTCTTATTCTGGTTTTACGACATTGTAAAGTTTATTTGATTTCAATTAAAGCTAGCCTGATAACCACTCTTTCAGCGCTTTGTATCGTTTACTACGCAGCGCACGGACACTTGAGCACAATGAATTTCAAGTGCGTGCGCGATTCTCGCATGATACATTACCATTTATTCAATTGTGGCATTGTGTTATTATAAAATATAAAGTTTATACAGGTTGTTCGAAATATTGTTCACTAACTTTGATACTAATAGTAACGTGATTTGGTGTTCATTTTCATGTCATACTACATGACTGTAACGGCATTTCATCTGTTTCAGGTTGGCTAGAGCTGATGATCATGTAAGTTTTCTTTTTATTTTTTGCTTTTTATATCTTCCTTTTTTTGTGTGCCTAATCTAACTTATCACGTTGTTGGGCCATATATGGTTTGAATATACTTAGAGAAAGATAGTTATTTCTATAACGCCTCGCACCTGTCACCCACCCAAGATATGACCGCTTTTATAGTTGCTTGGCTTTAATGTTTCATGGTCAAATGGTCTTTATCCAAACACGCTGGCCTCTTGGCTTCGAATCCTTTACATCGTATAAGTGAAATATCACTAGTAGTAGAGCTATAGACAGTAAACAACGCCCTGTATACGTCGGATCACTCTCAGTCACTCATGCGCGAAAACTGCAGGAACTTTCCGGTTCTCAAGTGGATCCGCTCATTCATTCAATCCTCATTCAATCCATGTCCGCCATTGTAGCCGACAAAGGTAGAATTGATTTGTTTTATAAACTGTAAAACTTTGAGATAGGGTTGATAATTGAATGGACAAGAATTCGGCCTTTTTTTACAGCTTTTGTATGAGAGCGGATTTATGCAATATTATTTCTAATTTTATTATGCATTGTGTAAAATTAAGTACTGTTTCATAGGTGCATTGTAAACTATTAATATAGTAATTTGTTAAGTGCTTAGTTGCGGTTAATATAGAATTACTTAATACCGAATATTTCCAATTGTATTACGTACTTCGATAAAAACTAGCCAAGCTTGGTGGAAGGCACCATACAAGTAATGAAATAGCAGTTTAAACGCAGGTTATAGTAAAAGTTAATAAATAAAATGTATTATATGTTATAAAATGTATTTTGGGGCAAATGTTTGTGTGATGAGCACGAAAATTTGTACCTAGGTCATGGATGTTATATGATTTAAGTATTTATGGGAGACGCCCCCGTCATAATTGTTGTCTCGTACTTCTTAACACAAGGAAGAAAATTCTTTACCACGAAACCAAACAATTGGCGTGTTGTCTGGGGCATATTTATTTATTTATATGGTCGCTGCAACTATCAGTTAATTTACTGACGTCTCGCCTGAAAATTTACAAGTGAGCCTATTTATTTAGCTGAATTACTTATTGCTAAGATCATCAGCAGTAATGACCATTTTGTGTCTGAAAGTGTAATTCAATAGCAAGAAAGATGTAGATAAAACAATGGACTGCACAAGAGACTACTGCTACTTTTGTTAAGTAACATAACTTTGTCAACGTGCTACGCGTGACTACAATATCCAATCTCATTATCCTATAAATTGATCGCATGATCCATTACCCTTGTTTCCCTACGATGACAGTGTCCGGTCCTTACAATTTACAAGCAGCAACGTTACAATCAATTTCGCAGACTATCAGCGAGATCCTAATCTAAGGAACCCTGCCCCTAACTCTGGAACTATGCGTGAAGGCATCCCTAGAGACTGGACGCGTGACTTGCAGGTTCAGCCCTAAGGCATAAGCCAGGCAGACACAGTAGGTCTTTCTTGGTACCAAAAATTATGAGCGAGCCTGTGACGGATTAAAAAAAAAACTTTCGTTTCCGCATCTCTAGTTTCCATCTTTTCTAGTTTGATCCTAGTTTAAAAAGCATAAGGCAACTTTTGTTTTTTGGCATAGCTTTATATTTCTTTTGTGAAAATTACTTGTATCGATTAGTTTAGACAAGCAACGATAATCACCTTTGAAAGAGACGACTTTTAAGACACATGTACTTACTAATTGTATTTTTATGAAAGATCGCATTTTCTGTGCTGTTTTTTTTATTCATAATTAGATTGAGTTTTTTCTTCTTCCTCCTCCTCCTTTGATTTTATAGCAATTTATTCAGTTATATCAGTTTTTTTTTCAAATTCTAACTTGAAGCTTCCTTTCTTTCTTTTGAGTGTGATTGATGTCCAATATTTGTATTTAAAAGATATTTTAACGCATGTTATTCTCGCTGTTGTACAAGCGTCAACGAACATACCGTTTTAACTTACACTGTGTAGGCGGAGGGCTAAGATCCTTTTATGCAAAGAGGGTCATGCAGAGATTGATTGTCTCACTATCGCGCTTCGAAACTTTAATCGGTTAACGGTAAGCGGATGCCTAAAAGGTTTTTGGTCAGTGAATGCCCTTCTAGATCGGAAATTTCGTAATTTATTCACACAAAAGGAAAGAATCTGCATTGTATGTTAGATTTAAAAAAGCTCTTCTTGATGTTGGGCAAAAGCCTTCTCCAAACCACTCCTTTTCTTCTTCTCTATCTTTTCTTCCAACTTGTCAGTTCTCACAATATTAGTCTAACTAGATCGTCTTAAAGCATTATTTTATTATCCGCTTGTATGATACTTAGCTATTTCCAAATGTTTGATATGTAACTATAACAAGAATTCTACATTCAGCTTTTTGAAGCCTCAGCCAAAATATCGTTCTTCATTGAAAGTGTTAACGAATTGTTCCTTGAAACCTCACAAATAGGCAACAATACCAGAATTACAAATTACAAGTGTCACCAGAGGCAATACTGCCAAAAACACGGTAGATACTAGTGATGTAACGAATGTTGGATTTTTCACATTCGCGAATGCGAATGCGAATATTCATATTCAATATTCGCGAATGCGAATGCGAATGCGAATGTTAAATTTCAAGAACAAAACAAACAAGAACAAAAGAGAAAGTGTTTCTAATTTAGTTGCTTACCAAGACTGTTCCATAATATTTTTTTTAAATTCAAGTATGGTTAAATAAAAATATATAAATCTTATCAGTTGTGTTATCATTTCATATGCAACCTTAAAATAATTTCCTTTTTGTTTGTTAAATACATTCGCTAAATATTCGCATTCGTTTTTGCGAATACGAATGCGAATGCGAATATCGAAAAATATGCGAATATTGGCGAATGCGAATGCGAATGCGAATATTCGTTACATCACTAGTAGATACACAAAAGCATTGACAAAACGAACGGCGCACGACTGATAAATCCACAAATATTATGCAGAGGGCTTACTCTGGAAAAAGAATTTCGACTCAGCCTTTCTGACGTCGGTGGCGAATCAATTAATAATGATTATTTAAAGTTTTTATTTCTATAAGTATTAAGATGCAGTACGTTGTTTTAAATTTATATTTTGTGTCATCTTGTATGTGTGTTTGTCAGTAAAGTATGGACCTGTATTGCTTTTGTAATATTTTAGCCTTATTTATTATTAAATAATTGGTATGGAGGAAACACATTTTGCACTCCTACAAAATGTCGGTCAAATCCGCATATTTATAGAAACGAACATACTATGTAGTGCATTCATTTTGATTTTGGGTAAGTAATGGGTTTATAGTCTTCATTTTATGTTTAACCGCAGTCGAATTTTGCTATTCGACTTTACCATAGTGGATTAAAAGTTTCGACATTGACTTACAGAGTTACAAACCACATAGTAGCACCCTTGAAGCTCATGACGGATGTGCACTGACAATGGGAACGTGCCGAGCTAGTTAGCGAGCTAATTACGAACGAACACCGACAGTGATGGAGCTAAACTTGTACTTCAAATAGAGAAAATGAACAGGGGTTTCAAAAATACTAATACTGTAGTAATAGCAAGTACATGGGGGTAGTAGGTTAGTTGTATCTAGTAAAAGATCAGAAATGCTTTGATTGCGCATAAAATTAGCGCGAAGATTTAATGGCTGTGGGGCAGAAAAGGTCAATATTGGAGACTCTTTGACCAAAGACACAGCGTAGGACATCCACCGACAAGATGGACAGACGACCTTGTAAAGATCGCGGGACTAAACTGAATGCAGATCGCTTGTCGGTCGATGTGGAAAGCCGTAGTGTTCAGCAGTGGACGTCCTTTGCCTGATCATGATCATGTTGACGGTAAAAATATCATACGGGCACTATGGATTTGAAATTGAGGTTTTCAATATGCGATTTAAAAATAGAGAGAACATTGTTTTATTGTATGACAAGATGAAAATCAGGAGGCAAAAAAAAAATTAGATCTCCTAAAGGCTATAATTAATTATAGAAAGAAAAACAAAACATTTTTATTTTCGCAATATATCTAATTGTAACAAACTTGGACAAAATCAAAACATCGTAAGTCTTGACTAATAAAAAAATTGTTCGTGTACAACGAGATAATTTATGAAAACGTAAATGTCGAACCTATTAGCAGAGTTTCGAAGTTCGACGATAAATGATCTTTGGCTCATTATAATAATTTTTAACGCGTTGACGCGGCGTTGACAAGTTGTGCTCATTACGAGAAATAAGCGCATGCTAAGTTAAATGAGCCCTTATTTGTCACGTCCATACTTAAAAGTTAATGTCTAGAAAGTTGAACGGCGAATTATTACTTTATGTGCCACGTTTTTCTCGCTGTTTGTTGATTGCTAATAATTTGGACTATTAGTTATTAATTTGTTTTAGTTTTATACATTTGTATCGCTAGTCCAGGAGTAAGATTTACAAACTGAAAAAATTAAAGCATCCTGACATAAAATATTCTTCTATGTTAAAAATGATTCTGGAATGACAAGCTGCTATTGTGACAAAAATCAACATGGTCAGTATGCTGTTTGAATGGTGATGTTTGATGTGATTCTCCGTGAATCTGTTATATTATTGCCTAACAATTTATTGTCAACTCGGTTGGCGTTAAATGGACTGGCGCTGGCTTGTTCGATTTTTTAGCGTCTTTTGTTAATGGCCACGAAATAGCAAATGAATGTCAATTATTCCGCGTGTTGTGGTCCAAGTTAGAAAAACGAATAAAAGTAAACATTTAATGTTTTTTATCAAGTAGAATTACCTACGCCAAGATTTCAAGCAGTGCTCAATTATAATTGTGACCCCAATAAACATTTCGTTAGAATTTTCTAGTGATGATATGATGTGTTGAGCAATGCTTACCCTGCGTAGCAACGGGAATAAGTTGAAAATAAATTGCATCGTTAAGATGTTATTTGTTGATGTCTGATGGATGACGTTATGACTTTTTTGAAACCTCAAGCTTAATGGCGTATAGTTAAGGATTAGTGCAAAAAAGTTTTAGTACCCATTTTCACTGTTTTTTTAGTTACATGATTTGTACCACATAAAAGTCGTGTCGATCAAAGCCTTTGGGCAGCTTTATTTGCGCACAGTGGGGTTGTGTGCTCAAAGCGACAATGCCGATTAGCGTTTCGCTCCTAACGCGATTGTCACTCGGTTGTGTTCGGCTCGGTTACGTAACGCACGTGGCGATTCACGATTTGGATATGAGTGTTATCAAAAATTGAAGTAAAACTAAATTAAACACCAGGAGTTTGATGTTCTAATCACTCGCGTTATATATTTCATTTGAAAATCGATGAAATGTCTATGAAAATAATGCCAAATATAGACGTATGTCAGTTGTTACAAGTATGGCAGTACCTAATTACAAAAAACAGTATAAAAAATAGTTCATCATTTTTAAATCACTGCCATGTGGATTTCAACTGATTTTTCATTTAAAAATTGAACATTAATCAAAGACTTTTACACGCCATATGTTTCAAAAATATGGCTCCAGGCTGGATCCATGGACTGCTATCCATTTGACTATAAAACACATACTATGAACACTTTCATTTAAGACGTTGCGTATAATGCCTACTGAGACCAAAAATGATCGAGTTAACATCACTTTAATGAATTAATTTGGCATACATACACTTATGTACTTAGTTCCGATTGAAAGATCCACATTCATAAGTGCGTAAGCATTGACCATTAATCCAATATAAGTATTTTAACAAGATCAAAATTAAAAAAAAAAAACAAAATCTTTATTTCAATTTAGGTTATGAAATAACACTTATGAACGTCAAAATATACAGTGAAAAAAATAAATAAATGTGCCCTGAAAGGGCCGAAACATGTCTCCTTATCGTTTGGGCCCTACCAGCGCTTCGAGACAGAACACAGACAATTAGGCAAGTGCTGAGAAGAAACGCCGGAACGAACTCAGTCACCACTAGCTACCGTAAAATCAAAATCATCAAAGGTAAATACATCAGTCGGTGCAGGCTGGACGGACCACACATTCGTGTCGTTTAGATAGTCTTGAACCTTATAATAGCCTTTAGACATAAACGTGTTTTTAATGTGTTTCTTAAATTTATCAACCGGCAATTCGACAAGATTGTGTGGTATATTATTAAAGAATTTTATACAATTTCCCATAAACGAATTACTAGTTTTAACTAATCTGAAGTTAGGAACGACAAGCTTGTGTTTATTTCTTGTGTTATATGGGTGAATGTCGCTTTTCTTCATGAAATTATCTAAATTTTTACGGACGTACATTATATTATCAAAAATGTATTGAGAAGCCACAGTTAATATGTTGATTTTCTTAAAGACCTCTCTCAGGGAGTCACGAGGACTAAGTTTATAAATAGCACGAATGGCTCTTTTCTGCAAAATAAATATGGTATTGGTTATGGATCATTCCTAAAAATAGCACTGAGATATAGGTCTATTGAGGATCCCAGACAAAATGCAATATTACAATAGCAAGACATGCATTCTTTAAAATCAATTTCCTAATCTTACAAATACGTCGTACATTTTCCCCCACATTTTCATTGTTGTGAAATTCCACGTTGTTTGGGAAATAATAAGTTTCTATTTAAATCGAAGGGCATCGCATAATGGAGGACTGCCGGTGACAACAATACGAGGGCGCGGGTTCGATTCTCGACCCGGCCACCTTATCGAGATTGGACAGGATAGTTTTTGGGTTGCTATTCAGCTTGGAAGTCAAAAAGTAATCTGTATCAATATTTTGGTAACACGAAGTCGATATTTTAGGTATAGTTTCATTTCGGGACTGGAGAGCAATGACTATGATGACATAAATTTTATAGTATGAGTACTAAACTATGTCTAATAAAGGTTAAAGCACATTTATCCACCGGTAATAGGAACAGCACCAACCAGGCGTCAACTACACTGGTGCACATTACGTAAAGGGATCAGCAACGCCGCGGCATCGGATCGGCACCGGATAGCAAACGCCTCGCCTCGAATCGCGTTTGCTGCAACTTAGGATACCTTTATACTGCTTTTTTATATAACGCAATAGCATGGACTCCCAGAATAAAATAAGAGGATTTGATGCATGGCATATACTTGTGATGTTGTATAGGTGGCTTTTTGGTAAGTATTTGTGTAGCTTTTTGACCAGTACTTTTGGGTCCCATATCTATAAGTACATTATGTTGCTAGAGGTAGAGAAACATTTGTTCAAACAATTGCAAATTTTTGTTCACAACAGTTATGTTAACTGCTTGTTTGTAGATTATTACGTTATATTGAGGTATTCTCTTTAAATCGAACAATAGCATTGTTTGTGTATTTATTGGCCGATGCCGACAAAAGCGATCATAAAATCATAACAGGCCATTTAGTCAAAGAACTCACATTTACCTCCAAACGAGAGCCATTTTTCGAAGTGTCCACTATAATAAATCAATACTTATTACTCAGTGTTCCCATAATAATATCGCTTTGTGTATTGTACAGAGGGCGCAAAGAGGCTAATAAAACACTATCAGATCGAGAACCGAAGTCATTAAGGAGATGTCCGTCAAACAATACTATCATTTGTCGCATGAACTCAGATTCTGTCGCATCGGGCATCACTGCACACTTTGACAAAGTTCTAAAATTACGATATTCTGTTACGAAGTTGGACCGTGTCAAAGTAACGAGTGCCGGCACGGGAGTCTCTATCTTGATTCCGATAAGAGCGTAGAGGATGGCATAAGGAGTGCTCTTTTGTCCGTCTGTCAATCATTTATGGATCTCATCAGTCCCGAATGTGAAATAAATGTAACCTTTGTAGTTTATGGTGGCATTACCATTCTTGATGCTTGTGTTTTGAAATTGTCGTTGATTCAGTTGATATGGTAAACGTCCATTTTGTAATGCAGCATGATCTAGTACTCTTAAATTTATTGATTGACACGCAGCGATAAAAAATACAACTTTTGAAAAAAGTATCCTAGATTCTCTATGCTTAGTGTGCGTGCAATAAAGAGTAAGTACTAGGAACGTTTTTGTATTTTTTGACATACTTATAATGAAAACGGTATCCTTACATTAAATATTTACACTAATTAACCCTCCCAATGCGCACCGTGGTATTTTAGACCTGATTCAGTATCGACTTATAATCCTTATGTCACCAGCCTTATAGACTACAATTGACTAGCACAATTATATTACAGGCCGTTAATATTTCGCGCAAACAAATAGTTAAATATTTTTATGTGAGATCGCTCGTAAACCCTGATTGAAGCTCGGTTTAACGGCCGCAGCACAATGGTACAAATTATTGGGGTTTTAGATAGCACTCGTGTACTTTACGAATTTTACGATATGTAACTACACAGGTACAGATTAAGTTTTGTTATTAGAGTGTAACTTGATGATGTGGTTCTTTGGACAAATATCCAATATGTCATCGATGGCTTTTTTTTTACGAGTATTACCAACATTGAGAAAATGATCATTGCGTTTTTTATGACATTAAATGTATAATTCACAGTCGATAAATGATGTGCGTGCCCTCCGAGAGCCCGCTGTGGAAAACGCAGGTTTCGTTTACATAAAGATTTAGCAGAGCCTCTAAAACAATTATAGCCAGAATGATATTTTTATAGCTGTTGTAAGTTGTCCGCTATAACTCGCCGAATGTGGGCCCTCAGATGAACTGTGCCAAACACCAAATTACTGAAACGGACCAAATAAGATGATTTAAAAGAGTGGTCATATTTAGCAGGCAAATTATAGGGCAACATACGAAAGTGAGAGCTCTGCCTAGTTATTGCAAATAAAGAAAATCCAATAAGATGATGAGCCCACAGTTCTTAAGTACACAAATTTTACTTTGATGCTACAAATTTTAACTTACAACTAAATGTCTTTGGTAAGGTTTTTTATTTTAGCAGAAGTAGCCACAATGCTAACCTGAGAGTACTGGGTTTATATATTCAACTAGTACAGAATAAAAGCTCTAGCAAAGTGAGCCCTCAGACCACACGTTTTAGAAGAAAGATATCATATTTAGAGTCAAGGTGGAAGGTGTATTAATTTACACTTAATTATAAAAAAACGTAGTCATTTCATAGTACAAACTTATGTATCTATGTGGCGTGCAAATATTTCCTTTCTTGAAATAAAACTAATTCATTTATATGTGAACAAATGTTCGTATTAGGGTAACCACAAATCAGAAGATTAATGGAAAGTAATGGAAAATTAATATAATCTTTTACATCTGAATAATTACATTATTCGATAAAAAACTATTTTATCACTCCTGTTATGAAAGTTGACTTTTCATATGTGGAAAATTGCTTTTTCATCCCTTGGGTGTAAAGTAATAGCTTTTTTAAATTTTTACGATCAGACACGGGGTCGAAGTTAATTGAGCAACATTGTGTTAGAAATAGACCAAGACCATAGAAGTTGCTACCAACAGCTACCAACATTATAATACCCATACATAATAATAATTAAAGAACATCTCCGGTGTTTAACCAGATTTATTATTTATCCACTAACATTAACAAATAAATGAAGAAATCCATTATTACCTACTATGTTGTCTTTTTTCAAACGTTGCTCAGGCGCGGAAGTCTCGACATAGTTCCTTGTAAAACAACTCGGTGGCGCTCAAAAAATGCTGAGACAAAACTGGTATTTTCGTGTATTTATTGGTTGAAAAGAATGTTTAAATCAAGCTTGAAAAATTACAAAATTTTTTAAAGATTTATTAAAGATTTAGCTATGTCAGTTATAAGTATATATTTTGATGCAGCAGAAAATCAGAATATTGAAATAGTCTACAAGAAATGTCAAAAATCTTGCTTCAGACTTCCAGCTCAGCAAACAATACAAATACGTCCATTCAGGCGCGGAAGTCGTGATACCACGTAAAACCACCAGGTGGCGCTCGATACATGCATTTTTTTTTTCAAAACAAAATTGGTATTTTCGTGTTTATTGATTGAGAAAAATTGATAAATTGAAATTGATTCAACCTTAAAAAAATTTTTTTAAAGATAAAAGTTAAAAGGATATTCGATGCAGTAGAAAATTAGAATATTGATTTGAAATAATTGTCTACGCGAAATGTAAAAAAAATTGCTTGAGACTTCCAGGAGTAATAAAATATCCTAATCATTATTTAATTCTTTTTTAATCATATATTTTTCTCAAAATACCTCTTAAGCATCGTACAGCATATACTTTTGTTTCGAGTTTCCTAAAAAAATTGATATTGTGGTTAACATACACAAAATTAGTATGGAGAATTTAAGAAGCTAGATATTTCTTTAAATACTTTATATAGCAATAATATTTGGATACAATTTGAAACTATAAATTTTGTATAAAAAATGTTGTAAACTATTTTCATCAAACAATGACCAGGGAGAGAGATTTCTTATGGAGTTGGTTTTTAGCGTGTGGTCTGAGGGCCCACTTTGCTAGAGCTTTTATTCTATACTAGTTGAATATATAAACCCAGAACTCTCAGGTTAGCATTGTGGCTACTTCTGCTAAAATTGAAACCTTACCAAGACATTAAGTTGTAAGTTAAAATTTGTAGCATCAAAGTAAAATTTTTGCACTTAAGAACTGAGGGCTCATCATCTTATTGGATTTTCTTTATTTGCAATAACTAGGCAGAGCTCTCACTTTCGTATGTTGCCCTATAATTTGCCTGCTAAATATGACCACTCTTTAAAATCATCTTATTTGGTCCGTTTCAGTAATTTGGTGTTTGGCACAGTTCATCTGAGGGCCCACATTCGGCGAGTTATAGCGGACAACTTACAACAGCTATAAATTTATCATTCTGGCTATAATTATTTTAGAGGCTCTGCTAAATCTTTATGTAAACGAAACCTGCGTTTTCCACAGCGAGCTCTCGGAGGGCACGCACATGATAAATGCAAGGGATTATTCGACTTTAGAAAAATATTTCATTATATTCATTTTTCTGTTTACTTAACACGTAATTTGAGAAGACACATGCTTGATTCTTCCCGATAAAAACGTTAATCTTTGGTTAACGACCCACAATTCCATTGCATTTAAATTCAAATAACTACCAACGTGTCACACTCTCGTCAAAACTATGAAATAACACGTCACAACGAGTTAAAATTGAAGTTTTCAAACCCTAACAAATCGATACAGTTTACAGGGCATCATAGAGCATGGGAATTTCAATGTATAGACAGGCAGGGGTAACAATGACCACCTGAACCCTTCCCTAAGATTTATTAACTGGTTTCACATAATACGTATTTAAAATACATGTGTCTGTACGTACGTGAATGCATTATTGATATTATATGATAGTTTATTTTAGGCTACATTGTATTTGTGACGTCTTAGAAAACATTCGGACGCTTTGTCGGCGGCGATGGAGGGTTAAGAACGATTCGGAGTTCCTTGTTTGAATATTTTAAACTGAAAAATTATGTCCGCTGTTAGTAAAAAGCGGTACTTCAAAGCCATTTTAACACCACTCTAGTAATTTTTTTATAGCAGTCATTTTGAGTTATAATTTCTAAGTCTTCAATGTGAAAGAAAACATCAAAAATAAAAGTTGTGAGTTAATCTAGGAATAAAATTAAAAATCCATTTTTGATGTTGAAATCACAAAACTTTTATTAATGCAAAAAATAACGCCGCTTATTTTCGCAACCTCGAGTCTGGGAATTTATATAATCTCCATCAATTATTTGAGAAGTTTAATTTGGAAGGTTTCTTCGAAAAAACTTTTAAAACTTTTTTGTTTTTGTGCTGTCAATTTTTAAACCGACAATTTTGTAAGAAAACGTGTTTCCATTTTTATCTTTCTTAGCTTACTGACAACAAATGTTTAGGTTCCTACTTGTGTTGTGATTTGCATAGTGTGTCATTTAAATCAAATCTATATATGGTGCCACCTAAAACTGTAAACTGGTAAATTTTGCGTGAATAAGTAGATACTTAGATATGTATACAATTTAAATATTAAACATGATTTAATTCACATCAGACAATAAAATTATATAGTTTTTCATAATATTGTAACATCTGTACATCGTACAAATGAACCTATAAATATATTAGAATACGGAACCACCAATCCTTTCCAAAAAATATTCCTTCCCAATTTCCTAAACCAGCACTGGCCGTGCGTCGGACAAAACAAATTGTAGGGATTTCGGTCTGGGTTGTTAGTACGGGTCATCGGCCCGATGCGATTTGGGACAACCTTTGGACGCGGACGTCGTCTTTTATTATTACTGATTGACAACTCTAGTCGCAGTGGGAAAGGATTTTTTTACGAAAACGTGGTCAAAAATTGAGTTAGGACTTTTTTGCTGGCGGCCGAGAGTGTATTTTTTTGTGGCAGTACAATTTTTAGCCAATCTTGTTGCCATGAAAACCATAAACATATGTTAGGGTTGAAATCTTTCAATAGTTTAAATCTTTTGTGTGTTAAATATGTTGGTATATCTAATGTAAAAACACTATCCAAATTACCTATCAATAATGTATATTAAATGATTTATGCATCTAGATAACCTGAAAAAAGTATATTGTATTTTTAGGTACATGGTAGCAATCCCGTATCTAAATATTCTACTGAAAAAACCGGCCAAGTGCGAGTCGGACTCGCGCACTGAGGGTTCCGTGCCAACTTTAACTGAATTAGGGATTCTTACTTCCACTTAGACAAAAGACCACAATATTTTGTGGACCGCAAACATAACTTTGTTTTTCATAGTGTTTGTATGAAAGACAAAGTTATATTTGCGGTTGATAAAAATGTGCTTTATCTCAAACCCCCCCCCCCCCCCCTTAAAGTTCATTTTTTTACCTTTTAGTACATGAATCGGTAAGCGGTGCACAAGATAATCTACTTACCAAGTTTAAGCTGTGTGATGCTAATAGTTTTAGAATAAAGTTGCTGTGACATATGGACGGACGGACGGACAGACAGACAGACAGACAGACTTGACGAAAGTATAAGTACCCGGTATCAAGTATAAATAAGTGACTTGAGTTAGTTAAATTGTCTTGTTCAAAGCTTGTTTCAACTCTTTCAAAATATATTCATTAGAACAAACTGAGTACCTTTAATTGCGAAGTCAAACAAACTCTTTAAGTTTTATTTATTGTGTGGCCAATTTAAATAAAATTAAATATCTCAAAAATCGTAATCACATGTTTGTAATAATTGCTTTCAGTTAGTATCATACATCTTTTTATTCTATGCCACTTTCAATGGCCATACCTCTAAGTGTGAAAGGGCAAAGGTCAAATTGCTAAGACGGAAAGACGTATAGAAATGCTCTTAAACGAGCTTTATATGACTTCACTTACAACAAGAACTATTAAGTTTACAGTTACTAAATAACGCCGATAATAATACTTGAAATGGTGTGAAAGTATGTTCATCAATTACGTGATAACGGCTAATTGTACAAGAAATGCTTGAAGATTCGTAATATATCGAAGACAGTATGGTTACGAATGTTTGAAATGCGGAATTAATCAAACGAAATATGTATGTTTTTTGATTTCCGAAGTGTAATAAAATCATTAAATTATTATATTTTAAACCGAACTAATAAGTTTGAGTAATTAATTAAGTCTAATAAGGTCTAGTCCAGAGTCAAGTGCAAACCTATTTCGAAAAAGCAAACATATTTTCCAGTTTTTTTTGGTGTACTAGGAGACATGTTCTCTATCCAAATAATTATTTTGTATTTATACCCTTGTTACCGTTAATGATTGGTCAATACTTGTTCAACAAGTACAGTCAATGTTTCTTATATTAACCTCGTTCCTCGTTTGGAAGATAGGTCAAACTTTGTGACTCTACATTTTCCGTTTGTTAGCCGCATTGTCACTATTTTGACGTTTGACAGCTGTCAACAGTGTGAATGATCACCGCGGACAAAGCCACAGTTACTATTGTAGATGATAATAGAACAATTATAAGTTACACACATTGCAATATTATGACGTTCTATTGCAATATTTTGTTGTCTGAAAAAAAAAGCTTTCGTGTTGATGATTCTTCTTTATCTCTCTTCAATAGATCTTTGTCTTTTAACCATACTGATAAAAATATCAGTATGGTTTTATTCCCTTTTTTGAACTTTAAATAGATCCTGCATACAAAGGGTTAAAACTTTAGAAATAACGTAAAAATAAGAAACGATCGTCGAAATCTACTTCTAGGAAAATTATGTAGCCTAGCCAGCACCTTTTCCTCCGCAAAAATAAGTTATCTTAACTATTGAGATGAGAGGCCTATATGCATGCATAGGCCGAGGTTAAACAGTGGACGTTCTTTGGCTGATAATTAATGATGATATGATGTTATTGTCCAAATACAGGGAAGGAGGAAAAAGTCCCATAGCATATACATACAAATGCAGGGATGTATGATAAAGCCCCGTAGCATGTTCATGAAACTTAAACCATTTAAACCAAAATCACTTCCACTCTGAAATCCTCGCATTCTTGTATGATTATCGTCCTATTCCGAGAAACAATGGCTACCACATTACTCCCGTGTTGGTTCGTCCGGTTAGCGCCGGTAGTTATGAACAAACAACGGATCTGCATCGGACTTGTTTCGACTGTGATAATTGAACGGATAAAGAACAGAATTAGGCTACGTCGGTTAGCGGTCGGGGTAGTCGGACATAGAAATATCGTCAGATTTGATTTATTATGATTAACACACGGACTCTTTCACAATATCCTAGTAAGTCCTGGTTAGCGTTATCTGCCCAATACTCGTTCTATATTAAAATTATTTGTTGGTTAGTGCTTTTTTTCCGATGGTGAAACACTACTTTTTACGTGAAAAAATTTGAACCAGGAGAACAGAAATATATATTTTCTTGATTGAATGTTATCCATGGTTTTCAAGTTTTGTGATGAATGCAGTTACCTACTGTTGGTGTAGAGACGATGGTCTAATTACGTTTTTGTCGTTGAAGGTTTTTCTAAAACTTCGAATTCGGGAAGATAGTGTGGTATCTGTGTTTCCATAGTTTAAAAGTGTACTTAGGAAAATATTGCCGTTTAAAATGATTTATCAGCTTTTTTACTCTGTATGGACTTCCATCACAAAGAAGTTTTTGAGTAGAAAGCAGCAACACATTTTCGAGTCGGACTGTAGAGGTCATGGTTTGGTTCGATTTGTGTATGTTTGGCATTAATGTATTGCCATCGTCGTTTTTCAAGCTAAGAACACATAAAAAACATTTAGAAGTGTTTCAATTTGACAAAAATATACAGTGAATAGAAGTTTTGATTACAAAAATAATAATTACATACATACTTTATATTATGTAATTCTGTTTTGTGTAATTAAATAAAATATATCAAATACATTAGAGGCAGATTACATAAAATAACCAGTGTTATCGAACACTGGTTAACTAACATTCAACGAACATTCAACGCGCAGTCGCTTGACATTATCCGAAGCTGCTTTTTCTTAACCAGTTGAATTTGTTAGCTGTTTCTCATAACGACTTAATTCAACTCTTTTTTGTAATTTTTAACAGTTTCGTCTAATAAACTGCTACGTCCAAATATGTTGACATTACTGCAAACCAGTTAATAACGTTAACTGCTTTTTCACAGGTTATTAGTTTGTAATTAACAGTTTCATTTCGTTAACGCAAAAACCGTCAATGACCCACAGCTATTGGGTTTTGAAACAAGTTATGTTAGTATTATGAAATTTTTGCAAGAATTTTTGATAATGCTATAAATCAGTTACCGTCGTTTTTGTCCTGTAGCTTCTAACTATCGCATTCGTCTTATTCCCAAACCTTTTCAAGTTCATTCATAGAATACAGTCGCAGGCATAAGTTAGCGCTCTTTAGTAGCTAGTTCAGAAGGGGCCGGTTAAAAGTGTTAATTTGAACAAATAATGATCATAGCCCCACTTAGTGGGTGTGTGACGCTTCCCAGAAGGACGCAGTGGTTATGAACAGGAGAGGACTCCTGTGGTACGCGTGAGGAACAGGAAACGGTATGGAGTCACCTACGTATGTATTTTTTTGGAACGTTCAAAGTCCAACAAGAATAAATATAAATGCGTTAATGAATACTCCAAATGCAAACGTAGAGCTATAACTTATTCCAATAGAGTTAAAAAAATGTAGAAAATATATACGAATCTTGACTTTGAAATAACTTAAACAAGCCAGCCCAGCCTCAAGTAAAATTTCTTTTTTTATTTTTATTTTTTAGGCTTAATCAAATTATACTTACCCATACAAATATGCAAATAAAAGTAAAGCCAAAACTCTACAACTACAACAGGATTTTGTAAGTATTTCCGCTGCGACTCCACGTATATCGCTAGCCAGGAAGCTATGTTCCTGGCATAGTCCATTACTTAAACAAACCGGGGTGTGTGTAGCCACCACTTTACACCGCGCGAGTGGTTTGTCCGCCGTGTGTACCGGCCCCAAAATAACAATATTTATTGTCTTTATTTATACCTCTAACTCAACTATACTCCTCTTTGTTTGACCATGTGATTTTTAAGGTGTTTGTGAAATAGTTTTTAATAACATTTTGTGACTGAGGTGTGTTAGAGATTTAATGTAAGGCACAGACTTCAATACGAGTTGCAAACTCATAAATAAACCTTACCAAATAACTTTGCTTAGCCCAGTTGTGTGATCGATAGTTTACACTGACCATCTTGTCGGTGCACGTCCTACGCTGCGCCTTTGTTCGAAGGATCTAGAACTTTTATGTCCCAACAGACATCAGTTCTTCGCACTATGTGCCCCTGCCCATTGCCACTTGGGCTTACTAATTCAAGATTCCTAAAGCCTACAGGCAAAGGATTCCATGCTTGGTTCTATCTCTAAGGAAAAGCACAATATCCTTAGACCTACTATTCGTTTATAATGTTAGCCTGCTGTTGATGAAGTCCTGTGCCACCGCCTCAGAGTCCAGACTAAAAGTATTGTATGAAAGTAGCTGTTGTAAAAGTACTTTCACCCCCAAAAAGGAAATCACGATATCTGTTATTTGTAATTGACACCCTGGACGTGTTATTTGTTATAACGAAATAGTTGGCCCAATATTTGGTGAAAAAGTTTGGACGGTGACAGGAGTATACTTATTTAGTTCCATCTTTGAGTTTGTTATAACCGTTTTTAGAACGTTTAACTTGTTTGTGAGATGTTAGTAGTCCTGGAATTCAATTTATTGATATTTTAGCTGGGTGTATTTAGTAATAAGAACACTTAAACCTGTGCTATCACTGCTTTAGCGAGCCCTAGCTTTATTTACACACAATGACAAAACTTTAATATTTTATAAATGCAGATTTTTGAGAACCTTCTTAAATGTCCAGCCACTTGAATTAAGGTTTCAAAAAAGCTATTTGGCTTACATAATCATTAATAAATAATAATAATAAATGTTCATAAATAATCTTGCCTACAGAAATGGTTCTAGTAAAATATTTTGTTCCCAACCTACAGCCCGATAAGAAACTACCTCAGTTCAGTAAATTTCCTCCAAGAAATTCATAGCAATAGCGCTGGCAATAGTGTGAACAAATGGCCATGCTCATGCGCACCCTGACCGGAGAGTTACGTCCGTGAGTTGTGGGGCGAAGATCCTCGGAACCGGGCTTAATAAGTTAAGCTTCGGTATGCCTATAACATCTGCAAAAAACTTAATTTTACCGAGAACCTTTAAGTTTTATGGGCCACTAAACAGTTGTTAGGAAACTGACTCTGTGCGCTGGTCGTAAAGACGCTGTGTTTATATGCGCGAGACAATGGTAGATAAATAATGAAACTGATCAACTTGGACGTGCTCAAAGGGCGAGTTAACACACACGACATTCGAGCTGCGGTTTACACGGGGAATGTGTTGAACAGCCAGTCTTTCGGTAAAGTAATCCAGTCTTGTAGATCTCTAAAACTGCGTTATACATTCTTCGGTCGATTCAATGTATTAACTAAAATGTTCTACATTGTCTTAGGTCTGGATGACGTGGTACCATCGTACGATATTACAAAGGTTTTAATTGCTTTTAAATGTCAAAGCAATTGGCTTACATTGACTAATGACAAGGCCGATGTTCTACTCAAACACTTTTGATAGTGCGTACACTTTTTTGCTCGCAAGCGTGTATTTTGGCTAAAGACATCCTTTTGCATAAAAAAAAGCTGTAGCTTCTCTTACTTACTTTAGGATTATAACAATGTATGTGATTGGCGTCCAATATTTATTTACTAGTGGTCCCAGAGATCTTCGATTCGCCCATGAAAATCGATCAACCCTTTCTAGAGTTTTAAGTTGTGTAACATAAACGACTTTATTTTATGATGTGCCCCGAAAATGGCTCGTAGTTAGGTGGTGGTCGTTTGTCTTTCTGAGATGAACTGACTTTTCTTTTCAGGCTATACACTAGCTTATAGCCCAATATGGGCAACGTCTGAGTTGCAGTGGTATCTTTATTTGGGACGTCTGTTTGTTCGCACGCTTTGATTAGTGTGCGATTCCTGCGTTAGAGTATGTTATGGTAAGCCCCGTGCTTCGGCAAACAATGAGCATAATATTTTTGAGGTGGAACACTGAAAATGAGAAAACTTGAGCTATGTCTAAATAGAAGTGTTTGTATATATTTGTGTGAAGTCAGACAAGTGAAAGGTGAACAGAACGCGAACTTGCTATACATTTTGAAAGCACACGGTTATTGTTTTGGTCTTTGATTTCGTAACTATACCTTTCAAGTTTATTTAGTTAATAGAGATTTGAATTTTGTAAAGTACTTCGTTTTACACGAATATTTACATGACCTCCCGTATCTTAGTTAAAGAAATACTTTTGTAACTTATCAATACCTGATTTATGTTTCGGTATTACTGCTTATGCCTTTTATACAAATAATTCAAATAAAAAACGTCATTTCAAACGTATAGTAACGTGATCATTTGTATGAGAATTTGAAAGCGCCTCTATCGGACGTAAAACAAACTAAAAGTTTGACACTCGAATAAGATAATATATTTCAATATTTTTAATTAAATAGATCGTGTTACTTGTACCATATTTATGTAAGTTTGATGTCATCTGCGGTAGATAAGGCTTTCGAGCTTACTACACGACACGCGGGAGTGTTTCTTGCTGCCGACTGACGTAAACTCGCTACGATTACGCGACGAATACGTTAAATGTTCGTGATTGCTGTACTGGTATATTATCAGAAACTTACTAAGAAATGGTGAAACAGGCCTTTATTATTGTTTTATAACAAAAACCTTAACCCTTTCAAGTCTTTTCTCCTTGCTTTGCTCCGTGCCAAATGTGACCATTGTGAACGAATTAATGATCTCGATAGTTGCTCTCGTCTCAGGACATTTACGGTCATTTGTGACTGTTTGTAGACATTTACAGGCATATTGAAGTGTATTTCACTATGGTGCAGTAGAACTTAGATTGGAAACGGTTGCATTGCTCTTTGGGTTTTGTCCTGTCGCAGTTCAAGGGTTAACAATATTATTCTAGCTTTCATCATTGCGTGTTTTCTAGCTGGAGTTTTGTGTAGTATAAAATTCAATATGAAGCTACATTTTTTATATTATATAATGATTAAAAATGCTTTAAGATTACTGTAAGGTAGTCATCATAGTAGTATCATCAATGTATTTATATGCGAGTTTTTCTTGACTTCATAATTTTCTTTAGCTTATATTGCCATTTTATGAGCCCCATTTCAAAAGGCACCAAAAGCGTTTGTCTTGTGTACTGCCAGGATTAAATTTTTAAGTGCCTGCCCAGCTCAAGCTATGAGTATGAACCTACTGCATCACCGATATCTTGTGTTCCAAGGCTTTAGCTCGCACCTGACGAAGGCGAAGGCTTTCACGGCGTTTATAAGAGCGTTGTCCGCGCACAATGCCCAGTATGGATTTATGCCGGCATTCACTGTTTTTCTTGGTACTTGCTACGATTCCCGGGGCAGGTTAAACAGTCATATACTGGAGGAGATAGCGGTTAACCCAGGTTAAGGAAAATGTGAGTGGTCATGAAAGTCAAAAGTGGACGCCTCAGCGCTTCAAAATATGTCACATCACAATGGATTATAGCCTACGTGCTATTTTGATGTATTATCTATATTATTGCAAAGTTTTATCAATATCTATAGTTTTTGTTTGAAAAAGTAACAAACATACTTAAATCTACGAGTACACATCCATACGACTTTTGCATTGCCACTTTGTACAAATATAATTATAGTTGGTTTCCTAATAATTCAACATAAGACATCTTTAGTCCCAGAAAATAAGTTGTCCGTTCCTTGACAGCTTAACCGTCACTCAGTGCAACCGGTCCTTGACAGAAATTGTTTAACCCTAACATAAACACGCGTTAGGCCTGATTTAGGGCCCATTCGGGGGCCTGCGCGACCCGGCACTGGACTTGATTAGATTTTAAAACATGAGCCGCTTTTTGAGGTTAAGATATTTCGTTCGACCTTGGATTAGTCGTGATAGAGAGTTCCAAAGACATCTGCTGATAAATATGCGTAGATACAATTTTAGAGTAGAGACTTTCTGTGTATATGTAGGTAAAACGAGAAACATCAATGCCAAATTAAAATTATTTAATAGATTCTGAAATCAAACTTGTATAGCACTAGCTGCCCCAGCGAACTTTGTTTCACTCCCGGCCCGTTCCTTCTCAGCCATTTTCCAAAATTTCAGCCATTTTTCAAAAGCAAATGGAAGCACGCTCGGGTTCTCACAGCGCGAACGAAAAATGAGACACAAAAATCGTTTGGCATCTAGATTGTCTCAGACTTCGCCTTTGTAGCTTTTGTGAGGAATATGTGTTTTTCACTGGTGCCGAATATTTAAGGAAAGTAATATGTACTTATTCTTCTATGAGAAATAAGAACACATTCTACGGGAACGCTAAGTGGCAGTTTGTACCATTTAGGAGTAGGATTTTCTTGTAAAGTTAATAATTAAATTTATCTGCCATAAATCTTAGTGTTGAACCAAAGACTGAAATCTGCAAAAAATCAACTTAACAACGAAGAAATGCTACAAGTGGGTTACAAAATCGATACAAAAGTATAAGATTCTGTAAGACTTTTGACATACATACATAGGTACTAATGGTAGGACAAGGAACCTCGTGTTACCCACTATTGTACTGTAGTTATGAACACGTTCTTGTGTCTTACTTTCATATTTATCTCGCTCAACTCAACCAATCGTCTCAAATGGCAAACCGCACCAGCCCTCGTAAGTATATTGAAATATAGTCTCGTAAACGTCGCCCGAGTACCAGCTCGACGGGCCACGGACGGACGCGAGATCGATTCGCTTGACGTATGACTTCATTTGTCTGCCTTCGATATACCCTGCCAACATCATTCTGCAACCTTACAACAGCAGTAACACCTCTATCACGTCTACAAAGAGCTCAATTTCAGGTGAAAAAAAATACCATGAGATGTTGGGGTGTAGTGTGGGAAATACTTTAGAAAGCACCATTTTGACCACAAGATTATAAGGTCGGTCACGCTCGGGGAAAACAAAGATGCGTTTTGATGTGGATATGTGATTTAGAGGCTTGCTTATCGCCGATTTAAGGTGGGAGTTGAAGTCAGGAATGCTGTGAGCACTTTGGAGTGTAGCCACACTCTCATCTTATCGCTTGTAGTACCTGATGACCTATGATGACCTGATGATTACCTATTATAGTAAAAGCGATATGATTCTTCATTTGGGTAGGATTATCTTTATCGAAATTCTCATTACTAAGTATCTAGTTGGCAGCTACCTTGGCTTTTTACCATATGGATGGAACTATTATAAAAGCTCTCATCTTAACACTATCATAATTTCATTATAGTGATCTGGATGCAGACCGCTCACAACCGGTTGCTGTGGAATACCTTGGGGGAGGCCTATGTTCAGCAGTAGAAGTCCTCTAGCTAAAAATGATGAGATAATGAACTAGTGATAGTTTTGATTTTCTTATTTCCTTTAGAAGAATTCGAGATTCGCCATTCCTTTCTTCCACTACTAATTAAACGTGATGGCGATGGTTGATAGTCCATTTGATTACAAACATTGTACTTGACCTGACTACGGCAAAAGAAAAGGATAATATAATTTTACTTTTGTTTGTTTAAGTCGATGTTCTTGTTTACCTCATTCATTTTAAATATATACCTTTTAGAATTTAGAAGCACAACCGACTAAACTTATTTCGTTATCTCATTAAATTGATTAATACCGAATTTATTAAAAGTTTCTCTATTACAATTGACAAAGTTGTCTTTTAGCTGTTTATATTTGTTTTCTTAAAGCTTTCCCATAGAGTCCATTATACTTTGCCCCAAACTTTTGGTAATGGCTGCGGCAATAAAGCCACTAACTTAGTATTTTGCGAATATTTATAGTGACAAGTCACGAATTGCATTTTTGTAACTCTATTGTTGTTAGAACGCTGTATTTTAGTGTAGTTTCTTATAATTGGATACTGATTGTTTTTGATGTTTATGGCAGAACATGGCGTTAAAAATTGCGGATTTATAGTAATCGTAAATGGTTGCAGGATAACTTGTTTCAGACACGGCTAGCTATTTTCATTTCACTGTGTCCAGATTCGGTACGGCTCTTAATATGGTTTTTAATTAATAAAGTAAATAAAGTAGATGGTGAAGTTTCTTGTTAGTCTGACCTTGATAATATCCGATTTTTGCAATCTCACTCACACTAAAATGGTAGTACTTTATTGTTCGCAGATAACAGTTAGCTGGTGATAATGACGATCAAATTTTAGACCTAGGCTCTTGTCAGGGGAGTTTTTTCCAAAACTCCAAATTAGAGAAGATAGTGTGGTGGTTTCCCTCTTGCCGTCCTTCCACATAGCTGTTTAAGAACCGGGGAGTTTCTGCCTCTCAATGCTCAGTCAAAAGCCTTTCTTGATCCTATTTCTTCAGCCTTCTGCCAGTACTGATGTTGCTGCCACCCAACACCAGAGGAACGTTCAATGGCGGCGTTTGCTGGCCATATCACAGGATCGTCACTGATATTGTAGGAAGCTTTTAATAGATAAGCCAATCCCACTAGACTTCCAATTACATTATGGTAATCCTGCCGCTGATGGTCGTGAACTGTTTATTCAATATATTCACAGTTATCTGATGGCCGTTCACTATCTGCCACATATGACCCCGCTACGTAAACTACGGTTGGCTATGTCATAATTGACTAAAACTTCCGCCGTTTCCCTTAGAATGCTATCAGTAAATCCACCTAGTTTCTATCAGCGCATGCTCTTTCCGACAAGTAGGGTGACCCTACGTACTCTTAAATTATTCGTACCTACATTGAAATACATGTATTCAGGAAAATACGCAGAAAACTGGCGAATAAATCTCAAATTGCGTACATCACGCTTATCCGCTCCTAGTGCCGCGTGTTCAGCGGCAGTTATCACCGCGCGATGCGCCGGCGGCGGTCACGTGATGCCCGCGTAAATCGCAGCTTTATCGCGCTACGTGTGGCCAACCAACAAGCCAGTCGCAGTACTGCTGGTGTGCGGTGTGTCACATGTCCCAGAGGTTTATTTTTACACATGTTATGTAATGCTGGATAAAGATCAGGGACTCCATTTTTAATCAGTACTTACAAAAACCACTGGTATTCAATACAAAAACAAAATATGCTTATGGTGTTTAAATAGCCCAGTGCAAAGGTACATTATACTTAGCCTTTGCGCAAGTTTAGTGCTTAAAGAATTGAACCCAAAATATAAAGATATTCACACTTAAGATCAAGATAGAAAACTTCCCTGGATGATAAAATATTTCATCCATTTTATCCTGCTTAGGTTTTTTTTCACTTAATTTAGGACAATAGCAATTACATTATTGCTTTAAAAACCATAAACATTTCAGTCTAAAAATTACTTATAATGTAACCAGACCCTCCCTCACTAACACGGTAGTTCTTTACGGATAAAATAATGAAAACAATCGAATTGCCTTTATCTTCTACTTCTGCTTTTGTGTCCGAGAAAGTTATGAATCATATTTTCTTAAACATGAACTTAAATGTATTCAATCTCAATTTGTGTAACATATTCATTAGGGTATCAAAGCAACCAGTTAGTGAGTATTTTTCACATCGTTTAAAAAATCTACATTCAGCCCATTGTTGTTGGCCTCTGAATTATCGGGGCAAACAACCGATTGTGTGAAAACACACAATGGATGCAAATATCACCCCACAGACACTATAAAACAAATCTACAAATAGATATTTGCCATAACTGGGCTTATCAAAATGCCCGAACGTCGGGGGTTAACAGCCACTGTAAATAGAGCCCTTTTATCTATCTGATTTGCCTGAAAATGGGAACATCTCGTAGGATTTGATATAGTTCTTTTTATACTGGCTACTCATCACACGTTACCAATATGAAATGACCTGCCTCGTTCATACATATTGAGCTAAATTGAAGGGGGAATAGAATTTTTAAGGATCATCTAAGGGTGGTGGGTCAGAACACCCTGTTGTATTATTGTTTCATTGTAAACATAATACAATAAACACAATCGTTTTGTGAGCGCTCGCGCAGGATTTTGATTTTAGATTTAGTACAGAGTAGTGGTAATGTAGAGATTTTTAGCGCAATATTGAAAATTTTTATTTATCTGAAACTTTCGTCAGCGGACAATTTTATCTCATTGATAGAATTTATGTAACAAGATTTCATAGCGAGTGTTTACTTAGTGTTTTAATAATTTAATCCACTTTATTGTATAAGTTATGATGGTCAAAGGTTGACTTAATGCTGAAAGCATTCTCTCTTCAAACCTTTAGTTAGGTCATGCAGAGAGATGGTAAAGTGTTATAATTACAAAAAATATTTATATGTAAGCGGATTTTGGGTCTCATTAATGATGTTTTATAAGGAAGATCATTTTTATATGAGAGCTTTCTTTAAAATTGCTTTAAACACATCTGCTACTTTTGTAGTTTCCCCAATTCCCCATTATTCCATAGTGTTGTAGTACATCGTCCACACAGCGTACTTATACTTAATATCTATCTTTTACGAATCAGAGCAGCTTATTTGATGTTGTGCACCATTTATTTATTACCTGCACACTCTGAACCCCACCTACTCTGCGCATCGCTTCCAACAATTGCCGCTGTCAGTCTGCGTTACGTCTAAAGTTTAATTTCACATTCATGACGTCACTCCTGCGCAGCTAATCCTCTACCATGTGTACGGCCTGCAAAAAACGAGATTATTCCCATTGAGTTGGTCGCTGAACGGTTTTATAGTGATGTGGAGAGGTTTTGGTAGGTTAATTGTTAAATAAGTACTTAGTAGGTACCTCATAAAAAGTAGCTACTTTTAAATCAATATAGTATCTGGTATAATAATAGCTTACCAAAACATACTTTGTGAATATTAGACCCGGCAATGGTCGACCCAAGATCTAACAAGAACCAATTTCTCAAACTTTAAAAAATACAATTTATTTTTATGAAACAAATAGTTTTTTTTGATTAATTTAATATAGCAAACAAGAAAAAACAAAAACTAAAGCATGGAACATAAAATATAAAACCTACCAATTAAAACACGAAACCATTTCCTTGTGGCAAAAAGTTTAACCAGTATTATTAAAAGAAACTATTATATCTATTTAATTAAAATTCTAAGTCAACCCACAAATTCACCCGTTAATGAATTCCATATTTGCACAAAACGTTCGAATTTAAAATTACATCAGCAATCGATTTCACCCATCAAACCCTATTCCTGCGAGCAAGTAAACAATGCCACTGATTTCTTTTTCCAACGGGGTCCCACTCTGCAATACGAGGCCTTTATTTTCGATATTTTCTGTCATGCTCACTCTGGCAGCATATTCAGTGACGATTCTGTGACTGGCGAGTAAACGCCGCCATTAACTCGTCAAGTATGTGTGAACGAGACACAATAGAAATTCCATTATTATGCGACTCCCGGCAGTCGTTTGATACCTGACTGATTACAAATGCGTTCTCCTGGTGTTGGGTAGCAGCAACATCAGTACTCTACTTCTTAGCGTTTCGATGGTAAACGACTTAAATTTGTTGTGCCCAGTAATTGGCGACACTGATGCCTTGGCATTTGACTTTTGTACACATGAGGTCTTTCAAAAAAACTCCACCGAAAAGCGCATATCTATAGCAATATCTTATCTGCATAAATTAACAGAGTAGTAAAGAAGTCAGAGTGAACGGGCTTTTTCTGGGTGAAGTAACGACGTTCACGTCTAGACTGAAGCCTGAGTCAAGAGCCATTTCGAATAACAAAAAATAAAAATAATGCTGCCATATATTCATAATTATAGTGTAGTCACAGAGTATACCCCCAGACATCAGAAGACAGTTGCAATCGCCCTTATCTGCACCTTTGCACAAACTCGCATTGTTGAGATGCGTCTCTTTTGTCGTGTGAGTGACAGCCCTATTGTGTGGAATAGATACCTAAATGAAGACACGAAATCTGGCACCGGTGTCTAAGAGTGAAGTTTTATTATTGAGTTGGTGACTTAGTCACTTGATGGGGTACATTCTCTGAATAGTGCCCAAGAAGTTGATAAGAAAAGAATACCAGTACTAAACATAATTCTGGACAAGATAGCCAGATAACTATCAATTACGAAGCGTTGAAATTCATATTCCTACGAGTATGTCAAAAGGCACAAAGAGTTAGAGACGTTCTGTGAAATGACCGATAATTTTCCAGAATACATCTTGTTGACGAAGTTCTCCTAATTGTTGTTAAGCCTAAAGCAACCAGCCTAAGCTTGGTTAAGCTGAGCAAATGTGGTGCGCCGTACCAAGCCGGCAGTTTTTCTAGGTTGTATTGAATTTTAAGGTCCAGTAAGCTGCTACCACCAAACACTACCCGCGTCAGAACGCAAATACTCAATGATGACCAAAACAGACGCGCAAACCAGACCAGCAACACAAATAGCATCTTTCTCGTCAAACAATAGCAAACACACAGACAAGCGGAATTGAGACGTCTGTCGCTCATTAATTCCCGAACGCGTCATTTGAACACTCGAGCACAAAGCGTCAGGCTGACCACCAACACAAAGGCTGGCCGTGTAACACGCGGCGTTTGTCATTGAGATTCTGTGTGTTGAAGGAATACTAATTAGGGGAGATGTGGCCAAGATGATCGGCTGAGTCAAAGCAATGACTATAGTGTAACGACAGGACTCGGGAGTAGTGGAATGAAATATGTTACTTCCTTCAAAACTGCTTTTTTACTGCCTACTCACTAACTCACTCACTCACTACTCACTTTACCTAACACAGTATGTCTATGAAGTACAAGCATACTACAAGGGAGCGATGTGTCATCATCACACTACAATAGCATTGAATTCGATAAATTAGATAGGCTTCATTTCACTAATGCGTAATTCTGACCTAAGTGGATAACGGCTTCAGTCATGTTCACAAGATTCGAGTGCATTTTGTGGTATGATGAAGAGTTTCAAGAAATAACCCACTTTCATGGATGTAAATGATACCATGGCGGAAAACTTTTACATAGGTAACTGCTGACAATACTAATGGACACAATGGGCTCAGATCATTAAAATTTGTAAACCACCTCGGCTACGTCTCCCCTATCTGAAACGTAAAAGCCTTCTTGAATTTGCAATTTTAGTAGTCCTTGAAGCTATAAAGACATTATTAATAAACTCTTCCATTCGAAACTAATTCAAGACGAAAGCTAGAGTCCCAAATGTCTGCGAAATTCTGTATCAGTTAATTTACCTATAGTTTGGTACATAAAACTATTGTGTAGATTTGTAATGGCACTTAGGTACAGAACGATTTCATTACGTGACAGACGCTTTGGATCGATTCTCAATACAATCCGAATGGAAGATTAAAGATGCCATTAGAAGATACGCAGAGATACTACCTAACTTACTAACTTTTATATTGTAATAATGTTACTGCTAGTATTTTGAAAGCTTTATCTATAGCGATTAAGTACTGATAATTCGGCAGCGCTAATAAAAAAAATCTACTTGAACCATTGAACTGCTAATACTAGCGTATGGAACTGACACCACAAATAAATTTCTTGTGCCATGATTTGACGCCACTCGGCATAAGCGGTTTCAAATTCGACATTCAAATTTCAAGAAATACATCACAATCTTGTCACATTTTTCGCTTGGCATAAGTTGACATAGCTTTGAATACGTAGCTGCGTAGTAATAACACATCACTGACTCGAACACACTTGATACGCTCGCTACATTATAGAAAGTGCTTTATACTACACAATCGCATCGCAATTACTTACAAGTTACGTAATAGCCCTGCCAATTGCTCTTATTTCTGTGACAATGCTCGATATGTTATTTAAAAGTTAAGACAGGAACGGTCGATTTGAATGTGAATGGTCGAAATTAGTTCTTTTTCTCCGGCTGCTGCTGTGGAGCGTATGAAACGCGTACAATGGATGTATTTACAATTGTCATTATTCATAATTAGAGAGACAAAAGTGTCAAACTTCTGGTACAGTAGTTGAAAAGCGCGGGACACGTCACAATGGGTCCACTCGTTTTGTCGCCAGCAGATCGGACTACACATTTTAATCTAAAATTGAACCTTATAACCACTACATAAGATCCCACAGTGTCTAGCTTGGTGTGTTTGTCCGTACTTGTCAGCGTTTTGTCTTAACTGTCGCGTTAGACCTGTAACTAATTAGGTTACTAATGGCTTTAGTCGCACCGTCGAGTGTTGTTTGAGTTTTATAATTATCACAGTGTGTATTTCGGTTGGTTTTCTAAAGTTTTGCAGTGATAGCTCGCCGTATATTTACAACCTCCTATTTCATATTTAAGATGTTTCTGTATTTTTATTGTTTATGGTGTGCAATAAAGTATATTTATTATTAACCTCTCTCACTAACATGGAAGTTGGTTTTCCAACTCAAGTATTATCATCGTAGAATCTAGGACTTAACGAGGTTTTACAGTACATCAAAACCTTATTCAAAAGTTTGATGAAAAGTTCAAAGCATTTAATTTTGCGGCATTGCATTATTTTTTTTAATTTTATTTATTAGTTTTTGGTTTTATTCCGGCTCTTCTTCAAGTACTATCTTAGTATCTTAGACACTACTAATAATGGTCCATATTAAACTTAGTTGCAGTCAAAATAACTGCTATGTAAAATTACAGTGCCTACACCTGACAGTGAAAAGTTACAACATCACAATGAGTATCTCAAGACCACTCACTCTACTCAATGAAGTCATCAAATCGTTTACTGTTTTTTTTTCAAGCATCTTTTATCAATCATCCGAATGCGTATTACTGCGGAGGGCCATCGAAATCAGTTCCATTTGAGTGTTCGCCCCGGGGATTATACGAGTGCATCCCTCAGGAATATTATCGCTTCGATGGGAAGGCGAGGATTCGCAATTGTGTTCACCATTGATTGTTTTGGGAGCGGTTGTGAAGTCTCGCTGATAATTAAAAGGTTTTTATATTCGATTATTATAAAAAGGATATTGAAAGTGTTTTCAGGACTCTAAGATTCAGTTTAGTCTCAATTGAAATGCTCAAAAAGTATTCAGAAATAGCATAATAACTTTCTTAAATAGCATAAGTAGTACGTAACCGATTATGATTGGATTATGAATTACATTAACTTCGATTGTATAACTTTATCGCAATTTTACCTTACACTGATCGCCGACTTTATTTCGGCAATCGTGAATAAATAGTCCCAGTCATCAATGGTTCCAAACCGCCGCCACAGTATCGCAACTGAAGTGACACATTGCAACAGAGCACTCAGAGGGGCCCAGACACCCATCTCCATTATTTATGGTAACTTAAACTATGGTAACGCAAACAATATGCTTCGTGTGTCGTTAGTTTGCCCCAAGAGGGTGAAGTGTTGGCTTAAATAGGGCATAGTGTGTCAGTCTGTTTCGTTATTTGATTATCTGTTTATATTGACTATTGGAATGATTTTCAGTACAAACTATAGTTTGCAATGTAGACTATCGTCAAGCAGAAATAACACGCAAGAGAAAAAAAAATGGGTTATGTAAAAACGACTGAATATAACATACTTGCAACTTGGAAAGCTTGCGCTCTATCTAAGAGTTATTTATGATGAGATACACAGTATCTTCCTATGGCCCATATTTTCCCAAGAAATTACAAAGTAATCTAATATTATAGTATTAAACTTTTCGCAATCCAACTCTTGGTTACTAAACCAGCGTTACAACAACGGTGACCAGTCATTGTACTGGTTACAAACAGACTTATTTTTACAAACAATTGATTTAGTAACCGTCATTTCGGCGATTTAAAACTCTGTTCTATAGTCCTCCCCATCACGGGTGATAACAGTAATCCCTATGCAAAGGGATGAACTCACCCCCGTTGTTTAAATTTCATTGCCCGATTAATCGGCCAGCAGATTGGCGGAGCGTAGTGGGTTCGAGTGCCGTGCTCATAAATAAATTGACGTGATTTGATTAAACGCTGTTTGTTTTTATTGGACGGTCATTTATTTATTATTTCTGTGCCTGTTCAATGTTGCGCTACATATAAATCTGCACGGTTCAAACAAGAGAGGGGACTCTACCAATGTGTACAAGAAAATAGTAGAACTTCTTTCTTTGAGAGTTTGTGAAGATGTCATGAATAACTCAAGGTTAAAAAGTCCATTTGAAAACACTATCCATTCCAATTCAGTTTTGAAGCTGAGTTTCAAGAAAATCGTTACAGCTTTTCCTAAAATTATTGGTTTACATCTCAATATCTAGTCATTGGTGGTTGGAATCGTTTGTCTATTAGTAAACGGGACCTCACTATATTCTTGACCCTATGGGGTTACTTGTCTACAACTTATTACTAGTTAATTCTATTTATAACGTGTGAAACGCTCACTCATAGCAAAACTATAATAGCCAAATATTGTTACACTTGTGGACTTATCTCTACTATACGTCGTGGAATTAAAATGAATTATGATGCATATTACACAGCTTTTAATGAATTCCAACGACCATAAGTTCAATGACACTGCGAAATAGGGTCATCTAAAAAACCCATAGATAAGAAAGAGTTCTCATCAAAGGCTCATCTAGTTAATTCTAAGTTATGACGAGGTATAAGTCATAGGATAAATTCTTGTACAATACTTCGTTAAGTCTATTGTAAGAGGGTGTGCACAAAACAGTGTCTCACGTAAGACGGTGTTTACACATATAAATCTTGCGACAATGAGAACAAATGGCCGCGTCGCGTTCTTAATAATATGTTAATTTCTATTTGATGCGTTGTACTCGGATGCGCTTCGAGCGCTTTGTACGGTGCGCCGGCGCAAGGGCAGTTGCGTTAATCCATTTTATTGCGTGTCACGAGTCTAGTGAGTTGCTTGAGATTTTTTGCTACTTTGTACCGTTGGTAAATAATGATGATATAGGTTCATAATAAGTAACATTTTCATGATTTAACTATGTATTTCTCAACTGAAAGAAAATCATAAAACAGGAAAAAAAGTTTCATTGCCTATTTGTGTAGCATATCTACAAAAAAATAAGCTAAGACAACTCTTAATTGCACATTTGACATCGGCTAGTTAATTACAGAAAACATACATTTTAGTTAATAATATTACTGGTGTATTATTCTTTTTTGGATACCTGAAGCATCGTTTGTGTCCACCATAAATCGTATCCTCGTGAAATTCGTGAAATGACTGCGACATGGTAACTATCACGCGAGTACGGGCTCTACGCTTAAATGAATATTAATATTTCCGTCTGATTTATGTACCCAACATCTTCAATAACCGATTCCAACCCCATTCGATGGCCGTTACTGCGTGTTACGAGTATTTTGTTGACGTAACGTCCACGTTTTTCTTCATAGATCTTCTCTAGAGTCCGTTCAGAATCCGGTCCTCTTAAATCACTTTGATTGTCAAAAAAACATAGGCCTATGTAAATTGGGCACTCGGTCCCAGATTAGCGTAGTCTCAATAGTTGTAATTAGGAGATTTATATGCAAAGCCCTTTTTGTGGCCGCCATTATTAGTTCATAAAGGGTGGGTTCCGGCTAATGCAAGTATAAGTGCATTGTCGATGCAAATTTGATGGTCACTCCCATTGCCACGGATTTATGGCCCGTACTGATTTAATAACTTAGTGATAAATGTTATTTATGCGGCGAGCTGTTCCCAGGAATTGGGAAATGTGACCGTTGGTACTGGCTTCTGTACGGAGATGAAGTCTGATGAAGTATTCGGACACACGCACTCTGTATTTTAAAATCCATCCAAATCATTTAAGTAATGAAACTGAAAGTAACAACCACATTGCGATGGAATTCTCGGCCGCTACAAACTTTTCAAAGCAATTTCAATGCATTGTATTATAGGTAGAGTTTTAGGACGTACACTAACGCTTCTGATTCTTGATAATGTATAGAATAGTGTTTTTTTAATTAAATAAAAATAATCATTTAACAAAGGTCTCCATAAATAAACTCTTTTCTTTTTTAGTGGCTATTCTATATGGCTATTGTAATGTAATTTTATTTTTTTCTTCAACAATACCGTAGTTAAATGACCTAATCAGTGTTCTCAAAGTTCAAGCCCATTGAGGATTACATGAAACCTTCGCAACTGACCTCTTTGTCATCTAATTGGGTATTTGTACATTCGCACAACATTTTGTTCGAATGATATTTCAATAGAGTTAAGAAAAACGCGGTCAATGGCTCTTTGTAAATACGCATTGTTTAAAAAAAATGCTTGAAAAAATAAAAGAATTGTATCAAGTTCTTACTTTTGTTTAGCGCAGAGTTGATGCTTCCTTTTCTTGTGACAATAGAGGATCAAAGGCAAGGGACCTATGAACCGTGGACATTGTGCCCTTACTAAAAGTCGACTGTCAATCAAATCGCAGTTTTTGCGTTTGCTTTCGACAAGATGCGCTATGGGAAGATTTTTTTTCGATACACCAATTGTTTTGTGCTAAGTTCCGTTATGGAAATGAGTTGCTCGTTTGACATTTGACACAGTTTATTTAGAGGCCTATTGTCCTGAATTCATACACAAACGAATAGACTTGACTCCTACAGAAAAAGTGGAATTCCAGTGTAGACTGGCCAAATTAAATTCAATTGATATAACTAACCGTTAAAAATTAAATTAACTGACGTTCATTTAAAAACAGTTTTCTTATTCGCAAGCGGCTCTTGGGCGATCAATAAAAAATAAAATCTGGCGTAAGTTTATTCCTCTTCGAATGCCATAATACCGCCATAATTAAAAGGTAAACTTTTTAAAAGTAATCAGCCTTCAGCCCACAGTTTCACCGGCACATGTGGATGTTGGAAGTCACTGAAGTGGAAATCGGAGACTTTTTCCACTTCTTTTACTTCGTTATAGGTGGCTTTACATTGATAGCCTTACGCGAGAGCGATACGGATTTGGTTTTTACCTTTCGAGCTGCGTAACTAATTTTTAGTTTGACCTAAGGCTACAAAAAAAAAGCTTATCAGTTAAGAAACAAAAAAGTGCTTTCGCACTGATCATATTTATATTTATTTAAGAACGTCATTGCACAAGTAACAGTGTACAAAAGGTGGACTTAATGCTAAAAGCATTCTCTCCCAGTCATACCTTTAGCTCATGCAGAAAGATTGTAATATTTATCGTATTTTTAGGGTTCCGTACCTCAAAAGGAAAAAAACGGAACCCTTATAGGATCACTTTGTTGTCCGTCTGTCCGTCCGTCCGTCTGTCAAGACCCTTTTTCTCAGGAACGCGTGGAGGTATGAAGCTGAAATTTATATCAATTACTCAGGTCTACTGTCCCTTGAAGCTGTGAAAAAATCAAACTTCTAAGCCAACGCAATCAAAAGATACAGCCGTTTATGCCGCAAATTTTCAACACTTGCAAGGGAATCAAAACCTACAGGGTGCTTCCCGTGAACTCAGAATCTTGAAATTTGGTACGAAGCAACGTCTTATAGCATAGATAAAGGAAAAATTACGAAAACCATAAAATTTTAGTTACATCACATAATATATATTTTTTTAATAATTTTAAACTTACTACCCATTTCCTCATAAACGCGTAGAGGTATTAAATTGAAATTCATACCAAATACTCAGGTCTATAATACCTTTAAGCTGTAACAAAATCAAACTTCTATGTCAACGCAATCAAAAGAAACAGCAATTTAAGCTGCATATTTTGAAACTCGCAAGTACTCGCAAGGGAATCAAAACCTAAAGGGTACTTCCAGTCGACCTAGAATCTTGAAATTTGGCATGAAGCAACGTTTTATAGCACACATAAAGGAAAAATTCCGAAAACCTTAAATTTTTAGATACATTACAAAATATATATTTTTTAATAATAAATATAAACTTATTACTTTTGTCTTAAATTTATGCTCCTCCATCTTTCCCCATTGTAATGTTATGAATTTCATTTTGCAATAAAAATACCATAGTTATGACTCGATTGTCGTAATGAACGAACTTTGTAAACCTTGCAGGTTTGTACGGAACCCTCGGTGCGCGAGTCCGACTCGCACTTGGCCGTTTTTTTTTTAATTCAATATGAAAAGTTCTCGCACATTTTATTCGGGTCAGTGCTGTATCAAATCTCCATCAAAGACATACATCGTTGATAGTCATTAAGCGTATTAGTGGCGTCCGAAAACTGATTGTGGCAAGAAATCTTTTCTTAAATAAAAAAATATATGTATATAATATATGTCGCTCTTTCCTATCACCGTGCAAGATCCGACCACCAAGCTTAAAGTTACCCCGTTTCTAATTGAGACGAAACTTTGCCGCAGTGTTTACCCGTAATTACAAGCGGACCAGAAAAATACAGGGAACGGGAAAAACTCCAAACTTGCCAAGTCCACTCTGTAAGGTTTCGCCATTGTTGCAAAGGCACAAAGTTACAAAATGCACCTTACGACTACGCTTAGTTTTAAAATTAAACCTTTTTGTTTTGCGCTTGCATTTTATTTATTTGCTCTTTTTACGGTAAACAAGACTTGCAAGCGCGTAGTAAACAGAAGATTTGCTTAGGAAATACCTCATAATAGTAAGAGTCTTTAAGTGCTTACTGCTGTCATTTATTTATGAAATTATCAGCAGCACGGCTGTCGCGCTCTTAGAGTGCTTTCACATTTAGCAGCGCGGCAGCAGCACAACTAACGCGAGGCAGTCGCGCTGCCGATAATTTTATACTTCCTCTATACACGGCAGCGTGGAGTAGCGCCGCAGCGGCGCGTAAGTCGCGTGGGTCCGTCCCACTATACCCATTACCCATTGCAGTGGTAATACAATCCTCGTATTGGTACTACAAACAGGTAATGGGTGTAGTGGGAACGACCCAGTCGCGCGACAGACGCGCTGCTAATGTGAAGGCATCCGCTGCTGCCGCGCTGCTGTCGCTCTAATGTGAAGGCGCGCTTAAAGTTTAAAGTCACCTAAGTGTGAAAGCGCTCTTAGTGTTTATTTAATTTTAATTCTGACTATTGTAAAACTCGTTTGGTTTTTGGTTGATAACTTTTTACGTAAAAAGTTCATTTTGGTAACGCACAAAAGTATAATCACCACAACAGCAAACACTTCGTGTCGTTAGATTTTCCATACAAAAGGAAATCATTACATAGTTTCATTTGCTAACTAATCTAATTGCCTACCTCATGTAATTTTCAGTTGTACGAAATACATAGGCCTATTCAGGTCCACGCAAATCGAATCTCTTACTCGGACACACAATCCGTCGCACTGTACCGAGAACTGAAATAAGCTATAGCGAGCTACCAGTGTTTTCAGCCTTCCTTCCCCAGCAGTGCACCGTAGAATTGTTTGGCCACACATCCAGTCTAACTAGATCTCTCCCAATGTTTGTAACCTTCCCGCATACTCCGCAATTTGGCAGTTGCGGAGGGGAGTAGAAGGTCAATTTTCACTGGATTCGATCCGTATTTGTCTTTAGGTTTAGACCGGACTGTATCTGAGACAGGAAATTAGGTTTCGATGTTTGAATGTGCGCGCTATCAGTGGATGGTTTGTGAGTGAGGGCTACTCAATATGCTTTTGATATGTGTATCGATAAATCATTGTGCAAGTAATTAACACTTTGTACCTTTGAAACTTTTTATTTGATTGATTCGAACGTATGAAATAAAAAAATCGTTGCTGTCCTACTGGTTTAGGTAAATTACTAACATGGACTTATCGACTCTACATGCCTAAATTAAAACGTGGCGTTAATAGTTCGTAAAAAAAATACTTAATTTGGGCAACCGTGACTCAGCAAACGTGCTTTGTTCTGACATATTACTTTACTATAATTAGGAGGTGCCAACTGAAATTTATAATTTCACGGAGATTATAAACTTATTAACACTGATGAATCTGTAAGCGCCGCCGCTTTTTTTGTGATACCCTAACTTATATGGATGTCTTTTTACTTATTCTACGAGTATGTGTTGTTTGGGCCTAATTGCACAATGGCGGCTGTTTGTAACCCAGAGTTATTCTGTTGCTGTCACTTTATTTGACGGTGATTGAGATAGAAAGACACGTTGGCAAATATACTTGGGCTAAATGTTAACTCTGGGCTGGAGGTCTTATGATTTATTAATTATTGTTATTTAAAAAAATGCATAATAGGCAGGCATTTGACCACAATCTCACCTGATGGTAAAGTGATGATGTGGCCTAAGATGATTTATCATTTACATAAGAGTTTTAAGTCATTAATTTAGATCTAAGGTACGACGCGACACTTACATACAGTTGGACTTAGATTTTTTAAAGGTTTATTGAAAGATATAGACAAGAGCGTACTCCATAAATCAGCACACAGATTCAATAATATCAATTTAGCTGAGTCATGCTACGCAGTATATTAGAGTGGATAATTTGATTTCGCTAACGCATCGTGGGGTGCTATAATTAGTTTTGTTTGAGGTGAATATCGATTACAAATCTGATAATTTAGTAGTACGTTCAATATGAAATCACTTTTTTAGTAACTGAACACACTAAACAGAAATTAGCTCTGTACTGTGTCCTTTGGCTTAAGAAGGCCTGTAGATTATTTAAATCCAGACATTTTTAGGGTTCCGTACCTCAAAAGGAAAAAACGGAACCCTTATAGGATCACTTTGTTGTCCGTCTGTCCGTCCGTCCGTCTGTCAAGACCCTTTTTCTCAGGAACGCGTGGAGGTATGAAGCTGAAATTTATATCAATTACTCAGGTCTACTGTCCCTTGAAGCTGTGAAAAAATCAAACTTCTAAGCCAACGCAATCAAAAGATACAGCCGTTTATGCCGCAAATTTTCGACACTTGCAAGGGAATCAAAACCTACAGGGTGCTTCCCGTGAACTCAGAATCTTGAAATTTGATACGAAGCAACGTCTTATAGCATAAATAAAGGAAAAATTACGAAAACCATAAATTTTTAGTTACATCACATAATATATATATTTTTAATAATTTTAAACTTACTACCCATTTCCTCATAAACGCGTAGAGGTATTAAATTGAAATTCATACCAAATACTCAAGTCTATAATACCTTTAAGCTGTAACAAAATCAAACTTCTATGTCAATGCAATCAAAAGAAACAGCAGTTTAAGCTGCATATTTTGAAACTCGCAAGTACTCGCAAGGGAATCAAAACCTAAAGGGTACTTCCAGTCGACCTAGAATCTTGAAATTTGGCATGAAGCAACGTTTTATAGCACACATAAAGGAAAAATTCCGAAAACCTTAAATTTTTAGTTACATTACAAAATATATATTTTTTAATAAATATAAACTTATTACTTTTTTCCTCATGAACGGAACCCTCGGTGCGCGAGTCCGACTCGCACTTGGCCGGTTTATTTATTTATTTACTGCACTGTATATAGTGTGTCTACCACACAACAAATGATGCATTTGAGATGAAAAATAATTTAACATTTTATTGATTTCATCATTCAAATAATTTCATCATTTAACAAGTTAATAAACCTCTTTGCTCATTTACTCATATTTAAATCACAGTCCGTGCGAACCGCTTAATTTTGAAATTAGAACTAGTGATGTCCACACGGCGGAAAACGGCACTCGCTGACAATCAGCGGCGCGGCGGGGCGCCCCACGTGGCTGAAGTGCCGAACCGGGCCGAAACCGCCGATGCGAGATAATCGCCCAAAACACCGCACTCCAAACTTCACTTAACCTTCAACCAAATAAGGATCAATATCCGACGAAATATAGCACCAATTGTCAACAAGTCTAATGCACAATTTTCCGCTAATTATAACTAATACCAATCCTGGGAGCGCCTGCTGAGATATTAAGGGAAAAATGTAATTTAATTTTAGGGAAGGTTAGTTAGTTAATAAGTCTCTTAAAGATTTTGAGGATTATGGAGACTTTGAGGACTGATCTATAAATAAATACTAGCTATTAGAAGCTTTTTATATTAACTTAGCAAAATAGCATAATTTATTTTTTTGTAGGTCATATTATTTATCTACTTATCAGTAACTTATAAGTTACACAGTACAGAGCTAATTTCTGTTTAGTATGTTCAATTACTAAAAAAGTGTTTTCAATACTAAATAACCCCTTAAAAATTAATGTATAAGACCTTCTTCCAGAAAATCATTAATTTGAATATCTATGAATGTTTTTAATACATGTATAAACCTATCCCAAATTCAAAATTAGTACTTTTAAATCAATGCCAGTCACCTATACAACGAATTCTGCAAGTAACGCACTTAATAGACTAACTGATTACTATTTTCCTTTTCATAAAGGTGAACACAATACAAAATAATCTTTTAGAATAGAGGGGCGCGCTAAAGAACGCTATTCATCGTATAATAGAAGCGCCTATCAGTCTCAGGCCTGCCGATACAACAGGAGCGATCCAGATAATTCTCATTACACACATTTCACTATTCGATGTCGGTAGATTCTAAAACACTATTATGCATATCTGCGGGCGGTCCCGATTGTAGTGATCGGCGTCTTTGCGGCACATCACTACCGAGTGAGCGGGTCCCGCCAAAATTCAAATGTCATCGTTCCAATTCGAAATTCAATTACGAGTAATTAATACGGCCAGTGGCGGAACAGGCCGTAGAAAAAAAAATTAATGTTACCGATTTGAAAACAATGCGAGCGAACACGTCCGTCGAAAGCAAAACGCAACTCATGCTTTTTTGTTTCTTTTTTCTGTTTTTTCTTTTGGACCACGATTAGCTATTAAGGCAATATGTGTCCGCCTACGCAATTTCGCTAAACTTCTTAATACTTAATTGATGACTTAATTCAAAACACCTTTAGTAAAATATGTCAATATGGAGTTTCTATCCTATCTAATTCCGTCTAGGAAAAAAATACACCTATGAATAACCTCTGAATAAAGAAATATATATTTATCCTTTGGATACTTCGTCTCGTTGGCTCACATACTGCACCCCTAATTAGTTTTCCCACATTTTTAATTAAAAGATAGAGATGGAAGCAAAGACAATAAAGGAAAATAGTAAAATCTGGCGCAAAAATAAGCTTCCTGAGATTATAATTCCTTACATAACCTCAGCATTACCAAAGCCCATGCTTCAACTCCCTCAACCTTCATTAGCATTCCCTCTTCTAACATTCCAAAAGTTAATGATGTAATCTGTACAACAGGTGACAACGGTAGCTGGCCAGTAATTACTGATCACAATGGAACTAGTATGGCCATTGCAAAGTTTGGCGCAAGACAATGTTCATTGTGCGGAACTAGTATTCGCGCGGTAGGTAGCGTAGTGATGTGCGTTGTCGATATCGTTTATCGATGCAGAAATTAAATAAAAACTTTAGGTTAAATTATAGATAAGCAGTTTAACATACTGTTACATTAACGTAAGTAGTGATACTGTCATCTGTTTTGGAGATGGTGGTCTCAACAAAGACAAGCCAAGATTGGCAGGTAATTGCGTCAACATTCTCATTTAGGAATTTATGATGTATGCGGTTATTATTGCGATAGGTAATTTTTATTTTTCGACTTCACTTTGGTACCCAAACTCTTAGTTTTGCTACATAAATAAGGATCTATTTATAGCAGCAGGGCAGCATATATTGGGGCGGTTCGCACCGCAAGGATTTCGAATATGCGAATCGCAGAAGTTCTGTTTCAGAATGGGGTCATTCGCACCGCCCCAGTGGTTTAGCGGTGCAAATCGCCCAAGGTAGTTTTGAACCTGAATCAACCGATTTCATCGAACACTGTTGTGCGAATAACCCCATTGACTTACTGAGATTCTGTTTGCCTTATAGTTAAGGGAACCATTTAGCATGCTGAGGCTGACTGTGGGTAGTATTTAACATCGATATTCCAACACTAACACCCGTATGTTAGGATCTTCATAAGAGCCGTGGGCGGGATGATGTTTTTCGAAAGCGGACTGGTAGACAATGCGAGGGCGTGTCCGCCGCATCCGTTTCTATGGCGAGGTGTTAGAACTATTGTCTTCTTAACAGGAGCAATGAATAATTCCGAAAAGATGATATGTTGTAGCATTGTCCGGGTATTTTGTCTGTCATTGCCGGAATCTTATAACGAAAAATTTTTTGAGAGATATTTTTGACGAAACCAGTTCAAAACGCTGGTATGTTGCATTCGGTATAAATAATAATATAAATAACTATGCGCCAGACAACACACCAATTGTCTTAGTTTCGATGTAGGGCATTTTATTTCTTGTGTTACTGATATCAGACAATAATTATGACGGGAGCGTTTTCCATAAACACATTTAAACTTACATGATTATTTTGAGATTCTCAAACTTCGTGATAAATTAGATAAATTGGACTAACACCATTGTTCCTAAGATATAATTCTTTTGTATTTTGTATTTTTTTGTATTGTGAGATATTTTTATTCTTTCCATCGGATTGTAGTTGCCCCAATCGGACCGTATCTTGATATCTGACTACTCATATGTGGAGATTTATTATTAGTATTGATGTTAAGCTTAAAGTTATTAGGATATAGTGATTATTAAAACTGTAAATCTTCCTAAGAATAAATAAATAAATAAATAAATAAATGACTTAGGTACAAATGTTCGTGCTCATCAATATTTGCTCCCTTGTTGGATTCAAAAGATATGTATTGTAAAATTTCATCTTAATCCATATAGTAGTTTTTGCATGAAGGAGTATCAAATAAGTATACATTTATACATCCATTCTGACAAACTTACGCATTTATAATATTTGTTGGATCTATAAAAAAGTTGAGAGTTAATCAAACTCCACAGTCTGTTATTTGAGGTTTTCACCGCAAATTACAAAGATTCCAACCCCGTCGTTTGATTTCATAGAGCCAGTGACTGATCAAAAATCCTTCTGAACCTCAAGTCACGTATTCCTCACCCGGCCGCAAGTCAGCAACGTGCTAACCAACTAATTCGCAACTGGGTCATTTGTAGAGCGGCGAGGCTTGTGGAGGAAGCCACACAAATGCCCCGACTTTGCGCGACTTAATTACATAACACAGTTACTACTGGTGTTTGGGAACGATGAACTTAATGGGTCAACTTTTGGCTATCGCCTTTGATGTAATATGAGGGCTTTTTGAAAGCCTCCTAGAATATGCACGAGTTTAGTTCTTGGTAATGCAACATTTTTATCCTATGGTTTCTACCCTTTTCTAATACGACACGATATTTAAGAGGGTCGTGTGCAGGCGTAGCGCAGCGCGTGTTTTTTATACATTTCGAACGCCAACGGTCGAAATATGCTTGCGGGGGAAAACGTTTTCCTACCCGTAAACCTTTATGGAATGAGACAAATTTGTCTCATTCGTTTTCGTACATCCTAAACTACGCTTGTAAGTCTTCGATTTTTTGTATAAAGGCTTGATTTGTTTAAAATGGTCAAAATTCCGAAGAGATTTTTAGTCAAAAAAGTGAATGTTTAGGTTTTTATATTTTCTAAAACATACAATATTAAAAAAAAAAAAAAATGTACGAGCACAGTTTTTTTAAATATCTCTAACATGAAAAAAATAACAAAATCAGACAACGTTTAAGGGATGGAAAACGTTTTCTCTTATTGTGTGGAAGCTTGCGCGCACACGATCCTCTTAATTTTTTTGCTATGAGTAGTAATGTCAGTGAAACAATTTGGTAAATTTTATGTAAATGCCAAATGTTTGATTGAAATTCATCCGTATGTAAACAAACTTGTCATGATGTAATTTTCCCGTCTACGGGTATCAAACAAGGAAGACTGTGATCGTTTAAGACGAAGATGCGAAGGTCTGAGTCATACTTTACAGGATCCCAACTTTTTCACAGAACCCAAAACATACCTACATGATTAGAATAATTGTGGCTGCACCTAATTAGTGGCCATTGAAAACATTCACGCTTGCAAACGCAGGCTTGACGCGCGCAAAGAAACCTCCCTCTGTGCACAAAGACCCTCTTCCCTGAGCACGTAACACCTGCACTAAAAGTGCCTTATTACTGCATTTACGTAGTGTGGCTTATCAAGTTCGCAAAGGCCCGGTTTTAGAGAAAAAACTTCAAAGGCGCTGCAAATGTTTTCAGCCGGGCTTTCGCCTTTTTTCAATGGCAATTAGTTAGCGTTTCAGCCGTCGGTTGCTCTCATGCCTTGTGCAATTATAGCGGGTGTTGTGGATGTTAGTTGATACTTGGATGCGTCAATCGAGTCTCATTTTTTTTACGAAATTTCAGCAGCCCAAAACTAGAACCCTGGAGGTCTACTACGAAAAACGAAATCCGTTAATACGAATAAAATACGAAATTCGTAGCTGGCCATCTGGCTCATGCCAACATTGCCAACGTCCGTGAGGTGACTGACCAGTTGCAGAATACCATGACCAATATGATAAGCAATAATGAAAATAAAACAAATGACTAATCTCTTACCATCTTCTATCTTTTTTAACCCCAAACACGTGTTTTTTACGCTCATGTTTTGAGGTCGACAGAAATTTGGCATATTCATCAACTCGTCCCACATGCCTACGGCCCACTAAGGACGAGACGGGAAAATCAAAATTAATTGAAATTGTATTCGTCAACTCGTCCCACTTTAAATACAGGTACAATCAGAAACAAAAGTGTTAGCGTAGAAATAATGAAATAACTGTATGTTTGATATCAAAATGTTTATTTCTAATTGAACACTTAAGACAATGTCCATCCATCCTGTCCATTTCATTATCATTTTCATTTCTGTGTATATTTGGTAAAAAATTATGGCATTCTTCTCTTTTAATACGCAGCGCTACACTGTTGATTGATCTTTTTCCGCCACAACTATTGTTATCTAATCTTGAAACCACAAGCCATATCTATTGTATTCACTTCCAATAACAGTTGAACAATCTTTTGCTTGTAAAACAAAATAATTTACTATTGTCCTTGAATTTTATTTTAGAAACTTATGACTTTTTTAGTATAGAAAACATGTTTTTCTAACATTAATATGAACGAAACAAAAGCAATTATGATAAATTTTAAAAAGTAAGAGAATCAATAAATAAATGTTATATTTCTTAAAAATACACTTTTCTCTGCAACTGTACCAGACGTTAATAAGGTTTAAATTCCAACTAAAAAAGAAAATGGGACGAGTTGACGAATACAAAATTAATTAATTTTGATTTTCCCGTTTCGTCCTAAGTGGGCCGTAGGCATGTGGGACGAGTTGATGAATACCCCAGAAATTTTGCAATACTTTTTATCAAGAAATTTCTTTGCAACACATTTCGATAAGTTTATTTTGTTACTTTGTTGTTTTTAATTCCTCACCAAGTATAATTTGCCAAACTTTTGAAAAAACTTTTAATGCTAGTTCGCACTCCCACTATCCAACTTTGCTCACAGCGTTTCGTACATTCCGGATCTAAAAGAGGGTGTCTTAAACTAAAAATTATTGATATTAAACCGAGACCGCGTTAATTAAGCTTTTCACTCGTTTAATTTTTTACCCAGTTAACTCCGACTTTTGGTTAGTGCCAATCTATTCTAACATTAATTAGCAATGCATCGTTTTGATCGGCGAACCGCGGTTTTTACTTAAAATACATTTGCTTACGATATAGAAAAGGCTGGCAAAACGCAATTAAAGCTTTCATGGTGAAATGCTCCAAATTATGATGTTGATTCCGTTTAAATGTTAAAGAATGGTATAACAGACAAAATTCTGTCCACTCCATCCATGAAGACCCTAACAGTTTTAAGGACCGCTTTAAGCACAGAGAACAAAATCTCATTAAAAATGTACAACCAAACCATGAACTAATTGGTAAAGCCGCGATTATTCGGGCCGGTTAAGACAGCCGTCTCTACGAACTCCCAATTAAACACAGTTCTTTTGAACACAGGCTCATCTTCATAAAGACAAAAAGAGAATCTATTTTCAACCATAACGTACTCGTAATACGGCGTGTTTTAGTTACATGTGGGAGTGTGGGGGATCGCTGAGAGTTTGGGGCAAGTGACATTGCATCGTCGGCTTCGAACAAAGTAGACTTGAAAAGGCAAATGAGCGTCTTTACAAAGTTGAAGCGATTAGCGTTTAAGGCGTTAAGGAGGAAGTTTGCAAAGAGGGTACCGAAGTGTCGAGGAAAAATGGGGAAACATTAATTATTATGATCGAAATAAAACACCTTAATCAACTCCTCGTCTCTTCAAGAGAGGTTGAAACACTCTTTATTAATTACTTAAAGGTAGTAATAACTACTGATGAGTATTTAAGTATTGCAAATGGCTGATAGGAAAAACTAAACATTTTCTAAAAACTTACGACTTTTGTAAAACTAGTACAAAAAAACTTGACAAACTTTGATGGGACTTCAAGGCATCCGTAGGGAGAACAATTGCTCCTAAATGTTACATAACTCCAAACTTTGCCCAAAGAATCAAAAAAGTTGAAAGCTCATTCAAAGTGAAATGTTACGTGTTCCAAGTAACAGTTATTATATCAATTGAGTAATGTTAGGTAAACTTCGCTTACTAAGTCTTCAGATGAAACTTTGTAATCATTGTTAATGTTATGTAAAAGTTGCTCTTTAAAATCCATGTCTTGGGCAATTTTGTTTTTAACACTTTTTGTATAAAGGTTACTCTAATTGTTGAGACTTCTAATGGTTTCATCCTTTGTTTTTTGGAATTCGATAAAATACTCGCTACATAAAGGGCTTTTGTTTTGATTGTGTGAATGCTTACCTCAAAGCCTTTGTTACTATGTGATAATTCAATTGTTGAATAGATGTTTCATATCTTTGGAGTCTTTTCGTTTCTAAAGTCAATCCTTGCTGAATTCTTGCAACAGGTTTGCGTTACATTCTAATTGATTACACGCTTTGTGAAGTATTACGTAGATACCTTCAATACCCCACAGTATGAAGTCAAGATTAACCAAATGAGGTGTTTCCTTACGTAAAACCACACATCACTCAAATACCGTATCACGAAAACGTCCATAAAGTTTTCCTTGTCAGCCGCTGTAATTATCACAATGCCTCGTATAATTCAACAACGCTCAATAACCTCCTTTTTTTGAAGGCGGTTTAAAAATGATGAATGCACGCGTCATTACACGCGCAAATCTCTGATTACCCACTGTTTCGGAAACATGAGTTGGTTTGATTGACCGCTCAATAGCCAATTTACTCCGGAGTGACGCCTTTTTGATACAACTTAATTTCTTATGTCATTCAAAATTTCAACCAAACGCTACATGAGTCATCGACAATGATAAATATACAGAATGAGTAACCGTATTGAAGGAATCTTAAGGTGGTATTTTGGATCTAAAATCGTTGCGTCTCGAAGCTTACTCAAGGCAGAGATTTAAATTGTTGACTCAATGAATGTATGAAAGTACGCGCCAATTCACAATAGCGTCTGACAATTGAAAATTTATAGTTTATAAAAACATCAGCTTCGCATATACTCGTAGTTTGAATAGACACGTCAATAATAAAGAGTATCATTTGGCGGCGTGCGCGCAGGCTGTGTGAGTTGTAACCAATTTCCATTCAACTACTTCAAAACTTTTAATGCCTTAAAAACATGGTTGATATTCCTCAAAAAAAATTCAAGTCTGGCTGCAAAGAAAGAAACGTTCGACAGTAATGTCTGATTTATGATGTGGTTCGGACACCCATACAACAAAAACGCGTATCAATAGAACAAGAAACACAAATGAATAGCTGTTACAATACACGCCGTAATTGTTTAGACAAAGGCATTACCTTTGACTGTGCTGTACTTAACTAACAAACTGACATTATTCGAAAACCAAACTTAATTTGTAGATGTAGAGTCTACTTTACAAATAATAGATACTGTCCGTTAAATCATTAAAAATGCTGGACTTAAAGCTATATCTTTTACCATCAACGCTTTTGCTAAGGTTTAAGAGGTAAAGTTAATTTTTATGACATCTTACAACAAAAGGGAGGCATTATTATGAGAAAAGGGAACATACTGAGTTAGAGTAAAGAGTATATCTCAAGGGTTCTGTAGTTTAACGTATCTACAGAGTAACTCAAAATAACCATAGCAAATAAAAAATCATAAAAAAAGCAGAATGCCACTTAAAATAATGTTTAGCCAGTTGAAAGTTATTGAAATCATTTGATAAGTTTTTTGTATCAACTCTTCATACGAATAAAAGTACATAAAATCTTATAGAAGAAAAAAATGTGTTGTGAGATAAGGAGATTTTTCCCAATAAGTAGGATTTTTTAGGTGTGACTGCTGATTTGTTGAAGGTTTATGGTATATTTTTAATCTTGTCTTCATTTCTGATGGATACTTAGGCTCACACTGAACCCCAAAAGTCTTTTGAAATTTCTATTTCTGCTATTATGGAGCCTTAACCGTTGTTTTAGGACCCTTGGCGAATTCCCTATTGAGAGTGAATCGCCATGGTCATGCTCCATCCTAGCAAGTGGCCATAACTACATCACCACCCATTGTTCCACACAAAGATGTTTGTGGACATTTCTTTTGATTTTTTTCACATTCTAAAACCATTCGGCCAAAGACAAGGCTGTCTACAACTCAACTGATCGATTTAGAATTTTAATGACAGCATGTCTGAACTTATTTTCGGTTGGGCACCAAAAATGTGTCGTGCTGTTTCGGAACCACACTAATGAGCGTCGTATAATGAATTCAGAAGTAATAATGGGGATGTCGGAGATTGACTAGTGGACAAAACATTCAGCTATTGTCGGCGCTGACGAATTACACGCTCAATGTTGACCGTTACGAAATGGCCGTAACTGGTTGACAACTCAATTGTTACGTTTCCTAGATGCAATATTCAAAAGACTGAATGTTATTTCTGCAGCTGTTTGGGTAATTAGATTAGGAACAAACAGCATTACATAATGATGTTTCAAGTTTTTAGAAACGAAATTGAACTTCATAATTCATTTCATCGTTTCCATTACCATAATTTCGAATCTCGATTTAAATAGTTGTGCCAATCGAAGTTGGTTGAAGACTGGATTTTTAAATCCCTTGAAGAAGGAGGGGGGATAAAAAACAATCAATTAGGCGAACTGTCAAAGCCAGCGGCGGGGACGGAAAGTTCGATAAAGATCTTCATTATTGGTGTAAAGCACCGAATTTGTTGTTCGATTGGACAGGACAAGCAAGCTCAAAGAAAATAAACAAACAGTGTAAAACCGTATTTTAAGCACGAATAGCAAAGAGACGTCGCTGATCAATCATCGGATTAAGACGCCACCACCTATAAAAATATTAAAATTTCTAAATCATTTTAAGACATTGTGTCCTGCAGTCCTGCTTGAATTTAAGAAAAAGGTTCTGATTTATTTACGTTGTAAAGTATATATGGGTATGAATGTTTTAAACCGATTTAAAAAAAAGGAGGTTGTTTACGTAAAATATTCCTCTAGTTACCCTCTTCATCACCACTTTCAGATAAAAAGGTTTCTCACTATAATTCCTCAACTCGTAAAGATTCCTATTAGCGTTATTCCGTCTTTCTTAACAGAGGACAATTGCAAATGGGCTTCTGATCAAAAGAATCAATTGGACAAATCCCTGTCCCATCCGATAGGTATCTCCAATCAGGATTCACACCCCAACCCCGGACGCTAATTGCACAAAAAACCCCAAACAAACACACAGACACACAAAAGAAAGATTAGGGAAGATCCAGATCGCATTTAAGATAAATATTTTTGCTAAGTGTACGTCGGATTTAGATCGAGAGATAGAGGGCAGCTGTGTGTGGCGGGCCTTACGGTGACGTCATTAATACCAACGTCTGAGTTCCGTAAAGAGAAAGACATCGGTCGCTTTCAAGTTGTCTTTATATTAAGGATATGTCTTGAAGCTATCGCAGCGTTGGTTGATATCAACAGGAATAAGGCAGGTAACCACCCAGAAGATATTACATAGGAAACCCAGCTACGGATGATATTGATAGCTTGAGTGACTCAAGAATGGAATGTTTAAGCTTTTATTAGTTCCAGATTTTACTTTCTACAAACCACGAACTTTACCTATATTATACTATACCTATTTAGTGTATTGATTACATTAGTTAGATCATATCAGATTATTCTACGTCCCAAGATGTTCATTCAGTTCAGTACTTATCATAGTTTCGTGTAACTCTGGTCGTGATCAGAGTACGTAATGACACCGCGGAAGCTTTTTATCTTTTTTGTGGTTTTGTGCCTGCAAAACAAACATTGTAGGATTACATTGACGAATTCTGGTTCCGTATTCATACACGACTCGATGTCGAGATAACATGGAAACTGTAGCTTTTGAAACTGATACAATATAGGGATTGAGGAACAAAGACCAGCTTAGTAAAGTAGCAATAGTATCAACAACATGTAAGTTAAGAAGCGCTGGATTTCTGTAATTTACAAGGCGGTTACTGATACGGAACTCTTTCAATCACATATTCCCACCATTACTAGACAGAGACATCCCGAGCACAACTACAGTCTACGTTATTTATTTAGCCTTTATACAAGGTAGGTAATAATAATATCTTATCCAGTGTCCAGATTTAAGCTTAAGCCCTTCAAATGTTCAAGTCCAAGCTCATGCAGTTTTCAAATTCTATGGCGAAGCATGCATGCGTAAGACACAGGGTTCGATTACTTGTCTGTCAGTTGCTTTTTAAAAGTGCAATTTATATGATTGAGCATGCTTTTCTTGGAGTTATCTAATAGTAAAAATGGCATAGAATCCTGAAAGATCTAATACTCTTGTGGTCTGTTTTATTACTACTTTTACTAGTTCGCTAGAGCTAGATTAGCTAGAGAGTCAGTCAATACTTCAGAATTCCTATACCATGGATAGTCCAGAAGGACAGCTGACTCGGACCAAGTCACCAAGTCATTCAACCATCTCCCTCACACGCTTACACTCGCGCACACAACGCTTTAGGGTACACGAATAAGCTGCTTATTGTATTTTTATAGTTATTTTGATCGTTTATTGTATGGATAATCCTCCATGAATGTGGAATGGGTATTACGATTGTGCGCGAATGTACACAGCTGATGTGAAACAATGAATTGATGCGGATACTGGTAAACTGAGGGCTTTATGTTTTAAAATAACTTATGGATATGGTCGTTGTGTTTTGATGGTAGGATTAATTTTATTATTGGTTTTAAAGCTGGTCCATTAATATAAAATTAAAATAATATTTTGAATCAGGTCCCAATTTATGTGGCGTTTTCATGTTACTGCGTATATCATAAATAATGCACTATTGCTGTTCATTATAGAACACAAATTATGGTCGTAGTTACCTACTGCAGTCTAAAAAAATATTCTGATTTCCATAGCGTATTTTCAATCCGATTTTCACAACGTAAGAAGTAAACAATAAATTGGGTCTAAAGTAGCGTTAAAAATCGACACAAACTGTTGCGTGCAACCATGAAAAAAACATAGTATCCCTCGCTCCCATAAATCCAAGCTATAAATGCCACCAACACTACAATGCCAAATTAAACGCATTCCGCACATAAAAAACTAAACAAGTACAACTACAAATAGAAATATTCTCTTTAAAAGCATTCATCTATAGACAATTGGACGACATAAATCATAGAGTTGACAAGAAAACACCTCGGCACCAACTTAACGTACACACTAACAATTTAAATACAAACAAAACTGAACCTTACGACATTGGTAATAAAATACAGATAAACACAACTTAACGGAATATCAATCCCGATACAGCATACGCATTCGCCGCCCCATCGCTTAAAAACGACTTCAATCGGGTTTCGCGTAAATTATGGGACAACCCTAAACAATGAGTGGAAAAAGCTTCATTCGCTAATGGATTTTGTTCTCAAAAATTAATTTGGGGTACTCGACAAAACTGTAGTGTGTACGCACCCAATCAACGAACCCCTAGGGCTGCGTCGTTAATAATTCAGACTGCAATAACGGGTGCAGGCGTTGGTGTTTAACATCGGATTACGTGGATTACTAAACGTTCCTTGTTGGTTGGTGTTGTATAATTATGTCTTATTGATTGTTCTGTACAATTTGTAACCTGTTTATTTAATGAGTTTTTATTCATGAGTAATTTTTAGAATTGCGGAATTGTAGGTACGGTTTTCGAGTTTTTAATATCAAGGCAAATGGCTGTCCATACCCAGCAGTACAAATCCTCATTCATGTTATTGTATTTCATGTTGTAGAATACCGGTCTAGAATTTTACATAAATTAATGTGAATTACAAAATGTGAGTAGTCCGACAACCCTAGTCTCTTTTTCTATTAGCCAAAGGCGACAAAACTTAGATCTCCGGTTTGCAGGGTGAAGTGGCATTGTTTCACAGCCCTAGCCCTACCTAACTTTTTAATTTATTAACGCAAAGGGTTGCCAGTCGTAAAAATTACTTTTATTGTTTGTAACGACGTCTCAGCCTACATGATAACAATATCTGAGAGTTATAATTCACTTTGTAAAAAGGTATAGTACCCACCGTCCAAGAAATGTTAGACTCTACATTATAAGGGTTGACGTCGGAATGAGGGGTCATGGAAATTGGTTTATCGTTTCAAACGACACCACGTGTGGTATGTGAAGATTTCGAGTCAAGTGCCTTTTGTTATTACAAAGTTTATGTCCTGCAAAGGTTGAGACAATGAATATAGAACGAAACCAGTTTTTCTATGTTAGAATTTTGATTTAATGCACTGGGAATGCTTTCTAGTGACATCTAAATGGTGTGCTTAGACAATGACACGGTCGTAAATTTAGAATAACAATTAAGAATTTAACTAAACGGAATATTAGACTGTTTGATACAACAAGTGATAGTTTTTGTATTTGTACCTAATGGAATTGTTTCCATGTTGTTACTCAACTTTAAAAAAAACAGTCGCTAACAATACCAACGAAGGTATATTTTTGCGTTACTAAAACTTTACAAAAGAAAATGCGACCTCTATTTTTTTAACCCCAACTTGAAATAAAATTTCCATGTCAACCCTTCAGAACAATCTATAACTTTTCCGCTGTCGCATTGGGTTTGGAGTCTTGGTAAACTAAATTTTACTTCTTATTCAAAGGCGGTCTCTTATAAGAGGGGAAAACATTATAGAAATCGCGACACCACTCCACAAGGACGTGTGTTGATTCTATCAAAAATCTACTTGAAAATGTTTGGCATTCCCGCTAAGTTCGGTGTTTAGGAGTCAAAAAAGAATAGTAAGTAAGTTTTAAATAAATCACGTAACTTTTACGTTTAGGGTCGGTTTTACTAGTGACAAATAAGAAAAAATCAGCAAATAATTCAAATATGGAACGTCATTTCGCATGAAATATTGGACAGATAACGCTATCCAGAACTTATTAGGACTTAATGTCGATCAAGAGCGAGCCTTTTTAGCGAACTAAACGGTAATACTCGTAACAAAAAACATATACAATTTAATATCATGCGACCTTTGCTTAATAGACTACAATATTTCGGTCCAGAGGTAAATCATAATTTTCAACAAAATATCATAAAAGTAATTGTGATTTGGAGTATCGAATTCGAGGGCAACAATGTGAGAGCAAGCCCAAATCCCTAACGTAAGAGTCTATTCTGAAAAAGGTCAGGGCGGTTTTGTGCGTATTTTTATGCAGATATTGGTAAACTCGCTTGTTGTGGCGAACATACTTAACAATCCTTTTTTTTTTTGGTAAAGCAACATTTCCTATAAATACATCATTGATAATCCGTTCTGTTAACAGTTAACAATAAACAAATAATTAATAAACCCTTCTATTACCGATTTTTTTATTAAACATGTTCTATCTTAATATTTTATGAGTCCTCATGAGATTTCAGTGCCTACTTATATAATTTTAATTAATTGCATGATCTTAAATCTAAATGACTGTTTCTCCAACAAAAAAGTATTAAACATCATTCAATAGTGATATCAATATAATAATCTTAGTTTGTTGGCATACATCTTTACACAAATCGTCAAAGACTCAAAGCCTTTATGATATAATCCGATTCCATAAAAAATATCTCGTTGTCGGCTGTACGCTCAGCAATAGTTTCCCCAAGAGGCGTCCCATATTTTCAATTCGAATCGGCCGTTCTCGATTATACGAAAAACCTAGCTCTGGACCGATGTAAATAAAATAGGCGTCGCAGTCAGCCATTTTAAGAAGACACCAGGGAGCGGAATACAGTGACATTCACGGGAATACCGGAATGAACCGGGCGCGGGGGACTGCAGACCAAAATAAACTGGGCGTTTTTAATACGGGCCGTTCAAAGTCGATATTTTATTCTTGCTTGTTAAATCTCATTGTCGTTGGAGGATTTTTACTTGTTATTCCTTGTGGGAATAAAGGTTATTTTATTTGTGTGCAATGGACCCTCTTTAAGCGTTAATCCAGAACCTTATTGCTGACTTTATGGGATCTAACATTTATTTTGATTTTAATTTATCGGAAAATTCTGTTTGGATTTTTATAAAATTATTTACGTAGGTATGTTTTTTGTAGGAAAAAAAAACACTAAATATGAGAACTTATTTTGTATGAAAGATAATTTATGTCTCATAATTTCATTTAGAGATGATTGTGCTTGTGGAGCATGTAGGAAATTAATAATTTCCTAGATATCTATTCTCCTTTCATGTTTGAAGTAACTGAACATCTTGCCTCAACAAAATCGTTACATAAGACCTTAACAAATGCTCTTCAACCTCACAAAAGATTACCAAAATCTGAATTGTATTATTCAAGGCAAAACGTATGAAATCGACCAAATTCAAAGTTCGATTCGGCAATTTAAAGGTCCATTATTATCATTGTATACCGCTATTTCGTGTTGCTCTTTAGTGATGAGATTAGTGTACTGTATTAGTTCGGCGCAGGATTACGCAATGTCGGCCTACAGCACATGAAATCTAGCAAAAATAACGTATACTCTCAACCAATTTTCAATCATAACGTCTTTGCATTAAAGTTAAGTTGTAAATCGGGGAAATTTCTAGTTGCGGTAGTTTGATATGCTGTACTATTTATTGGTCAGCTAATAACATCGAGTGCACCTTGCCAGTGCATGCAGCTTTTCGCCGAAAATTTCTAGTTGCGGTAGTTTGATATGCTGTACTATTTATTGGTCAGCTAATAACATCGAGTGCACCTTGCCAGTGCATGCAGCTTTTCGCCGAATTGTTGTATATTTATTGTTGATTTGAACACCTGCCTTTCCTTCAATGATACTCAAATCGAAGAATGGTCTAAATTGATTTACAGAATCTCACTCCTTTGCCTACAAAGAACGTTTGAACAGGCATTATAATGCATTGATGTAATCCCCAAAAGTACATAAAGAAGAAGAAGAAGACACGTATAAAGTTGATAAGTAGGTATAATAAATAACTGATATAGTAATTTTATATTTTACTACAGCTTCTCCAACTAGTGAAGTAGCGAAAAGGCACATTAACAATAATAAAGATGCAAGTGTAACTATTCTCAGTGACTAGACGCAAAGAAATTTCACGGCAATTTTCTGCCCATGTTATCTGTCCAAATGCAGCCACCGCATTACAATTCTGCATATTTTTCAACACAATGTTAGTGTCCCGCTGGTCAACGCATTTTGCATTCATTTCCTCAGGTTTCACAGTATTTAACATCCACTGGAAACTAAAAAGTACAACAACAATATCCCTTTGTCCGGGCAAACCTTTCTTCCTAAGATTCCCGCTAAATTCCCAACAAACGCCCGCAGTGTCACCAAACGCGTGAAATTATCCAACAATACACGGTAATGATCCTTTACAAGTGAAAAAATAAAAATAAATACATGAATTGTTATGGGGCAAGTTTACACCCTTCATCAAGCAAAAGAATTTGAACCTTACTCCAAATAAGACAGCTCATATTTTGTCAAATGATAAGCCTGCCGGCTGATACGGCATAGCCAAACATTTCGTGCAATTGTCAAATGTGATTTCGTCACTTATCGTAAAGGTGTAGAACTCATAATGGTTTGACATTACTTTACAACTCGCAAATAGTTTGGACATAAAGTTCGCTACACCTTTCTTGTCATTACGAATTGTGTTCAGCGGGGGGCTTCAGTGCGATTGTTTTCTACGATTTCGGGATACGGTTGATTGTGATACGAAAATAAATTTACAATACATTGAAGTTGTACAAAAGGGTGGCTTCTGCTTAGTTACAGTGCTTAGTTTTTGCGGTGAAAGTTTGATGCGGGTGTCACTCAGGGTTGTGTTTTGGGGCCCACATTGTTTCTTTTGTGGTATTGATTTTTACTGTTTCCCTCAAATGTCGGTACTGTTCTTATTGAAATATGGACAAATATCGTAAAAACTTCAATTAGTAGTCCTCCGTCGTGTAGAAGGTCGTAAATCATTAGACAGTTTTACTGCGTCAAAGGCCTTAGTGAGTTAGAGTCTTGCGGAATTCCATGCTTCTATAGAATATGTATGAAGTGTAGTTGTGGCGTAGACTTCAGTAATGCATATTCCATGTTTAATGCCGCACGTCGCCTCAAATTATGCGTGTAAATGCATATTTATGCGCGCGTGGGCTTATTTATTTTTAGCGGATGGCGTGTTTAGGGTGCTTTGATACGAGTATTTCAGTACGGATTTGGTGCATGGTAATGTAAAAATATGGGTTATGTAAAATGCTCCAAGTCAAATAAGAAAAGTATTTGAATTCACACACGAAACATATTTATTTCCGTGTAATTTTAAATAAGCATTCAAATTAAAGTTACTTTTATTAATATAATTATCTTCTCATAAGATTACTATAACATCTTAATCTTATGTATTTCTACGATAAATGTATAAGGAAATGTTACAACAGGTTACTGACTTGTTTTGAGTAGTTCCAACGTTATTTAGCTTAAATGAAAATAGAAACAAATGTACTATTGTCTTATAATTGCCAAACTGATGTAATTTCAGTAAAGCAAGTAAAGCAAAATAGAATTATAAGATAACTGCACTCCTGAAAATGAAAAAAAAAAAAAGCAATTCTTAAGGATAGAAAGAGATACTCGTATCTCTCACACAGCCGAAGCGGTGCGCAGGAGTCGGCGACGGAACGTCTGCCGCGGCGCAGGAATGCGGTCCAGCTCGTTTTGTAACTTGTAGCCACACTTCAACCTTAATACTCCACCACCTTAACTAGTTCTAATAAGAACGGGTTTGCAACAAAAATGTGTAGCGAGATGTGCTTGCGGCTGCGCTTTCCAAAGGTGTGTTTGAACTCTGTGATCAAGTAATTGATACTGATGATTGTGTTTTACAAAAGGGTGATATTATCAGATAAGTTCAGGACGAACTTCCTTTTACAAATAAGCTACTTTTAAATCGACAAACATGGAAGTGTGACGTTATTTATCTAGTTTTTATTCAACCCGATTTTGATTTTAAGTAATACCGCAAATTATAGAAAATATTTGATACGCCAAAGAATTTCCGAGTCCGTTATTTATATTTGAAGAGTTAATCATTACTTTACCTCTTTCTATTTATGTGTGTAGATAATAACTATTTAACTGTCTTATATTTAATGGTTAAGTGACATTTGCATTAAAATTACGACACCTTTCAATTGTTCTATAGATATTAGAAAGTCATAGCTGGCATTTGCTATCGGCACAGATAATCGAGAGACGTTCGCATTCAATTGACATAAGGTCATCATGGATTAATGTATAGAGATAAGTTCGGGATTGAATAAATAACTTGTTTAAACAGATATTCATATGTTAATAATATTTATTGAAGGATTAGCAGTAACTCAAGCTTCTAATCACTTCTTTAAATTTAATAAATTTTTTACTTACAGGTACTTTTGTAGAAGGAAGTATGTACTTTAATGAAATATAATGATTTGTTAGGTTGATCATTTTATTTAAAATTTAATTGAGATAAATTGTATATACATAGTAGAAAACCTGGGATCCTGCACATCGTTACGCACCGCCATAGCAGAACGAATGTTGTAGGCGGTGACCCTATAGATAGAGCAAGCACTTGTGAGGTCTCTAGTGATATCGTAGGCAGGTGATGTTATATCAACAACCCTTTGTTTTGATGACGAGCTACAAAATCCACCTGATTGAAATAACACCACCTGCTCCTGTTATTATTGTTTACATAGGTCAGTATATTTATTCGTATTCATACATAACCTCTATCTAAAGATCTAAAGATAGTTTCTAAGAGTTTTTATAATATAAATGACTTTCTAGAAGATGCATTCGACAATTACAATTAATTATTGCTGACTAAGTTATTATGATTATATTTTGTTCGAATTAAAGTTGACATACATTTACATGCCGAATTTCGGTAGGACATATTGATACTAATGAAATGTAATTGATTAAGTTAACATCTACTTTTACTATTTATTGAAAAACTATGTAACACGTAAATAATATATCTTATCTTATCTTAACTTAAATACTGTATAAATAAAAGCTATATAGATGTCACATCAGTTGATGGGAACCCACATCTCAATCATTTCAAAAATCATAATTTCTCAGTTTAAATATTTACCTTTTATCATCGCACTGCCATTATGTTTAATAAGATATGTGCCAACTTAAGTTTTCCAACAAAAATCTATAAATAATGTTTAGAATTATCATATGAGTCATACATATTAATTCCACTATTCCAAACACGCCAGACACTATATCTGAAAAGTATTTTCTCACGGACTGAGGTTAAAATAAGCCATAACTTAAAGCTTATTCACCTATACACGGCCATCTAATTATGAATAATTTAGAATCTAATATCTAAGCAAACACAAATTGTTTCAAATTATTTCTAATCCGCTAAACGGTTGGTAACAACGTCTTTGTTAGCGGCACCAAAATGAAACTCTATATTATTTCTTTAATCTTGCTTTTATATCTATTGAACAGTATTTTTATAGAAATATGCTATATGTATTTTAATATTTTTGGTTACGGTTCATAAGAGATTGGTCATATTAAAGAATCAGCTAAGGCTCTTGTAAGAACAAAAGTGCAAAAATCACATTATTAGAAAACGAATAACATTTTTATTTACCAATATTTTCAAAAAACATTATTTAACACGTTCCGGGACACTATTCTAGACACAATAGATGTTTTATTGTTATCACGCCTGTAGGCGGTCACTGTCCCGGAACGTGTTAATGTCAAGTATTACAAATAATAAGCCTTAATATCTTAAATCCGAATGAATCCATGAATCCCATGCACTCCGGCATATGGTATTATATTTCATTCCAAATTATGTAAATAGTAGAATGCAGTGATAAGGTCCCGCATATAACCTCATAGTCATAGTCAACATAGCTTCCATCTAAGCAAAATCATAATGCCTACTTCTTTAATATAATGGAGCATGATCACCCTCCCACACGACCAAAAGAATCAAATAATAACATTATTATGCGAAAGTATTCCTTATAAATACACCTCTTTATCATTTTGCTGCTGAAATATCACCTTTAGATCTATAATGTTAAGGGTTATAACTTTTTCGATGGTGATGGATATAGTTTGTGTATCACAGAGCACATTTTAAGGCGTCTTTGTCACTTGATTACCGCTCAGTAAGCACAATACAACTATAAGAGCGTTCAACCTTCCTGAGACACCTTAGCCTATAGTGCCTACTATAGCACACTCTACCGCTTCTATAGCACAATCAGCATTATACTTGCCGACCATACTAGTCCAGAATTGACAGTCGGAAAATATGTAATTTTGATGTAACTTTTGTGAATTGATGTTATTTATTGATATGATATTGGGAGGCGTTTGATATGTGAGAAATAGATGGGTGATGCAATAAGTGTGTACACGGATCAGAGAGAGCATTTTAAAAGTTGATTTGCTACTTATTTTACATTTTAATTAAGGTAAATGTAAGGTAAGTTTCGAGAATGTGAATTGCATATTACCTTCAACTTCTGCTACTTTATATATTGATAATATTATCATAGAAATACAAATAGTTACTTCTTAATCGAAAACTTATGTTTCCTGTTACGTAAATTGTACGACCAGAAACAAGGCATACCGTAATTTGATTGGAAGTGACATAAATAATATGTTAAATTATAAGGAAAGAAATAGTTATGTGACAAAACTTCTGAATTTACTGGAATAACCTTACTGTAAGTAGATATAAGTTTAACGAACGAGATATTTTGCTTTCATTATTTTAATAGCATTACAAGTATACTTGACAAAGTATACAAAAGTCATATAGTTTTAATATAAGTCACACAATTCAAATAGGACGTACGATAATGGATCTATTTTTGTATTAGTTGGGACTTTTATCTTTACTCAAATGATCCCTAAACATACTTTTATAACATAATCCGATAAACATTAACAGCGCTATCTCAATCGCGGGTGTCACAAAGTGTTTTAACTCAGTTTGATCGTTTTTGTGTCGCCTTTGCTTTGTGTTCGAATCGCATCGGTGTTGTGTTTCAATCATATCGTACGATCTCACGACTCGGACGCGATCGCCGCAAAATATTTACGAAAACACAACAAAGATGGCTGACTATTCCGATGATGCGGTTAAATGTTTGATCTTGTTAACCAGCAGTTTCGTCAGCACGATTATTTAACGACTTTCAGCAAGTAAAGTGTGTTGATGACATTCATAGTTGAACGATGATGATGAAGGATTGGAAATTTTTATGAACTGAGTAAACTGGAAGAGTTCCTTTAAAATATAACATCTTTTTTAACAATTTATGTAACTTTAAATTATTATGACGCTTAATTAGATTAATCCATTCATTCTTTCCTTATTACATTATTTTATTATAGCTTTTGCCCGCGACTTCGTTCGCGTGGACTTCAGGTTCGTCCGGTCTAGTAGCGCAAAAAATGAGTTTTTTTACGACCTCACATTAGAAACCTCAAAACTTGTAGCCTATATGTTATTCTGATGTATAAGCTATATTGTGGTAAAGTTTTATTCAAATCCATTCAGTAGTTTTTACGTGAAAGAGTAACAAACATCCATACATCCATACATCCATACATCCATACATCCATACTTACAAACTTTCGCCTTTATAATAGTAGTAGGATTACTTACACAAAAGCAGTTTACCCCCGATATTTCAGTAACGTTACGGTAATAGTACGACAAGAAAGTATTACTAAATAGTGTTTTGCGGATTTTTGACATATTGCATAAGTCTACTCTATAACTTAAATAACTTTATTTTTAATTGTATGAAAATATATAATATTATTGGATTCCTTGTTGGTGGAACGGTACTTACCTCTGATACGATAGGACTGCGTCGTTGGGATTCACTCATTGTAGCCGCTTTTTAGATGACGCCGATAACGCCGTAGCCGATGTTGACAAAGAGCTCCGCGGGCAGGCGCTTTGTCATAATTTGGGTTCCGCAGGGAGCTAATTGGTACCCTAATAGGAGTCGGCATCAGCGTTTAGGGCCGTTGCCCAAGACGACTGGCTGTATTTTGCAGGATGTCGTTTAGTGGTATACGCTTTTCAATGCTCATTTACACGGATATCCCGTTTGCAGAGACCCTCAAAAACCCGATACATATTTTTTATTGATTCAGCTTTGTCATCAAACTGGACCAGTTCCACTTCTAAAATTTCAGTATGCACAAACACAGCAACTTCCATGGTAACCATGGTAACGCTGTTAAAGATAGGCATATACAGCACGACGCTTTATCGGTAAGTGCAAGCGAGATAGACATGAAACTGACAGGAGTTGACAGGACTCAGTTCACGGACAACCGTACCTGCAAAAATCTGCCGTGTGAACACACCAGTGTTTTCCAAGAGTTTCAGTAATGCAGTAACCCCGCAGAACTGAATTGCCGAGAAAAACGGCCCTTATATGCCCTCAAAAGCGACATCCTAATATTCCTGAAGTTGAGCACCTAAAAATATTACGGAACCGTCCACAATACCAATACCGCGACCTGTCAGTTATTTCGTCTTTGTCTTTGCCGTGACTCCATTACTCGGGCCAATAACTTACCGCAGGTCTAAGGCGTAGGACACACGACCGTTTTACGAAAAACATAATTAAACTCCATAGACAAATCACAGGCATCGCAGGATGACGGCCGACTGGCTAGTTGAAACATATTTTTTTGTCTTTTTTGCCTCATAGCTGACAATACCTTACTTTTTAACGTCACGTATTATGAGTCCGTCAAAAACTGCTAAGTTGTAACAGGCCTTATGACCGCAGTTTGTGATTTATTTATTGGTACATTGAGGTTTGTTGATCTGACAGAGAACATTTGTGAACTCCATGGTTGAAATAAAGACATACCTACACTCGGATAGCCTTTTTGGACTTTATTAAGGGCAACCGTTTTCCCATTTTCATGAGTGGTTTTGTACCTATTTGATGAGCAGAATGAGTTCATATAACTTTTATGGGAGCTAAATAAATGGCATAATACTTCTCATCGGCTTACATATTGCGCACAGCATAAAATTCTTTACCCGCATCTATGTTTCCAATGGATTATAACCCTGAAATCTTGAAAGTCAGAGTGAACAAGCTTCATCTAGGTGAGCTCGATCCATGGTCGTCTCTATACCTAGGTATATGGCACGTCTGATCTAGTCTGGAGACAAGAGCAAATCCATTTCATATATTTACATTTATATTTGTCGGAAACTTAACTAATTAAACTTTTCTACTTGTTACAGGTGCTTCAATATGAAGCGTTGGGTAAGTCTTAGATTATTAATATATTATTAGTAATATTAGGTGTTTTCACATGTGGTTTCAAAAGTAGTGATTGTGAAACAGGCCCTAAATATTGTTACCAACGTTAACTTGAACAACGATTAACGATTGTTTTGTACAAACAATGAAAGAATATGCTGGATATTGTATTTGAATAGGAATTACAAAATATTATTAAAAAATCCTTTTCCAATCAAATTCATATGCTATAAATATCGATAAAACTGCCATAGATCCATATCTCACCGTTTAAAATTCATAATTCGGCGGCCATTAAAATGACAACCCTCTTCAGAGCTAAAAACAAACCGCGAAGTGTCCTTGTTCCTAATAACCGAGCCTGCATGTTTACATAATTGGTGTACCCTCAGGAAACCCACTCACTCAAAAAGTTCACTTCCTGTTAGTGAGAGATTTCTCCGTTAGAATCATTGACAACATCTATAAGAATATCGACTAAATATCGTTTTTTTAAATACAAATACTAATACAAATGTGTTTATTTGTGTATTTTGAGTGTACAATATAAGTCTTAACTTATAGTACATTTAAGGGATGAAGACGTTAAAATTAAATAGAAAACTGTATTCTGGTGGTCTCTTCTCAGTCGTATCTTCATTTCTGAAGGTCGTGCCTGTCTTTGTAAGCCTCGGTGGATGGTCTTACGAGGTGTTTCCACGCCACTCTATCTTCAGCTTGTCTTAGAGCGGCAGTCACCGGGAGCCCCGTGATTTCTTTTATAGAGTCAGACCAGCGGCTCGGTGATCGGCCTCTAAGTCTTTTGCCTTCCACTTTGCCCAACACCACAAGTTTTTCAAGATTATCAGGCTCTCGTCGCGCTATGAGGCCAAAGTAGGTGAGTACTAACTAACTTAACAGAATGCACGATACTTGTGTATACTACGTTGCTTGCATCTTTCGTCTCAGACAAAGCCTCTTGCGTAAAGTTAGGGAGGTATTATAAGAATTTATTTTCTTTGCAATAACTAGCTATAACAAACGTCACAAATATTGACAAACAGTATTAAAAATATTTCGACATTTGAAGTTATTCGGTGCAATTGAGCTTCGCCAAAGCTCGTGCTCAACATGAGCTTTCTATTTCAACTTCTATTGCGACATTCTGATGGCGGATTCTCTCATAAAATTTATGATCCGTGTCCGTGTCAGTTTTTATGACAACACATTTTATTATACGCGATCTCATTATGAGAATCCTTATTATGCTATGTCAAACGTTGTGGTGGCGATTGAGAAGCGGAACATTTCAGATTTTTGGGTGGGTTTGATGGTAATTTCTATTTTTATACTGTGCCATAGTTTTATTGAAATGTGGGTAAGTATATCATATGTGTGTACTTTGATGGGAGTTATTAATATCTTATCCTTTTATGTAGCAAATAGTTTTCAAATATAGTATCATATTTTGAAAGAAAGAAAGAAAGAAAGAAAGAAAAAACGTTTATTCAGCACCAAAATCAAATATAAAAATATTTTTACAAAATTTTCCTTTAAGTAACACTTCACATCTGACTTTGTTTATATATACCATCATTATCATTATGTACCACAATTCAAAAAATGAATAAAACTGTTAAACGTTACTCATTATAACTTTGCAAGTTCAGTGATGATTACAGTTTGAATTATTATATTATTTTGAGATATTCTGCTCTCTCATACATAGTACAATGTAGTATTTTTGTAACCAAAACTTTTTATCGAAGCGCTGGTAGGGCCCAAAAGATAAGGAGACATGATTCGGCCCTTTCGGGGCACATTTATTTTTATTTTTTTCACCTTATATTTGACGATCATATAAGTGTCATTTCATGACCTAAATTAAAATAATAATTTTAAATTTGAATTTGAATATGCTAGCTCTTTTTCTCCCCGTTCTGATTCAATGTAACACGTATATGGATTTTCCAATAGAAATAATTATGCTTGCATCCGAATGCACTCGAAAATCCTTTTCAATTCAAATAGCAAAACACTAAAAAATCATTAAAGTTCTCCTTAATAGTTATACTTCACATCTATCGTTCAATATGAATCTTATACTGATATGAGCTTCACAAAACCTGTCAAATTTTTAAACATGAAATAAGAAACCAAAAATTGCGCACGGGCGGGATTCGAACCAGTTTCTTTCTGGCTTACCGGGCCAACTGCTCTTCCAATTGAGCTACCGTGCTGTCAGTTCGACCGCGCGAAATTCTTGGCATCGTCACGCAATAACTCGCGTAAATGACGTATGGGTGAATTTCCCAGCAGCAAATTTTACGCGGCATGAGTGAAATCGGCAGTGCAGAGTGATACAATGAGGCTTATTTATTTTTTTATTTATAGAAGGCGTTATCCTGTATACGAGACCATACATATTTTTTGATTAGGACTACGTTAAATACGGAATAAAAAATGATAAAGCACCATATTTTTCATTTCGGTTGCGCGGTCAAATCCATTTTTCTGTTTAATTTCCCTTATATAGTAAAAACTTTTGGTTATTTAGTATTTTTGCTTATTTCATTTAAATCGTGAATAGTTATAGTACTATCACATAATAATTTTATAATTTAATCTATTTAATTAAATGACTTATAAGTAAAAATGCATGTGGTCAAATAAGACTTTTCATATCGGTGAATTTTAGTTTGTCGAGAATATCTTTGCGTGGGACAACTCTAGCTCTTTGCCCCCGCGCTAAAACGCTACATACCAGTGCCGCCTCAATGCTTAAAGTAAATAGACGTGCGCCACTTGCTCCGTGTTTCCGCCAAAAAAGTAAGTAGTTGGTTTCGGTGACATGGGACATTTTATTTTTCATTTCCGCAGGTTGGAATATATTGTCATCCAATTCTCCATAAAATGTATGAAATATTTATTGGTATCCTTCCCAAACTACGTTTATTAGTGTGGTATTAATAACGTTGCTACTTTAAAACTTTTATTGTTATGTTAAATTATGTCGTTGATTTTAATATCGGTGTTTTCATTTCGGTTGATTCGGTGGCCTAGATTGACCACCGAAATGAAACAAAATTCACCGAAATGATAAAAAATATCATTTCGGTGAATTTTATTAATTCCGGTGCGTAAATTGTTCATATCGGTGATTGTTTTTCTCATTTCGATGGCTTTATTATATCATTCCGGTGAAATCTATACTATATTATACAGCTGAAGAGTTTGTTTGTTTGTTTTTTATTTGAACGCGGTAATCTCAGGAACTACTGGTTCAATTTGAAATAATATTTTTGTTTTGCCTTCCTTTTTAGGATTCCGTACCTTGAAAGGTAAAAAATGGAACCCTTATAGGATCACTTCGTTGTTCGTCCGTTTGTCTGTCCCTACCCTTTTTCTCAGGAACACGTGGAGGTATCAAGCTAAAATTTAATCAAAAGCTCTGCGGTCCCTTAAAACTGTAAAAAAATCAAACTTCTAAGCCAACGCAATCAAAAGATACAGCCGTTATTGCCGTAAATGTCAGCAAATTTCCGCAAATTTTCAACACTCGAAAAGGAATCAAAACCTACCTACAGGGTACTTAGAATCTTGAAATTTGGTACAAAGCAATGTCATTTACAGTACAGATACAGGAATAATTGCGAAAACTGTATTTTTTTGTTATATCATATAAAAACCAAACTTACTGCCCCTTTTTTCTTGAACGCGTTAAGGTGTTAAATGAAAATTACAATGACATACATAATGAACTAAAATTAAGATACAAATTATTCATTCAGCGAAAAGCGTCGTCCTTCTATTACAAAATGTTACAGAAAAAAAGACGCTTTAAATTTCCATATAACTACTATTGATTCCCACTTTACGCTCTGACCGATCCAAAGGTTCCCATTATGCTAGCAGCATTGCCTCGTTGTCCCAACTCTTTGAAAAGCTCGCGTGCCTCATCTCCCCAGGGCCCAGCCGTCTCCACAGCGATTGGAACAAAATCATACTCAGACTTTAGCTCAGCATACTTAGTATGTTTTAACTTGGCAGCATTTTCCGCCGCTGACTGCTGAAGTAACAGGCATACTGTTACTTCAACAGGTTCAGTAAATGTGTCTAACGCATGTTGCGTTCCATAAGAGGCTACGCCCTCTTCGCCATGGGACCAACGTTAGGTCATCTGGTCTCTTACCATCCATGCGGGACAAGCCTGGTGGCTCTAGGACGCAAGGAATATTTACGGAAACTGTGGCCCGACGCACAAATTCATTAATAGAATGGTATAAATTGCACTTGTAAAAAGCAACTGTGAACCTGTCACAGACGAGGAATTGAACCCCGTGTCTTACGCAATCCGGGCAATTAAGTTTGTATGGTGACAAAACACTATAAAAACAAAAATAAACTATAATAGAATGGTGCTTCGGGAACCGCCCCGCACTACCATCACACCACAAATACATCGATGAGGTTCACAAACTTTGCTGCCCAGTCTTAAAGCTACTGCAATTCTTAAGGAATTGTTGTCGAGAAGCGTACCCAACGGTGGAGACGGCAAAGCATGCAACCAAGCACCAGATTCAGGTTTTGCAACTGCTTTAAGGCATGCCAACATCACGCTGGAACCTACGGGAACGGAGTTAAGGCAAAACGCACAGAAATGTCGAAGAGGACCGCTAGTAGTGTTGTTAAGCTAATAAGTTTTTTTTTAATATGATATGGGTTTACTTTTGTCTCTAGACTATACCAGACGAGGCGCAGACAGGGACGACGATGAAGCGAGCTCACCCAGAAGAAGCCTGTTCACTTTTTCTGAAAATAACAGGGTTGTAGACCGATGGAAACACATATGCGGGTAGAGAGGTCCACTCTTTTGCTGTGCGCATTATGAAAGTTGACGAGAAGTGCTTAGTTCGAAAACTTTTTAAACGCGCTAATCTCAGGAACTACTGCTCCGATTTAAAAAAAAAGGGTTAGATAGCTCATTTGTCGGAAAAGGTTATTGGCTATACTTGGTGTCCTTTAAATAGAGGTCCAGCCTAAAATAGGTGATAGGCTAGACAATGAAAGTCATTAGAAAATATATAAAAAAATGTAAGTTATGTTCTTTTTAAGTTGTGTACATTAGAAAATCTAAAAATTGTCATCTAGTGATGGGTTTTCGACTACTGTTAATACAAATAATTTTTTTACTTGTTTATTTTGCGATGCGAGTTTATATAGCCGAAGGCCTATTTTATTTGTAAATCAGGTTACATATAATAATAAATAGTAAATAAAAAAGTGAAAAATTGTAGTCACAGTAGTCTAGCTTATTACCCGTATTGTGTGCAGCGCACGGCGCTTAAATTTCGCGGGGAGAATTGCTGTTTTTCCGTTATAATAATATATGAGTCCTGAAAGAAGGTTAACTTCTACATACGGGATACTGTAAAACATCACGCTACGACCTACGGGAATGGAGTGAAATCAAAACGCACGAATGCAGTCACGACGAACCACGTGTTTTAGTATATAGAAGTAATTTTGTTAAAAATTTTCGGTGGGTGGATAAGTGTTGTCATTTCGGTGGGCGAGTTATTTCATTTCGATGAATCGTTTTTTCATTTCGGTGGCATCAAAACTTTGAAGTAATGTATCTTTTTAGTTTATCCAGATATTTTGATGGCGTTACGTATTGATCTAAACAACATCAAGAAGTATCATAAACCATAGTTTGAATTCGAAAAATGTTAAAAATAAAAAAGTTCACCGAAGTGATAAAAAAATCGACTTTGTTGAAATTGACCCGTATACTAAGAGACCAAGAATTTCGCGCGGTCGGACTGACAGCACGTTGAAGAGTGAAGAGCAGTTGGCCCGGTAAGCCAGAAAGATGCTGGTTCGAATCCCGCCCGTGCGCAATTTTTCATCTTTAAGAATATAAATATGACACTGTGAGTGTTTAAAAAAAAACATTCTAACCCAACCTGTCAAATTGGTATCCAAGGAATGTCGGTTAGTCCGTCCGTCGCAATTTATTGTAAACAATTAATTTTTATTCGCCTTTTCATAGAATATGAAATAGTGTGGTTTCGTCGATTATTAAAACGCCATTGATTAGGATTAGTCGCTCATTTAATTTCGCGCATTGTCAAAAAGATTTATGATACAAATTTATATCGGCACATAACATTTCAAGGTGACGAATGTTTGTGAATAATCTTTGTACGTATATAAAAGCGATAGGTTTGTTTATTTAATTGGTCTGTTGCACGTTAGCCAGTAGATAATTTTATACTCGTAGCAGAAAAGTTGGTCAATCGGTATATTTGGTTAAAAAAAAATCTGGAAGTGATCGTTTCTAGCGAAAAGACCATCTATAACTACTAGGTACAAAACAGCTGTGTCATGGCATATACTTCTACAATCTGTTAATCTATATAATTTTCAGTTGTAAATACTGGTAATAAATTATCGTGTACCGTTATGATAGACCTTTTAATAAGCGTTTTGCATACATTTGCATGTTAATGTTCATTTCAGAGGTATTTATGGGCAGATGAATCTACTATGATTGATAACTGGAATAATTTCGGTGGCATTATGACTGGCTTTGTATTGCGAAGATTTCTTGTGCCTAAGACTAAGCAGGGACGTATAAAAGGCATATTAATACTCATATGAAAAATGTATATTTGTTAGTATTTTAAGAATAACTAGAAATGGGACCACAGTTTTGATTCACAGTTAAATTAATATTGGCACCTGAGAAACATTATCGTGTTTAAGAGATCTCTTTCATTCTAGAACTAAAACTCCACATAGCCCCTAACACCAAAGGCGGTAAAATTCAATTGAACTCAGAGCTACTTTAAAGCTAACAATTTTAACAATTTCAGAAGCCTTATCTTCCTATAAACAATTTCAAAGTATGTCAAAGGACAAGAGATATACTGACCCTCAATAAATTCTAAGCCAAGTCCTGCCCTGTTCTCTGATAGAAGTAAGTTGTAACGACGTTGTATGCTAATTGGATATGAAAGAAGCAATAAATATCCCTCGCCGATGATCGTGTGATTTGCTCCTTAATTAAAAACAGTTTACGGTGCTGTAAATGTGTCTAAATGGGACAAAGAGTGTAAGGGCAGTTGCAGATGTTCCACCATGGATATTGTGATTATGAAAGAACTAGAAGTAAAATATTTGTAATTATCATGATCAATGAGTTTAAGCTTCATATGTTTTGCTGTATCAGAATTGAATGCCAGTATGAGTTTGCTGATCCAAACACGCATGCACTTATCAGTAGAGCTGCACTTTATTCCGCATTTAGGGTTCTATATCCTTTTAGTACATTCATCATCATCAGTGTTCGTAAGGAAATATAACCCGATGACATTCAAAGTTAGAGATACAGGCTTCTTCTGGGTAAGCTCGCTCCATCGTCGACTGTCTAAGCCCAATCAGCTAGAGTCAAGAGAAAACCCATTTCAAAAAAATTAAAAAAACATAACATAAAAATTGGCATTCTCCTTATTCTACAAAAAAAGGACATACATCAGATATCACAAGTTAAACACATATATCTCGATAACCACCATTTAATTCAACATATCCTACTTGTAACAGATTGACTGCTTTCAATTTCTTAAATAACTAGCTTTTGCCCGCGACTTCGTCCGCGTGGAATAGTGACTTCTTTCTCCCGTTTTTTACACATTTACCACTATATCTTTGCTCCTATTGGTAGCAGCGTGATGTTATATAGCCTATAGCCTTCCTCGATAACTGGACTATCCAACACAAAAAGAATTATTTAATTCGAACCAGTAGTTTCGGAGATTAGCGCGTTCAAACAAACAAACAAACAAACTCTTCAGCTTTATAATATTAGTATAGATTTAAGAACCCGCCTTTTTAATATTCTAAGATGGGTAAGAACTCATCATCGTTTGACTTTTCTACATATTTATTCTCTATCAGGGACCGCCGGTAGCCGTCATTAGGAGTGTTGGCGAACTTACAACACCAGTATAATTGGAGCCCATATATCATTCGTCCGTCGGTCCGTCCGTCTGTCCGCCCGTTTTATTAGTCCCACAGTAGCAGTTATAAACTTGTGAAACATGCGTTTGTTATACCACTATGTTGTAAATGCGTTTTATATAATGCCATGTATTGGTTTATTATTCAAGTAATAAAAGGTGCAGTGGGGTTTTGGTCTTCTTTCGTATTATTTTCGTGGAATGGGCATTATTTTCTTAATAATAATTCCGTCTGATATTAAAGACATATTTACATACTTACATCTTTTTGCTCAGCTCCATCAGGATTTTCAGTTTGTAATTTGCGACTGACTTTGCCATGCTTATAGAGTCTAGAGTCAATCCAAAGGGAAAACCCATTTAAAATAGAAAATAATAGAGAAGGATTTATTAATTTCTCGAGGATGTAAAGTCATTCCCAAAAATAATAGTTTACACATAGAGACCACTATAGAGACAGTTGAAAATCATTAGTTTCTACAATGACTATAAAGGCGCGCACACACTAGTGACAATCGTCTTTCAGTACAATGAAATAAAGCCGCGCACTCACGGACGACAATCGTCACACAATGACTTATTACACGATAACATCGCTTTCAATTAACATTCTAACGAGCTTCCGGAGAAACACAAATGTCAAAACGTCAGTTTTTAGGTACCCGTGAGAAGATGGATTAGGAGGCCGATTCTCGCATGATCGAACTTCGTTTCGTGTGGTAATTCAATTACGAGTATCACTCACTGTTTTAATGAAAAAATCTAGTAATATATCCACGTAAAAAAAACTACCGCACAAAAGAAATCAAAATGCATTGAAATCGTGACCCGGATAAAGCAATAACTGTATTTTCTTTGAAAAATAAAATTTGATCCGTGAACTTTTTTCGTATACGAATTGCACGAGAATTGGCCTCCAGGCTAAGTAGGAATTTAATTATTATTATTATTTTATGATGAAGATACTGTCGTGAAGCGACAAATGTGAAGGGAGAAGATTAAGAAAAGAGGTAAAAGAGGGGAACAGAATTTATATAAAAATAAAAATAATATTTACAATACCGATTAGTGGAAAAAAAAGATGATGAGTGAATGTATGTGTGTAAGAAGAGTGCAGTGGGCGTGAGTAAGTGTCTTCAGATCTTCTATATCCTGGAGGCAGCAGAGGGCGGAGTCGGAGTGCAGGGTCGACACAGCAGAGGTAACAGCGACGCCGATGTGCAGCAGTGTCAGGCGCCGTGAAGTAGTAGCTCTCAGCAGTGAAGTAGTAGTTCTCAGCAGTGAAGTAGTAGCTCTCAGAAGTGAAGTAGTAGCTCTCGGCAGTGATGAGGGTATCCAAAACTATGTAGAAAATGTAATAATCAGTTGGAGTGCCAGAAGTACTTGGTCTCGGATCCTCTTCCGAGAACGGGACAGGTCCCTCCCCAAGAGCGAGGTGGTGTTACTACAGTCTCAATATGGACTCGGATCCTCCTCCGAGAAGGAGACAGGTCTCTCCCCTAGAGCGAGGAGGTGTTACTGCAGTCTCAATATGACTCGGATCCTCCTCCGGAAATGTGTCCGGTCCCTCCCTTAGTGCGAGGAGGCGTTTCAGTAGTCACCGGCGGTTCTTCAAGACTTCTTGAGGAAAATGTAGAGTGTTGACAACTGTTCGAGATTACAACTCGGAATCGAATCAATGAATGAAAAAAGTACAGGCTTATATAGGGGCCTGGGCCGTTCAAATTTAGAACGAGGTAGGTTCAAGAATAGAACATGAATACTGATGGTTTAAGGAGGATTAAACCCGAAAAAGTAATAAACTTTGTTAGAAGTTGTCAGATTTTGAAAGATATTGTCATAACAACCATGTCAATAAAGATAAAAACTGTCAAAAATCAAGGAATTTATTGAATTAATAAGGAAAACGAATCATCACCCAATGCAAATTAAAGGAAAATTGCAAACAAAGGTAAAACACAGCTATTTTTACAGTATTATGTACAGAAAAGTAGAATAACAGAGCTTTGAAAGTTTGACATTTTTAGATTCACAATAAATATTGTTCAAAAAGGATTAGAAAACAACAATGAACCAAAAATACAGTGTAAAAGTATAAGAAGAGTAGAAAGGCAGGTAATGCCTATAGTTTAATGTCTACAGTACGACTTTTTAGGGAGGAAATACGAACTGTGTTATGGTAGATAGAATCTATGATTAACTCTATGTTCGTGTTTACAGCAAACAGACTCAAATAAAGAGTAAGAATTCCGCAAGAACCCGCAGTCTTTGGATGGGAAAAGGAAATGAAAGCATGGAAAAACAAAGATGAATATTAAATATATTAAGGTACTCAATTTATTACATGAATTACATGTACATCGGTACAATACCTTCAAGTGTATACCAAATGCTTAAACAAGCATTTCTTGTCTGGTGCAGTAAATGTTTAACTAGTAAATAGTAATAGCCTTCCAAACGTTTTTTTTTTTAATTTGATAGGATAATAACAGCATCAGTGAGAGTTTTTAAGAATAGACATTATTTTCTAGAAAGCGTGGCACAAAATCAAAATCTTTAATTAAAACTGGCTGACATATACATATTTCGCAATAAATCGTCTAGAACAATAAAATCGCGAAAACTATTCAAATAATGTCGTTGTGGTTACGCGTTATAAATCAAATTATCAAGGTCATACGAAATTAAGGATTGAAATATAAAATAAAAACATTGGGCCACCGGATTAACTCAACAAACATATTGTTGCTGACCAAAATGTTTAAGAAATTCACATTTAACGATGAATAAGGTTGATTTTCAAGACGTTTGGCGAAAAACGTAAAGAAGCAACATCGTTGTCAACATGATAACTTTTTTTTGTTATTTATATTAATGTTATACGGATTTATGTCCCGCTGAGATATAATATAGCATGCGCTACCCGAATGGAAACGTGCGAATAATTAATTCCGTGTGACAAGATTCACATTTAGATGCATGGCTTAACTTAATGAGGTTTTTAATGCCATGATTATACGCGCCATTTCAGGTCATTGTTGTATGCAAAATGACAGCTTACGCTTTATTATGTACAAGTTTGCCCATTGTTTTTCAGTTTGTATAAGGTGTGACAAAAACAATTAAGTTAAAAGTGATTTAAGTGAAAACACGTGTATCGTTGTTTGTGTATAAGTTTATCGTTAATTTAATTTGCCAATCAACTACCAGATGTTAGTGTTAATATTTCCCAACAGTTGTTAAAATCGTCATTTAGGCACTAAAGTGAACTGTTTAACTGTGTGTAACTTATTTAAGTAGTATTATAGTATTACATTACCACTCAAGAACGGGTGGACCGATTTCCATCAGTTTTATATTTTCCAAATTAGTTGAGGCCGCTAGTTTAAGAGAAAAATAAGCTTTATTGTTACTATTATATATATACATACATACATATTATACATATACTATTATTATATCACTTTATCTTAGTTTTTTTACGAAAAGTGTTTTTTTCAGGAGTAGCAATTATCCGATAATGATGTTTAAAAGGCAATCATATATACATCGATATATACGATTCATAAATATTGAATAATGTGTTTTTCAGTAGCAGTATTTCATCGGCAGGTCTATCTAAGAGTTTTAGTGTGAGAACGGCATGCCATGATAACCCAGAAAAGATGATAAAGATCTCTCTGCTAAGCAAGATGACACAGTCACTGACAATGTGCCCAGCTGGTCCGAGCTACCGTGCTGTTTTGCTGACGTCAGCTTCCAACAACCCGCTATATGTCCCTGTCAGGAATTAGCCGTTCTTGCTCCTGACTGGTTTTTAATATATTTCATGAAGTTTTTAAGGAGAATACTCAACTCTACAAGATTGCCTGTCTGGAATGTCTTCGTTTGCAAGACTCTATCTTTATCGACTCTATCATATTAATGATTGTAGTTGGAATACTTGATAACTTTGCAAGTAAGTATCTATTTACAAGATATTTGTGTTGATGATGTTAAGGCAATGCAATTGGTTATGTGGCTGTCGGCGTTTTGTCTAAAGAAGTATTTCGTTTAAATGACAAAACTATTTAGTTAACCATAATGCCTCGTAATCCATAAAAGTTTGAAGACAAAATAGTCCACAAATATCCAATAGTGGGCAGCGCGTCGTCTTAAGGCCAGCGCACACTCACCGCGGGGCGCCCGCCGCCACCGCGCTCGCATAAATTTGACATTTGTCACGGCATTAACACTCGAAAAAGGGTTTTATCATGTCACCCTGTATCCGGCGATCGGCCACAAACCTTTGTCGTTCGCCGTGAAAAATGTACAAACTTTATGTTGACCCCCAATTTTAATAGGTTAGATAAATTTATTCGCGTTGTGGTTTTCTAAATTAACGCGATTCATAAGACGGATATTGAAAAAAAATATGAGTCAAAGCTAAATCCTGATTCTAATAAAAGCGCAGCTCCTTCACGCGAATTGTCAATGATTTATATAAATCGCGTAAACTTCTATTAAGGGCCATCTGCACAAAACTAATCAAATTTCCACGCCAGCAAACAACTGAGATAATGCTCGCACAATAACGTGTATTTTGGACGATTTCAATGGAAAAAAACACAGCGGAAAAAACTGTCGATGGAGTAAAGAGCGTTTGTCGGTGATTGTTGTGCAAACTCGCGATTCGATGCGGCTAATGGGGCGGCAGCGGCGCGCCGTTTTGCCGCTCATGTGAACCGTGCTTAATGATTCAGAATCAACTCCATCTACCCCAAAGAAAATTCAACCCTAAAACTAAATAATTTTGGAGTAAAATTCAATAATTGAGGTTCTTTAATATTGCCAAAAAACTATCAATATCGATAGACGTTATTGTGATTATGAATTATAATAGTTTACTCCATTTTAACTGAACGCAAGCACGGTTGGACTCCTCCGAATGCTCAATCGTTTCGGAACGCTTTGCGCAAATCAACTCATGCGCATGTAAGTGGGGTATCTTAGTAATTTAATAAAAATAGGATATGATACGATATTTCCGTTCGTGAATTATGATTTGAGTGTCGGCTCCTTTTCTTTGTAATGATCTATTTCCGATTTTTTTTTATCTTACAATAACGTTCGGCTTCTTTGCTCTAGGTAAAGGTTGGAGTTCCACTTACGTTTTTAAAGTACATACTTGAAAGGATATTTTTCTGAATATCAAAATTATGTTAATTTTTTTAAACAAATCCAATAGGCATTTTCTTGTCTCTATCACTTTATTTGCACCGCCTGTATTTTTTCTGATCAGACCTATGGTTGACTGGTAGATAATTATTTTGGCATTAAGTACACTATTTATATATTTTATGCATGAAGTTTTAAATAAATAAACAGAAATATTTAAATACAATTCTTCACATTGCATCTTATTTCGCGTATTCAAATATTTGGTTACATCATTTTCAATCGAAAAGCCATTGATCTCCACTATCACAATACTCAATATCGAAACAACAGCAATCTAAAACAAAAAAAGTGCGGCAAGCATTTTTAATTACCGACAGAGCAGTACAAAAGAAAAACAACGCATAATGCCGTCTATTAAGAAATCTCAAAACACCTTTTTATTAAGATACGATCGATATGACCATAGATAAATATCTCTACATATATTAATCAAACGGAATGCCGCGGCGGATAGTAAAAAAAAACATGTGTCTAACAAATAAAACAAAATGGTATTAAGTAGACAGAAAAAAGTTCATTGAGTAAGCCTCGATTTGGACAGCCCTGATATTTCTTATCTCTACATCTCCTGTAGCTTCCATAACCGAAATTCAGCTCTATGACTATAAATACAAATGCAAGATTAGTAAAGTATGTTTTGTGAGTTGTAACATTTTGTTATCACACGGTTTATGTAGCTTGGTACACCTGTTAGAATGGACGGTTCTTTAAATCCTTTACATATTTTTCTAACGCATTCTTAGGGACGCATTCTTCTGTTTATTATTCTAAAAGATGATTTCGGACATCAAAAGGTTAAAAGGATTCTGAAGATAAGTTACAATGTTGTAATAAGCAACGCAATTACTATTTAGTTAGATTTTTTAGTGTAAAATGTGGTGAATTAAACACAAGATATAAAATCTTTATATCAATAGTGGTGTTTGTTTTTATAAAATTCAACAGGCTTGTTATGTGACGGTGGCCGAGTGTTATAAGCATACGCCCGGATAGCGTAAGACACGGGGTTCGATTCCTCGTCTGACACAGAGTCACGGTTGCTTTTTACATGTGCAATTTATATCTTTACATCAAGTTCAAATGACTTGAAATTCGGTTTCACTCAGAATTAAAATGCATGGTAATGTACATTTAATAAAAAAATAACTTTGTTGATTGAATCTCGACACATCTCAAGTGCAAATGACAAGAATAAAATAAATTGTGTGCTTTATGACTGGCAACAAGCAACACAGTAATCAGTCAGGTATCAAACGACTGCCGGGAGTCGCATAATAATGGAATTTCTATTGTGTCTCGTTCACACATACTTGACGAGTTAATACCTAAGCTTTAGAATTTATGAAACCGACTTATTGATAGTAATTTTATTCTTCTCAAGACGTATTTTAATTAATAGAAGCCCTCACTACACAGGGGCAGATGATAAATAACGTTAAAAAAATTGATTAAAATGATACAGCATTTTCTGCGACAATGGAACTGAGACGAGCTTCCGAAGATACATACGGACAGACAGACCACCTAAAAGCTTTCAGTCTTATGGCCTTAAAAATAGAGTTGTAATCATAAAAACTTTTGGAAGAATTTAATTTCAATGCAATGGCTTCAGTCTATTCTTTTATTAATTCTGGTATTGAAGTTTGGTTACGTGACTGTTGCTTTACCAACAACAGTAGTGAAATGAAAGGGTACATGATATGATGATATTGTAAAACTATTTCGTTTGATATTCACAATTAAAAAGGTGCTAGAAGGTACCAAAACTTATTAAGAAAACTTTTATACAGGTACGTAGATATGGTAAAAATTTTACTGTCTTCTTTCTTTTAATGTCCTTAAAAATAACAACAAAATGTTATAGTCCGTTTTTCTTCACTAGTCGAATATTGTAAACAATCTTGATATTCCTTTTTAGCGAAAACTTGCCTTTTAAAACAAGATAAACACAATTTAACTTGGCTCAAAACACAGGCTTTTTTGGGTGAGCTTGCTCCATCGTCGTTTCTGTCTATACCACTGTTCTAGCCTGGAAACAAGAGCGAACCCTTTTTAAATAAATAAAAAAAAAAGAACTTACTACACACAATAGCTAATTCATCGTTCAACACTGAGATCTTTTAAAATTAAATAGTAAATCAATTTTATTTATTGATAATATTTTAAAAGATACAAAAGATTGTTTATAATGTTGGACTAGCAAAGAAGAATGGAATAAAACGTAAGCCATTGAAACAACTACCCAAAATTAGTGTCTACTACAAAGTCTCAAGTCGTTTGTGTTTGTGTATATCTTTTAATTATTGATAATAATAAGGTACGGTATTAGGTAATTCTCGATTCAATCCACACAAAACATCAGCTAATCAGTTAATCACACACCCGAATCGAACACAAACTTAAATTCAAATCATCAGAACAATCCAGCACACTTATTCCTAACAATCCCATACAGGCATTATACCATTCACATTATTAACTCGGTCTGAAGCGGACTTAAGCCTGTTAAGGAATGTGCATTAAGCATTAGTTAGTGGCGACGTCGTGTCTGGTAGAGACTGGTTTCTGAGACCCTCGGGCGACCCTATTCATATTTTTTTTTGGAGGATGTAGGTGAATATTGTTGTCATATTCCGACTCGGAATCAATTTTGATTGTGTCGGGTCTGATTGTGAGATTTTATCTTTAAAGGTATTTTCACAGAATATAAGGGTAGAGTCATAGTATAGCTATATTCGTACGGTACTGCAAGCACAAGTGATCGGCGGCGTTTGAAGTGATAGATTTCGTTTTAAAATCTTAGTAAAATTTATTATTTTACATATTCATTTAATTTCGCCACAAAATATAGACATTACATTAGCCGTAACTATTATCGTAGAAGTTTGAAAACGGTATTTGAAGACTAAATAAAGGAGATGAACAGAGGGGTAATTGTGTAAAGCAATCGTATTTATTTGACAGTTCAAAACGTACGATATAATCTGTCAAACCTTTTGTTCTTCGCCGTTTGACAGATCATACCGTACGTTTTGAACTGTCAAATGAATACGATTGCTTTACACAATTCCATACCTGATCTTAAACCCTTTAGACACTGCGACTTTTAGCATCAATACTAACGCGCGTTAGCATCGCGACTGCATCGATGCTGAAAGTAGCGCAGTGTGTAAAGGTTGACATTTTGCGACTGCATCGATTCACAATCGCGACTGCATAGCGTTTGCATCGCTGCTAAAAGTCGCAATGTGTAACTCAAAAATGCAATCTGTATGTGATTGGAGGTAAATACAGACTTAAAGCATGTAAGTACTAGAGTAACGCATCTTTAACAGTGAAAAATAAATTGTCACGTGTTTACGGCTACCTCTCTAACTACAGCTCACAATCCTTGTAAGGCATGAATAAATCAAACACAGACGTAGTTTTGATGGAGACCACTTGTACCCTTAATGTGCCTATTAATTTCATTACAGTGCGTGAAACAGGAGTATTTAGGAGCCACACTTCACAAAACGACTCGTCACCACGATGACGAAACAACTTCCAAATTAAAATGCTAAACAAACTACAGATCCGTAATTACTTGTGGTGGATCGGAACAACCGATTTGAGGTCGACAATTTATCTGACACTGTAAAACCGAATTTAAATAACGCACCTTTCATCATACCCGTACAAACTACTCTAACAAACCCTTTGGACCTTATGCCTAATGCTGTAGCTCCAAATTTAAATGCGTCAACGGATAATTTAACGTTGTCTCAAGACGGTCCACGTCAAGACTCTTTTTAAAAAGTTAGACCATTAAATTGTAATGAGTGGTCGAAGGAGTGGTTCTTTTGTAACACACGTGCCACTCAAAATACGGCCACAATGAAACTAACTACCGTTCGTCGTAATACAATGGTAAGAAATAATTGTACAATTAATGTCTCCATTTGTAAGTTAAGTGCTGCTTTGATGGCACTCGACGCAGTTGCGTTTGGAAGTCAAGATTTGTTATTAAAAGTCATAGTTTAAAGTGTTCCTGGTCTTTGTGGTTAGAATGAAAAAACAGTTTTCGTTACTGACGCATCGTAGGATGCTATTTCGAAAATATTTACGAAAAACCAATTAGAACTCTATTCAGTTTCAATCTTATCTGGCCAGAATCGTGAAAGACAAGAGAAGATAATTCTATAAAAGTAAAGGGTTCCACACAATGGGAAGACAATGAATAACTACCGCAACACTTCCATACAAATAACACTGCACCTCCAGTGATTTTGAACGCTACGCTGCAGTTTTAAGGACATAAATCATTTTTGACAGTCGCAAAAGATTTGTTGTTGTAAATAAATTCCATATGGATCAAGATCGCATCGGTTAATTTTTCCGCTCTGATGCCTCTTTTAAATGCTGCAGTTCAGATCCAATTTAGGGGTATTTGATTTGTGAATGTGTTTTGTTCTCACGGTATTTAGCAGTGACGATTTTGAAACAACATTTGCTAACGTTTGAAAACAACATACCATTCAATATAATAATAGTAAGTAAACATACTAAGACTGAGTAATAGACAAATTCAGTAAATCTCGATTCCTCACGAACGGTTTTAAAACGTTAGGAGAACGTTACACGCACTCAGCTTCTCAAATAATGGATTAAACAAGAGCTTTTATATCGCTTAAAGCCATTAAACTGATCAATACTACGGAGTGTCCAGACATCTATGAGCCTGCGTAATTGGTGGATGTTTGTATAACAAGACATTTGAAAACGCACAGAAGCCGAAAGAGATTCTAAACAAATAATGGATCCCGTCTTTGCTTGTCTGCAAAGAATGTACCTCAAGTGGTCAGGCCAGCATAACAAAGGTGACCAGGTTGCGAGGGAACCAAATATTATCACGCACAGCTTGACTCGAGTTTGGACCAAGGTTGGGGCAAATAATGGACACAATGGATCGGACATCACAATACTTTGCTTTTGTTTTGAGGAGGGTCAAAAATTACAGTCACTCGAGGAAAGTAGATGAGCGATGCGGTTTCATATAAATATGTAAAGAGAGCACCAAATAAATGTAGGAAGTTGCTATGTGAATTCACCTTGAGAATCAAATTGAAGTTACAAAAGTACAAATAATTATTGTTTTATATCGAATTTGCGTTTATTATTTACGTTTCAATGTATTTTGCCATGTGTGCCATTGTATTATGTGTAGCATGAATAATAAAAGCGTTATTACACCGCTATATCCTAGGGCGGAATTCACAATCAACCAAATGTCTGGTAAAAAAAGGTCTTTCCGATCTACAATTACGACACCGACATGCGCCCACCGTGACGTAATTTCAAAGGCCTTATCACCCCGTGCGTGTTTTCCACTATTGTCTTCCGTTCTTACGGCAGCTGGCTCAAAAGAAACAATGACCTTAATACGTCTTCATTCACGCCGCGAGGATTATTACGTGTCCAGCCCCGGGCTACTCCGATACTGAGACAATTCCTGTTTTGCGAATTCTGAAGAGCACAATACCTTCGAACACAATTCGGCGCGCAACAATACAGTTATTGTCATAAATAGCCAATAGTACTGTAGTGTATGTGAAAAAGAGAAGGAAGTATTCTGTCGTCTCCTGCGCACACTGGTTCCCCGACGACGCCGGGGCGGGGTGGTAGTGGGGATAGTTTACTCGCCACCACGGTAAAGGACGGACGTGTTAGTCAGTGTGACGTAAGGAGCCGATACCCGGGACGCCGGGATACTACAAGTACATAGGTAAATGACGGGTTGCGAACACCATTGTCAGGACTTTCAACCATTATGACAGATTCTTTGTTCGACGTATCCTCAGGGAGACGCGAGTCCACAATGCCACCGTGGAGCGTATTTATAAACGTTATGATATGAATGGATAATATGCGAGAAGAATTGGGCCCATTGTCAGTCACAATAACGCAAATCGAGGCCTTGGGCTTGTACAATTAGGAGATTAGACACTCGATTGGTAGGATGCTGATGGGTACAAAAGCTCAAGATGACCCTCCGAGAATCAGCAACTTGCTGACAGTGTCATGTTAAATTAATTGTGGACTGACAGGCTTTGTCAGTGCTTAAGTAACCTGAAAAGCCTTGGACCCACTCTCATTGACACAATAACAATCTCAGAAACGATCTTTAAACATGATGTTAGTATTTATAAACTACATTCTTTAGCGATGACCGAGATCAGGCTTGCAGCAAAACAAAACAATTAATTAAAATTCCAAACAAAAACTATGGAATCCTTTCGTAAAATAGCGATTTCACGCCCATCAAAATGTAAAAGAGGACAAATCTAAAACAGAAAACTAAATAAAAATTTCGTCGACACCTCAGAGAAGGTTTGAAACGCCGCAGAGCCAGTTGGGGGCCATTGTCCTGAGGGAAGAATAAAAGGCGAAAGAAAAGGAAAAAAACCGTGTCGTTTTTCTGTTTGAACAATGCGTGTCGCCAGCGGCCATCTTAGAAGCGCGGTATTGGGATTGGCTGGCGATCGGCTGTTAGCTGTGTGTTTAGGATTCCTATTGATCCTATTTTACAAAATAAGGCTAAATAATTATAATCTTAGTTCCTATTCCATTGTTACGTCATGCTTAGCTCTCCATTTATCGGGTAGGGAGCCAGGAAATTTGCGTGTGTCAAATAAATTTAAGTCACGCAACACATTTTTTTTTACTTGAAACATGTTTTAATCGTAGGCAGATACCAACCTAAACAACTCCTTTCATTTAAAGGACCAATAAGTATGTTCTCCTCACATCTAAAACTGACAATAAAACCAGAATATGATGTAGAATATATTTTAATGTAGAGATTGATTTTAATTTCAACTCTTTCGACTCTCACGCTAGTTTTAATTTCTTGGCGAAGCACTTGATCGAATAAGTTTCCAATTAAATACAACAATTGAAATCCCTTCAAGAATACAAGGTAGTATAGTGTCGCGCCTAAAATAACAATTATCTTTTGATCGGAATATTGGATAGTCGAATTGTTCACAATATTTTGTTGAGTTGTAAAAACATCGTTCTTATTTTTGGATTCCGCGAAAGTTGTTAAAAACCATGGAGATAAAAAACAGTAATTCATATCATTTAATTTAAATTAATAGGCTCTCCTTTACTTTACTTTATTAATACAAAGACTTTGTAGGTGCGACACAAAAAATATTTGATTTTGCCAAACAAAAGATAAGTAATCCTGTAAAACACTGCTTTTTAACCAAAGGCCTCACGTCAAGTATGAGGTGGTATGAGCTATAATCCACCACGCGCTGGCTCAGTGCATATTGGTGGAGCGGTGTGTGTAAGACAAGCGACCAACCTTGCTGTCAGATGTTAACAAACCGATAGGGCCTCTGACTAGGGTTAACGAGTAATATCAATCGACATTAGCCGGGACCAACGGCTTAACGTACCTTTCAAAGCATGGAGATGCTCGTATTATACGTCACTAATATTGTCGGTATGGTCACCCATCCAAACACAAGCACCCGGAAATCACAGCGCTAAGTTTCAGTAAATACCCACGTTTCTGAAATATTATCTAATATTTTTACGTATTTAGAACCCTCTGAATGTCATCTTCGTTTCCGCTTGCCTGTTTTTTGCCATTCCTCAAAGAGATTTGATATGTTGACGTTTCTCATGCTGAATGGATTTTTGAGAAATTTTGACACCTGAACCTTACATCCCTTTAAGAAGAAGGGAGTAAGTTGCTGATCGATTTTATCCTATTGTTAGGATTTTTTTATCCCACATATTTCGATTGGCCGGATGTGTTTTTAATAACAGATTTTTATACGAGTAGCGGTGGTATTGTGCAAAGTATTTTTTTACAAAGACAACATTCGATTCTATCTAATGCTTGTGTTATTTATATTCAATTAACGTAACATTAAGACGTGTAATATAAAAAATTTCAAACCCATTCTGTGACCTTAGCCTACCGTGAGATTTTGTATCTCAGCATGATACTAGTCTAATTCATTAGGAAAATAATAGCGTAAACTTTTTATAATATTCTAAACTAACCCTGTAATTTCAACACTTGTAACAAAAATACGTTTCAGTACTGCCGCCCATTTTCTTAATTTTGGAAGAACGCCTCTTTTTCTCATGCTGGTGTTGGGGCAGGGGCGTACCTCGCAGCATGGTGGCGCGGGCCGGACCAAAAGTGGAGAGTGCGAGGGGCAAATGCGCCCCGCTGGGTGCACCTCTTAAGGATATTGTGATACACTTACATGATGAATTAGAGTTTAATTTGTTGTGAAGATTGTAATTTTGTTAGTTTAATACTCATATTGATAGTTACTTTGAAGCATGCATTTTTGTGATATTTTAAGTGCTCTTGGATAGAGAAGAGTACTTAACATGCTTTTTTTATTATACCTTTTAGTTACTGAATTTAAACACTAGAGTAAATTAAAGTTTTGTTTGTTTTCTTTCACAAATTAAAACACCAATTCAATAACTTTGAAAGTACTAAAGATCAAAGATTAAGTACAGTTATGCCTACTATTGACTATAATTTAATTAAAAACTTTGTTTGTAACCTTTGCCAATTGGCAAATGATTGGTTCCACGAGAAAATCAAATAACCCAACCATAACCATACTTATAAAAAATAATAACACGAATGAGTGGGAATCCGAAGCGCAAAATATTTCACAAGTGGTGATTTCCTTATTCCTTCCTCAGCACCAGGGGGCGCTCCTCCTACCGCTGGGCAGCAAAGCCCAGGGCGCACCACGCTGGGCGCACCGCCCAGTCCCGCCCTTGGCAAGGCGCCCTGGCTTCTTTCGCACGGTTGCATAGGAATGTTATTATTTGTAAATTGGCAACACTGGGCGTTTTAGTGGGCTGGGTGATGTGGCATTCTTGGGAAAAGTTACGAGTCCTTAGTACACACTAACAAATATGGACTTTACAGAAACTATTGCTATGGCAAAAGCTCAACTTTTCGGTGGGGTATTGGTATCACTACATAAACAGTAAGTTATAACCTTTGATTAAAGTAAAATAGTGGAAGATAGGTGACGCGCCACTCGAAAGTGGACCGCTAAAATCAGGCCCCCGTCGCCTAATTTCCATTGGATTGCGTGTGCGGGTGACATTTATAAGACGTGTGACGTAAGTGTGTAGTGCCATTTTTTAGCTGACAATTAGTATGACATGCCGTATCATCCGCTATTTTACTTTAATCAAAGGTTATAACACTGTTTTTCGTTGACCTACAAATCGTTATGTACTAACAACTACAACTTACACAATCAAATACTATTCAGCAATCGTATTTACAAATTAAAGTGTCCAAAACTTTATTACTTTCAGCTAACACCCATTCATTTAGTGATCAAAGAATTCTTATCTTATTCATGAATTGTTATTCCGATAAATTTCTTGACACATAATTTCACTAAACACCTCAAATCCGACACGACGCGTAATCTCACAGCTAATGCCGTCATCCTGACACATTATAACATTAAAATTCCCATATACAGACCGTCCGTACAACACCCTTTGGCTTTAAAAAGACGTTTCTGTCATAAAATTACCATAAGGCATAATTAGGCTATTATATTGTATTTTGCACGGTGGGCACTATTTTTATTCAAAGAATCATAGACAAAATGGTCATAGAGCAGAGAAGAACTATGCACGACGCGCGCACCCTTACTGAACAACAATAAGTCATGTTTACATTGTACGAGAATGTATAATTAATTAAGAAATATTGCTGTGGTCATGAGAAAATGGGTGCACTCAGGAATACATTAGTAGAAGTGGGTCTTATCCTAATTTTTATTAGTTTCCTTTGAGTTGAGTGGCTGACTGATGGTCAAGGATGCTTGCTACTTACAGCCCTAGTTACTATTGCTATGAATCGGAAATAATGTTATCTGTGTGTAACTTTTCACACCTTAGCCGCTGGATTGAATTATGATAATACATGGGTGACATTGCAAATTCGCGTGGTGCCAAATTTTGGAAGGCGAATGAGACCATCAAATTTAACTATGGGGTCATGGGCGAAAGCTTTAATAGGCGAAAATTTTAGATAACTTTATGGGAAGCCCCGGCATTATATTTGTTAAAGATTTTAAGAAATAAATGGATTTTATTTTATTTATTTAATAAAACTTCAGATTCGCCTTACAAATATGTCGGCTACAATGAAAATAATGTATGGGGTGTTAGTTTTTTTTTAAATTATGGCACCATAGTCAAAGTTGTAGGTAAAATTTGGCACCACCTTGCTTTGTCACGCTGTATAGTTCAAGGTAGATGAAACTTGGTAAGACAAGCTGTAGAGCTAAAAATCAAAACATGAGTGCTACGGAAAATGAGATCGAAATTATCTGTGTTATCGAAAAAATCCAATCAGTAATAAATAAATACAGCGGATAAAGACGCGGAAAAGTTGGTATCTAAACGATAAACCGATTCAAAAATATTTTGACAAGGCGCTATCCAACTTTTCTAGTGCTTTTTACGCACATTTTAACTTTATCAACGTTGTCAGTAATCAAGCACTTCTAAATTACTACAGTCTACGATTAGACGGAGTAAGCAATTACATAAATAAATACAAACCTTCGACTTTTGCCAATGTTTCTTGTTCACAAAAGCACTTTCCACGCCACATTCCTGGCTTTTGTGTGCGATGTTCATTTGTTTCAGTTGCCATCGCAGCTCGGTCGCAAATCGCACATCGCGATTGTTATTGATTGTGCATTGTGACCAGCGCATAAGTCAGGATCCGCTTGCTCTATAGCCGTGAAGACATGACAAGTGTCGCTGGTACGTTGGTGAAATGGTTAAATGGGTAAATGACTAATTTTCATGTCAATAATTGGAATCAAAATTCCAAACAATTAGGTAATTATTTTTTTTTTTGCTGTGCGACACATAATCCCACCTGGATGACAATTTTATAGGGCAAGTTTAAATTACCTTTTGTGGAACTGATTTAACAAGTAGCAAAGTAAGAGTTTTAAATACTCTTTCAAGAAGCAACTAGTTGCTTCGTATAAGTTTAGGTTATATCATTAAATCCAAATACAAATACAAATGTGTTTATTTGCGTATTTTGAGTGTACAATATAGGTCTTAGCTTATAATACCTCTACATTTGAGTTCACCAAAATTTGCTACATTTGAGTCAGCGTGCAAACAAAGTATTAAACAAGGCTTTTTACATAAATTATTTGACAATGACCGTGTCATGTATCTAGGTAAAACCAGATTTACTTTGAAATTTAGACTGTTCTTCAAATGTCCAACATGACTGTCTTGCTGCAGCATATCAAACGCGCATTATCAACGAAGACCGATATGTTTTGATTCAGGAATTATGAGCCAGGAATTATTGTCAATGTGATGCTGTTAATACCTTTTAAAATCTATAAATTTAAAAAGCTCATATTTTTTGCTTAAATTATTGTAAAAATATTATTGAACCTTTGGAATAGCTTTATATTTGAAACAACCAAAGTAAATAATGACTGTTAACATTTTCTCAGATCCACCATACCATTATCATCATCATCATCATCATCATTTTCAGCCAAAGGACATGATGTTGAACATAGTCCTCCCCCACGGTTTCCACAGCGACTGATTGCAAGCAGTCTGCATGCAGTGTGATCAATTTTTACAAGGTCGTCCTTCCATTTTGTCGGTGGACGTCCAATACAATACTGTCATACCATAATTCTAAAAACTTTCTTTCTTAAAAGATGAAATATGAAACCGCACAAAATTGCGCACGAAAATTTCTTTCTTTCTTTTTCGCGAAACCGTCGTCGGTTGGTAAATACGTGCAATCCCATTTTATACTTAAGAGCTTACTAGCCATGTCAAAGTGATCCTAAATCAAAGAAAACAGGGCTCAGTCAACGCCGGTGTCATGGCGAATATAGCACAACGGAGGATATTGATATTAAATTCCATATCGAGAGTATAATCTCCTAGATGTAAAGGCAAGTTTATATACATAGTTCCAAATTAATATGCAGGCTTATTGCAACCTTTAATGGTCTAAATTATTTCCCCTTAGAAGATTTAAAATAAAATTAATATCAAATTATTTAAGACAATTGCGCTAAGGGTAGGTCTAAATAAAATTGAAAGTGAGAATGTTTTTAATAATTAAAATAAAAACTTAAAATATTTTTGGTATCAGTGATGTCATGTTATAGTCCACGTTGATATGTATTTTGGTTGTAATATAGTAATACCTAAGTCTGAATCAAATCAAGTTTAAAACCCCAACAAAATGCTGTATTAAGAAAAATTACTAAATTACTGGCCACTACTTCCAGTATGCACAGGGCACAGGGCCGCACTCAGCTCTCCAGGTACCGCAGTAAATCAGAATTAGCCAACGCGAGCAACGATACTCATTTGTGCGTTATTTATACACTAAATCCTGCGCCTGCGCCGAGGTCGCAGCCATCTTTGTCATTTTTACGACGCGTCCTTTGAGCGGGGAATTTTGTTTTTAATGGCCTGTACGCTGATAATAGGGAAGTGTGACACTTAATTATGGGGAATGGAGTTATTTTTTATTCATATTTTTTATGTTTCGCTGTCATGTTATTCACACTTCTTATGTCATGGTATTAATTATATTGTTTTGCATTTGCAACGTGAAAATAAAAAGTGAACCATATTAAAAACAGATTTATGACAACTTTTAACCATTATTTTTTCTTGTCAGTCTATAAATTGCCAATACTCTAAGAGACATTATTTTATGTTGTCAATAGACGTAGCCAATATTCTGTAATAAATATAAAATAATATCTTGCTTAAAATAATATCATTGGAAGATGTTTTTTTTTCGAACACTTATTTTTTTCTCTCATCATTTAAAAAACAAAATTCTTACAATATTATACAGTACAATACCAAGCGATTTTGCATTATGTAGTTGAAAACAACGTCATATGTTCGTATTGTGCCGTTTATATGCTTCAGGCGATAATTTCTGCATTGAATAAAAAGTTGAGTACAATTAGACAACTGTAGATTGTTGGTGCAAAAGCACTGACATAAGTTCTACTATTATTAAAAAAACAATACAGTTAAATTCATTCTGATATTATGTTATTGATCTCGAATTCTGTTGAAAACTTTAAACTTAAATTGAATTCCATTTGAACGCAATTAATAGTGCGAAAATATTAGTATTGAGAAATTGTTATCCAACAAAACTTGTATGACAAGTGAATGGAGAGAAAGCACCATTCATACGAAATTCGGTAGCAAATCGATAGCTCTATGTCAGGAAAAAGCAGATCAACCTAAACAAATTGATATAGTGTAGATAATCAGTAATAGCGTGCCTATGCGATATGATTTAAACTAATCCTGATTGATATTAATTTTGTTACTTAATATTTGTTACGATACTATTTAAAAATTGATTTGTAAACGTCCACTATCAATTTCCATTAGATTAAAATTTAATGTTTTTTTTCTGGATTTTTTCTGTTTTATCAAGCGACAACTTTCTTAATACAAACAACAAACTTATAAGCAGTTTTATGTAATATAATTTTATATACTATACGTGTTTTCATTGTTTTTGTTACATTATATATAAATTGCTGGTATTTTCTTTTAATAATAAAAATGTTTGGACTAATGCCTGAAATAAATATTTGAATTTGAATTTTAGTTTCCTAATCTACCCCAACGAGACCGATTTTTCCAAGCTACAACAGCGTTGCAGTTCAAGCATGCGTACGCGCATCTTGGCTTTGACGTCCCACTGCGCGGGCGATGGACCGTGGTCCACATGCAGGCCGCACCATTGAGCTACAATACAAGTAGTTCGGGAAAATGTACCACCCTGTCACGGGGGCTAATTTGTGCAGGGGCGGACTAAGGTCCAAAAAAAGATAAAAATATTATAATTTTTTTTTGCCAAATAGCGTTCAAAAAGCCTTAAAGTGTTAATTGACAGAATAAGGTTAATGATCACAACAGTAGTAGAAGACTTTAACAAATTTTTTTTCAGGCGGACAAAGCCGCAAAAGCATATTTTTATTTGCAGAACCTGAAATAAACAGTAAGCGATGGACGAAAAAATGATAACTAAAATAAGATCTTACTCCTATGTATTTTAGCTGATTCTAAAAAAACGTTTATCAATTTGACCTTTACGTAAGGCATATTTATTTCATTGGGTAATTTAATAATATTATGATATATATAAGCTCCCAAATACGTGTTAAGTTTCGTAAGTGTAGTATGTCTGTATATTTGTCCACAGATTACTCAGAAATGGAAAGTCTTTTTTTGTTCGATTGTTCGATTAGGATCTAACTTAGGAAATAGTGCATTTTTTTTTTAAAATCAGTTCAGTGGCCTTCGAGTTACAGGTACAACTAAAAACCATCTAATAAATATATTTTTATAATTCTGTGCTGTTACTCATATTATGTTAATATTTAACATCCCAATAAATAAATACATCAAGTCCGTCTCTGCGCATCAAGGTGCAACCCGTTGCAAAAACTATCGAAAATTGTCCAAAAATTTTGTAAACGTGCGTCTTTTGTCCTCGCACACCCGCCACAATGGGGCTCAATGAGCCCATCCTTAGCCGCGCTTTATTCCCAACAATGGGATTTCTAACTTACAACACTACTCTTAATTTTGTAATGACACTTTTTATTTTATTTCACACACAAGAATCTACCTTAACACCTACTTTTAATGCTTAAATTGCGGCAGCAGTTTATGCTTGTTCTACCATTGTGGTTCTGAAAAAAGTATTGGCATTTCATGTGTTTGCCATAGTGTCATTGTTACTTACACCTATTGTACCATTGTTCGAAACTATTGTTAGTGGAATCAATGCGATACATTTTAATATTATGAAATTATAAACGTCTTCCGCCTGCAGGATCGGACAGTAGTGCTGTGGGTCTGATTTGTATAAAAGTTTTCATGTTTATGAAAATTTGAAAATATTTTTTTATTCAACATAGAATGACGTGAGTCAAACAAAAGATGTGAAATTGAATAAGGTACGTAAATACAATGTTGAAATGGTATGTAGGTACGATAGTGATTGCGAGTAGGTAATGGTTGGCAAAATTTTGAGACAGTGGTAGACCTTATAACTCTTTTACATTAGGCAGTTGTGTCATATCTACAACACCTGAATTACCGACTGAGTATCTGAACAGGAAACTCGTTTCAAAAGGAAGAATAATGAAAAAAAATCCAAGAGATGCATCGCCTTAGTAACTAATTTAAAAATAAGTAAAATTTAAGTAAAAAATATAAATTCTAAACTACTCCACTCCACCCGTAGTCCTCCCACATCGAATATTTATTGGAATCCGAAACTGTCTCCACATGTATTCACAAATCTTCACTGGTTACATACAAACACCTCGAAACTATGGCATCCGGTGCATAGTTCTTTGTGCCATTGTTCCCGTGCGATTCACGTATCCTTTTATGCGGGAGACAAAATATCTCAATTTGCTAAAAGTTTTGATTCACAGAATTGCCCAATTTAATGTCCACCTTTACCGGATATCATGTGGTCATTGCTGGGTATAGCTGTAATAAGTTATGAACGCAATAATATTCGAGGTGTTTGAAGCAGGATATAAAATATACAGGCAAGGTGCATTGACAATTGGGCAAGGGTGGGCATTGTCGAACATCAATGAGCTTGTTAAACAAGAATGGCTCATATCATAGTCAACATTTAGTACTAATTTGAAAAAAGTAAGACAAAAAATTTCACGTATTTGCCGAAGAGTTAATTAATTTCATTTTCAAGACTTTATTGCTCAAATCAAGCTGTACAAAGGTGGACTTGCCAAATGACTTAAATGAAACGCACTACAAACCTTTTTTCAATCTGGTCAAAGCACACCGATCGTAACTGTGTATCAAAATAACAAAGATTCTTTATAATGCGTTTTCTTTGATCATCTACTTAAGTAAAATGCTGAAGAAAAATGAGGAGTAGCAAATACGCATTATTTCATTCATAAAGCATTTTCATTCATAGACACCAGGTCTTACTACCGGTCGGATTGTTTAGATGCAGCCTTAGAAAAAGCTCTGGTTTTTGTCAAAGCACTATTTCATTCATGAGCCTCTTTGGAAGGAACTTAGAGATTCCGTTAATCTTTACTTTGTACACAGGATTAGTAGCTTCGTTATATAAACGTTTGTAACTATGCAATTCTTTGAAACTTAAAGATTGTTATCATTATGGTAGACATTCAATCAATATTCTACTAGTTTAAGCTAGTAGTTCCTTAAAACACATGTTAAATGTGTTATAGAACTACTACCTTTGATTCATTGCATGCAAGCATTGACCTTACAGGAAATAGAATAAAATAAAAACTCATTATTTATTTACATAAAGGTTGTCTGAAAGAGATCGCTTATAGCGATGAGACCGCCTAAATTTCCTCTAAATGAATTTGTAAATAACAATAAAGAGTTATCTTATCTTATCTTATAAGTAAGTTTAGGTCAATTTAAAGCAAAAATAGACAAAAATGAGACCTTAGGCATGGCATAGTAGAATGAGTATTGTTGTATTGAGTATGCACAACAAATTGAAACCACAATTACAATATTAAAGACACGTTTGTAAATTAAAATTCAATTTTCGTTTCCGCACTGCATAAACCTCACTAAAGGCTTTGAAGTTGATTAATAATGAAACTGTATTCTAAAGAATTACGATCCTCAGTAGCAAATGTACTACTGTATAATAATGTGTACTGTAATACTCCTACTAATCTATTGCAAATGCATTCATTCAAGCTTTCCCAGACACTGTGGCACCAGGAGCGTTCTTTTCATTACTATTGTTGTGTACCATTTCATTAACATCTACCTAATCCCTTTTGAATTCTCTTGCTGCTTTATCTATCTTATCTGAAGTGTAAACTTGGTTTTGTTCGGCAGAAACGCCTGTATTAGGATTAGTTTTAAGCCTTTTCGGTCTCGCCTTGACTTTGACTTGCCGACTACCGATTCCGTGGTAGAAACGGTTTGAAAACCATTCAGTTATGAATTTCGTTATTAGTTTAGTTGTAAAACCTTGTATTTAATATAACATTTTTGGGTATTGTGTACAGATAATTCCACATACATTAGATAAGATTCCATATATAAACTAACAGACTCTGTAAAAAAATTTGCTCCATGAAAATTTCCACTATTGTTGTGCTTCACACTTGTATAGTATATTGGTTTGGTGCTTATTAAGATAAAACTCGAACATAACATCAGGCTTCTGTTTTAATTTCTCTCTACCTCTCTCACTAGTCTCACTAGTGATTTATAAACATTTGTACCCGCTAACTTCTTTTCTGCGTAACACATTGTCAACAGCAAAATAATCCACAGTACTTCCATCGCTCATATTGAGACGCATTCGCGCGTATCATCCTTATTACAGGACGATAAAATTAATTGATTAAACCACAATAGATAACACATGAGCAGACGACAAAGAACCGGGAATCGAACCTGGGATTAGCCGGGACACGGTCCAATTATTCGTTTGTGAACTGTTTTTTGGTACAGAGGGCTGTGAATAGAATGTGATATAAATATTTGAAGAGCGACTGGTCGTATTATTGTACTCGATAATGATTAAAGTTTACACAGAGAAAATGTATGGATGATAGACAATAGTGAGACGTAAGTGTTTTAATTGAAATAATTCTGGCTGCTTCATATTTTTCAAGTCCTATTGGATTTCTGTCCTGTGCTTTTAGGTTTTGTGACATCATGTTCTACAAAAATGACTAAACATCAGCAGACCTACTTTATATTGCTTTGTTTTTGAAAAAATAGTCAAGCAATCAATTACAAAATCCAATTCTTTATTTTAAAAAAAATAATCCCCATTATTAAAAAAAGAATCAACAGCACATACTGGTGGCATTAAAAAATTACTGTAAATTTTTTTCAAAGTAAGTTTTACTAGGTTTTTTTTTAACCCACGATGGCAGAAACAATCGGTCCATGTGCGATGAGACACGCATTCTGGCCCATGGGTATTCGTATATAGCCTTGCTCACCGAAGCCTATGCCGTATGAGTTCTTGATTATCCAGTAAGGACCTTGTGCTGAAAATACAAAAAAAAAATTGTAACACAAGTATATCAGTTCGGATGGGAACACCACCGTAAAGACTTTTTTGGCTTTTGTTCGTGAGTGAATTATACAATTGTACTAAACAGCTCTTGTTGACATATCTATTTGAAAGTCTTCTTAAGACTAAATATGTCTTCTACGACTCGAATCCAACTCGGCTGGGCAGCGATTGAATTAACTGCTTATTTGATGATGATATATTCTGCTACGAACGAATTTTGTTATTATAATGGCTGGTAAAATAATTTAAAAATCACAATAACGGTAAAGCCGTTGCATGAAATGGAAACCATTTTGGAGGTTCGGATAACATAATTTCAAGGTAAACACAGATCTTTATGCAGTTGCAATAAGAGTAAATTTCAGCAAAAATGACCTGATTTGCTGGTGACTATACACACATTAATTTATTTAAGTGGGGATAAATGGTGATAAAAAAATTACCTTCCACTCCATAACCGACTAAAAGCGCAGCGTGGGTTGTTCCTACGTTCGAGCAACCGGTAAAGATACCTCTAGTGTATGTAGACCAATTTGTTGCATCCACAGCTGGAAAAGTAAATTGGATTAAAAAACTTTGGTTAATAAACTAAGATTAAAGATCTCATATGCTTCTATAACAAATCTTTGTTTATGTAGTACAGCAAATAATAATAATAAAATACAGCAATACGTATAAATTTAAAGTTAAAGGTACATAAAGGTACACTGTAGGGCGCGTTTCACCAACTCGCAAATACTTGCTGGCATGAAAACCAATAAAGTTTAGGCTGTGCAATGACAAAAAGTCAAAGCACTATATTTGGATGTAATAAAGCTTGCAATCAGAATAACTGTCATGGGTCCAAAAAAGCATTTAGTTAACCCTTCGACGCAAATTGGGCACGGGTCTCTGAATTTAGTTAATTTGTGGAGGATGACGTCACAGGGGATGGGGGCTTGCCTGATATGGTATCCTTAGCGCACATAATACAATTATGTGTCTATTATGTATTATTATAGTAAAATAGTTTTGTTGATTTGTTCACAACATCAAAAATAAAATTATAATCTGAATAGGTTCTAAAAAAAGCCTTCTGACAGTTTTGAAATGTCACTGTTAACACGTTCCGGGACACTATTCCAGACACAATAGATGTTTTCTTGTTTTCACGCCTGTAGGCGTTCACTGTCCCGGAATGTGCTAAAAAGCTCATGGAGCATAGACCAGACAGAGTACATACCTATGCCGAGAGGTCCATTCTGGTACAATATTTCCTTGAGCTCTTCTTCACTCTGTATGGTAAACTGGCGACAACCTAGCACCTTAGCCACAAACCTACTGCGATCAGCCCTACATTGCCCGTCCGTCGCCGTATATGGGTAATCCTGTTCTAACATAACGCCGCCCTGACTCACTAAATCCCTGCAAAATTAAGCATTAAGTCCACCTTTGTACCCTAAAGGACACGGTCGTAAATTGCCACAGAGTCGTTTTATGTTTGATTAAAGAAAAGCACTAAGAGACTTGACTATATCATTTTGCAAAAAATATATTGAATTTTTAATACAATACTGTTAATTTACTTTGCTTTTATCTAGCGGCATATAAATCTACAAAAAAAATAGGACAACGATTGAATACAATTTCCTGTCCCCAACAATTGTTGTGTTTGGCAGAAAATAGCGGTTTCGAGCACTTATAAGCAAACTGACGACCGCTTAACGAAATGGCATATTGTGTCATACTGTGTCATGTGGCAGTTAGTTAAATAAGTAAGCGCTCGCAATCGCTATTTTAAGAAGGAAGATGACGTTTGCCTCCCATGGGTACTAACTACCAACCTCTTCCTAAAACTTGAAAAAAAAAACTGTGACTAGGAACTTCTTTTCGTTGGCTATTGTTTGCGTCATCGTAATTTTCACGCGTTACGCACCCTGGCGGGGCAGTTTTCTATGTTTTAGTTTTGGTGACCTAGATTGCGGGTTTTCGACAGAGATGGCGCTATGATCTAGAAAGACCTGTGCAAGAGATTGACCCCACACATTTTATTTCGTTTTATGTAAAAACCCCGCTATTTACGGCTTATATTACTTTATATTATTTAAAAACGCGAAGAAAGAAACCCATAAAATTAGTTTTGGTCGTGACGCATGGATTTTTACTTTTGGGGCAAGCAATGTATGGCGGGTCGTCTGTGTCCTTTGAACAAGTCTTCTTTAAATAAATAATTAATAAAATAAAATTAATATCTAATCATATCTGAATTTTCGAAACACTACTTAGAACCATTGAAGAACTATTAGTAGCTTATGGAACTGACACTAGGAACATATTTCGTGATCCATGAATTGACGCTACTTGTCATCAACGCATGCAATCGGTATTGTGTTCTACATTCAAATTTCAAGGTAAACGTCACCACCTTGACACAAAATTGTGACACTTTTTTTGCTTGGCATAGCTTTTCTATACGTAGTAATAACTACTAGGTACTTATAACGGGCACAATTGACACACAACTAAATATTTTCATAATTTTAGTAAGTACACCACGAAAAGTCAAAAGAAAATGTTTGGAAGTGTCAAAACAAGAGGTCAAAGTTTGTTTGAAACTTGCTGAGGAGATTTGAAGACTCGACTTTATAGTAGATTGTCATTTTGAGTAACAGATTTCCAAATCGATTCACCCGTTCTCGAGTTTAGTGGTGTAACTTACAGGACATTTTTTACTTATATAAGTGGGTACATTGAAAAATCTAATAACAAAAACATAAATAGTTACTTACAGTATACCGTTGGTCGTGTAATAACCTTTTTTACATCCTGTGTGACCAGCAGAGCAGTCCAACAACTGTTGTTCAGAGAATTGTTTCAAACTGCGGGATTTGATTGCGTATAGTCCTTCTATGATACCTGTGTGATACACAATAATATAAAATAATTAAGATTTTATTAAATAAAATATATAGCTGGCGCTGGTAGCTACCTAGGACCTACACTATCCGCTGTCATTATAGTAGGTGGTAGTTTAGGCAAAGGCTCAGTTGGAAGAACTATCGATTGTTTTCCAGTGGTCGTGGATCCAAATCTCATTTCAAAAGTTAATAATAGCCTTACTTTAATCAAATGGAAATAAATCTATAGGCACCAAAAGGGGTACGAAAAAAATGTTAGTGCACATCGATAAATGCAATAAAGTGACAGTATAATGACATGACAATGCAATCTTTACGAGCGGACAAAACTCAAAAAGCCCGAACGTAGTCGTTGCGAACCGTTAATTGCAAAATTGTCTGTAAAATTAGGTATTTTCTATTAAAAAGTAAGGAAGTAAAGATAGCCTGTAACGTCCCACTGCTGGGCAAAGGTATTACCTCAACTATAAGGTAGTTTGAGCTATACTCCCCCACGCAGGCTCAGTGTGGGTGGATTGGTGGAGGGATGTTTGCAAGGAAAGCGACTAACCATGCTGTCAGATTTTATCAAGTCACCCGTAAGTCATCTAACTAGGCTTAACGACTAATATCGATCAATATTAGTCGGGACCAATGGCTTAAAATGCCTTTCGAAGCACGAAGATGCTCGTGATATACGTCACTTGTATGGTCGGAATAGTCACCCATCCAAACACGACCGCACCGTAGGTTGCTTAACTTCGGTATTTACTATTTACCCAAGTGCTGCCACCACTGCATACTACAAGCACCTCCGTATTTACTATTATTTGAATATAATTCACTTTACCAATGGAGGCAAAGGCCCAGCAAGATGGGCATTGTTTTTGATCTTTGACCGGGCCAACTGCGACGCCCCGCCAGTCAAATGTTGCCGGGGCACGAAGAGAACTGTTCGACTTCCAATTATAGCGTTGACAGTCGACAATTTTAGTATCCGAGCCGCCATAACCGCTATTATATTTTGTGTTATACTCCTCCTTAGTCAAATCGGTAAACATTGTGATGCCTGAAAAACGGTCAAACATAATATATTACATGTGGTATTTTGAACACTGTCAAATTTTAGGTATTCAAATTGAAAACAAAAGGTCCCTTACCATGAATAGTTTCCTCGTCTCTTTTGTTCAAGAAGTTGAGGTTAACCAAGTTATTTTTGAATATCTCGAAACGTTCCTGTTTTTCAGTTTCGGTCTTGTATTCTTTCTTGTATTTAATGACGAAGTCTTCAAAGTATTCATGAGCTCTCTCAATATCGTAAAACTCCTTTACAGGGACTGAAGTGACCAGAGACCCTAAAGAACACACTAAAACTGCTAATAAGAACATTTTAAATGTCTGTTGAATATATCTAAAGGCTGAACATTCGGTTCCTTATATACTACTCAAGTCTTTAAGTTAATGTGAAGAATTTCAGTCAGGCCTATTTTATTATTCTATTTAAAATAACGAATAGGCCTTGTTATAGCATTTTCAGAATTCACTTCATATGAATACGCAAGCCTACTGATAACAGCATATTGATTACTGTGACCTTGAACAATGTCAAAGTAAGACAGTGTTTTAGTTAATTTAATTGTTATTTTTAAAGCTAAGCTATTCCACTCCTTAACAAAACCTTCTTACCCTGTTTCTACTCTTTACGATTTTGGGCAGCTTTTGTGCTGTAATTTTTTGATGAGTTTAGCTCGGCACTTTATACCATCTTCTGGTTTTACCGCATTTATCATTTAAAACTAGTCTAGAAGATGGTTCTCCTCTATAAAGCTAAGTCTAATCATCATCATCATCACCATTGGGCCTTCTTCATCTTGACAGATGATTCACACAGCGCCTACGCGAGAGGACCATTGTCGCTCGTGGCTAAATAAACCGATCCTCGAACGATACTCAATAATGAATTAATATTAAAATGTACATTAGAATACCATTTTCAAACCTTGCCATTAATAAACATGTGAATTTGAATTGACAATAACAATTTCAGCTGATTATCATTCCACGTGTAGAAAATATTACCAATAAAATGTAACCTTAGCAAAAGAATTTGCTATCGTTAAATCTATTAGCAAAGTATGACAAGCATCCGAATGGAATGTTTGAATTCTGTATTGTTAAAGAAATACCACAAAAATGGTGATAACGATTGAGTACCTACTTAAGGGGTGGACAATGCCCAAATGCCAACTATCAGTGGTAGAGCGTGAAGAAAGATGTCCAAGGCACTATTATTCGTGGTGGTTTGTTGCGCGGTGGCAGTGTGGTCGGCGCCACAAAAGCCTGTCTACAGACTAGACATGGCCGAACAGCTGTTCGAGGACTTCATTATCAAATACGAGAGGCAGTACGAAAACGAGATAGAGAAGCAGAGGAGGTTCGAAATATTCCAAGACGCCTTGAAAGACATCAATGAACGCAACAACAGAAGCGAAAGCGCTACATTTGGTATATTATTATAATCTTTTTGTTTCATTTTCTATACTAACTATTACCACCTGCAATCTGCAAAATCCCGCTACATGAATATCAAAATCCATTCGATCACATAGTTTTAATGCCTTTTTAATTGCTATTGATTTGCTAAGTAAAATCCAAACCAATCTATCGTAATAGTTTATTCGATGTCCTTAATTGTTCAGGTCTTCTAAAAAATGATTTTATGAATTTTGCTTTGTTTACAGGTATTAATCATTTCGCGGACATCACCCAGGAGGAGTTTAAGCAAAAATTTGGTTGTTTCAATCCCTTCAGCGTAGGAGATGTATGCTCTGCTGGCATAGTGTATAGTGCTGGACACGCGCCAGACAAATTCGATTGGCGCGACCAAAACAAAGTCATCCAGGTGAAAGACCAAGGCAGTTGTGGATCTTGTTGGGCATTTAGTTCGACTGGTTAGTTATAAATCATGAATATATACGATTGACCATCATTTTTTTTATAGTATCTAGGCAGACATTTAGCCACAATCTCACCTGATGGTAAGTGATGATGAAGCCAAGGATGGATCATGCCTGACTAGTGATAGCCTATTCACTCTTTTCTTGAATTCGCCCAAATTATAATGTCTAGGAAACACTTCAGCCGGCAGCGAATTCCACTCCCTAGCCGTGCGCATGATCATTATCATCATTATCAGTCAGGACAGGTCATTTACTGCTGGATATAGACCTTCCAATATTATCATGACCACAAATATTGCAAATAAGCCTTTTAAAGATGCATTAGCAACAGTGATTGAGTTTGTTGCGCTGTTTCTTCTCAGCACTAATCCACAATTTACCCAAGGCAGTGGTAGAGCTTATGTTGAGATGTATATATGTATATTTTTTATAAATATCCTACCTTCACTTGAAGGTAGGTGAATCAACTATGTATAGATAGCCTTTCTACTCTGTATCTGTTTCCATTCGCAGGGAATCTGGAGGGACAGTACGCGATAAAACACAATCAATTGGTAGCGTTTTCTGAACAACAGCTCGTGGACTGCGATAAAGTTGATCACGGTTGTGATGGAGGGTTGATGGATCAAGCTTTTCTGTAAGAAAGCAACTATTACTTAAGCATTTGATACGACGCAACACTGTTTGCTGGTTCATTAATTTTGCTAGTGATAAAGTAAAGCAACAAAAATATCGTCTTTGTTGAGCACCGACTGCTTATGTCTTTTACTTTTATTTATAGTATTTATGATTGTATCTCTTCTAAGCTAACTATATGTTAATGGACAGGTGGTTAAAGGATAATGGGGGTATACAGACTGAACAGGCCTACCCGTACACTGGATCACAGGGTAGGTGCAAATTCGACAAGAGCAAAGTTGCGGCTACAGTAGCTGGCTGCCGGTCCTTCGATGGTACGAGCGAAGATCGTCTGAAAGACGTTCTGGTCTCAACGGGCCCACTCGCAATTGGTAATTATCTAGTTTATACTTAATCTTACATCGAATCGTGAGTATATTTCACGTCCTGGAAATGCATTAAAATGTTTTATTTTTAATTCGCAGCCGTGGATGCTAGTGATTTCATGAGGTACAATGGCGGTGTATTAGAGAACTGCAGTAATGTACAACTCAACCATGGTGTTCTGCTAGTCGGATATGGAACAGGTAATAAATTGGAACTAAGTGACATACGAACGGAGGACGAATGAAAGATACTTAGTAAACAGTTGGTCTCTATTGATTTTTATCTGCAAATATGCAATAAAATAAGAGATTAAAGTTGTGGTGGGAATGTAGCTGATTATTATTGAATCAAAAGAACCTCGACGTTATTTGTCTGAATTGAATGACGTTTTGCGGAGGTTGGAAGCTGTTTAAGTTGGTGTTTCAATTGCAAAGACAAAAGAGTACAAGTTTTCTTAAATATCTCAATTTTGTGCACGATATTCTTGACGTAAAACTTTCTCTAAAGTTTTCGTATTAAATCATTATAGTCTTAACAAATTAACTTTATCTTTGTTATGTTATTATTGTTATGTTATTTAATCCTTTAGTATGGCAAATACTCCCTCATACTTGAGGTAAGGCCTTTGCCGAGCAGTAGAATGCTTACAGGCTAACTTAACTTTATCCTTTCAGAGAACGGCACACCATTTTGGATTATAAAGAACTCCTGGAGTACAGGTTGGGGAGAACAAGGTTACATAAGGGTGAAAATGCACCAAAATGCTTGCGGCATGACCGACTTTGTCAAGTCTGCTGTTGTCAACTAACATAGGTAGAAAATTGTTAACATGTACTCTGTACACTGATGATTTTGTAAATGAAGTGACTCAGCGTGACAACATGTACCCACTCTACGTATTAAATATACAAATTAATGAAATTTTGACTTTTATTTCATGTTACCTTAACACTTGTGTTATGCCAAGCAATTGAATCAAATAGTTTTTTATGGATTTGATTGGCGCATTACTGGGAAAATATAAATGGGCGTGTGTCGGGGTGTTATTATTTTATTATTTCTGTAGCGCTACACTTTTGTCAAATAATTTAACAGGCTGCTACTTAGCAGATATGAACCACCCTAGACCTCATCTACACCCGAAACCGGGTGCGATCGAGGTCAAATATCTGCTTAGCCAAGAATAAAAAAAACTACCTTATTAAATTTACACTATCTCATAACTCTTTATAAGTTCATAATATTATATCATATTTTCATTACATACGTAGTATGACGAAATTTAAAAGGTATAACACGAAAAGGCAGAATTTCGTAAAACTTTAAAATAACAAGCATAAGCAATAATAATTGATTTATCTAAATAATTAGCCCAACTGACAAAGTCACATCAATCGAAAAAAAAAATACACTTTCTATGGCGAGAACAGTCTTTCAAACGCTTGAAGCACCTTGCATGTAAGCATGCATGTTAGAAAACTTTCCAAAATGCAAACAGTCATGCATGCATTTTGGATTTATTCTCCTCCGATGTTTCGGAAAGTGTCTTTACTTAACAAATACCTGGTATACTCATGCCACGCTCGCCTTAGGCAGTTCGACCTTCCGACTAGTAACGATCAACAATCAGCGATTTTCTTGCTCAAGACCCGTACAACAAATATTCAGTTCCGTACATACGAAAGAGATGCACATATTATCATTTGCTCTCTGACTGCACTTCGTTAAGTGTTGTGAAGTTCCTTTTTAAAATGTAAACATGTCATGTTCTAAAACAATTATTTTTTACTCAATCAAACCTATTCGTGTCTCTAAGAATGTCTCTTAAAATGACATTAGTAGAGGGTTCCTTAAATATTTTTTTCATTTGAAAGATAGTCGCTTCAAAAGTGTAAAATGGGCGTCCCTCCCCCTCTTTTAAAGGTTAAAGTACATCTGCGCAGGCGTTACGAGAACAACACCATATCAACTCTCAAGGTGTTCACTGTTCAGTATTCTTTGTATAAAACTCCATACTTCAACGCACATCTACCAACTTCGTGACGTCACCCCCTCGTATCGAGATCAACTCGGGACCTAACCCCGAGCAGCGGCGCATGCATCGTAACGCGCTTGGCGAGTCGCCCGATTGTTGTCAACTACTCGCCCACCTTGTCAAACGGGCTGTCATTCACAAGAAGAACTGTCACAAAGTTGTAAAAACTTGTATTTAACGATACGATTGGTGCCGATCCCATGCCAAGGCTGTTCCCTTTACGGGACGTAAGTACTTCCGTATTGTGGATGCCTGGTTTACTTGTTGAGAAATGAAATTAAATGAAATATCTTTATTTGTCTAAGACATGGTCAAGATAATGGTGGTAGGTACACTTTTAGTTCAGCATGTTTTATCTATGTCAGACATGCAAATTGTATATATATTTTTTTAAAAGGACACTAAACATAACAACACATTCGTCAAAGCATAAATATACCTATTTAATAATGTGCTTTATTTAACCTTTACTTTTAAACTAAGCGAGCCATTTCTTTTTAAATACAAAATGTAGCTCTTAACAAATACTTGGCAAATTGGTTTGAACGAGATCGAAGTAGTAGTATTTGAGATATATATATCACATTTACATCAACCGCAAATATAATACTGACACTATGAAAAACTTTTTTTATTATCAACAGTATATTGTTGTATTTTGGCTAAATGGAAGTGAGCGGACTCGTAATTCAGACGGAAGCGTCGGTGCGCGAGTCCGACTCGCACTTGGCCGGTCTTTACTGTAGGAGAAGAAGATAGAGAACTAGCGGTTTCGGTGATCTTCGTTTTTCGTAATGTAAAATGGGTGCCGAATACTTACTTTTAAAGTAAAAGTGTTTTGATATGCAATAAGTTGAGCGTTCGGAAAAATGCGTAAGAGCGTCTTCTCGTCTCGATTACCTCTAAGAAAGTTTTCAACCAGTGTGTGTTACAAGTGATGACACACGGATCTGAAACGTGACTTTTAAAGATGTTCAAAATCACACAACGAGGCAACGAGCGATGGAGAGGGCTTTGCTCGTTGTTTCTCTAAGAGATCAAATCAGAAACGAGGAAATACGTAGAACAACTAAGGTAACGGACATAGCCCTGAGAATAAGCCAGCTCAAGTGGCAATGGGACACATAGCGCTAGGAACTGAATGCCGTTGGAGCAGAAAAAATATAAATTGCAGACCCTTCGACAATGGGCGCAGCGTTGGATGTCTACCGACAAGATTGTTGACTTGTCAAGATCACAGGATTACACTGGATGCAGACCGCTTGTGATCGGTTCCTGTGGAAAGCCATGGTCGAGACCTATGTTCAGCAGTGGATATCCTTTTAGATGATAATATGATGATGATGCAATTAGTACAGATTGGCGGCTTTGCCTATATTGTTGACTGATATTTTGATTGAAGGACGTGACTAGCCCAGCACGTTAATGATATGTTTGCAATATACGAACCTTGGCCAGCATAAAGTTAATAATATCATTGATTTATAGTTTCAAAAAATCAGCCCGTAAAATATGACATTAGCTGAAGAATTTTTCAATCGCTCAAATAAATAACATTGGATATTTAAAATATTGTAGAAACACATGTTTGAAAGGCTTTGATGATAACAAGAAGTATTTAAATAACCAAATAACACTCTATCTGTATCAGAAACTAGTCTACTGTAAAGATGTCCAAGGCGTTGTTATTCCTGGTTGTTTGTTGCGCGGTGGCAGTGTGGTCTGCACCACAAAAGCCTGTCTACAGACTAGACATGGCCGAACAGCTGTTCGAGGACTTCATTATCAAATACGAGAGGCAGTACAAAAACGAGATTGAGAAGCAGAGGAGGTTCGAAATATTCCAGGACGCCTTGAAAGACATCAATGAACGCAACAACAGAAGCGAAAGCGCTACATTTGGTACATTTACAGTATTTTATTTTCTTTACTAACTATTAGCACTTGCAATCAATAACCTATTCCGATCCATAAATACCAAAATCTATTAGCGTTTTAAGTGAATCTAATAGTAATAACAACGTATTCGGGCAGAAAATAAATTTCACTTCCTTTTATCTTTTATTACTTTTATTTGTTGAGTAAACTTCAGACTAATCTATCGCAATAGGTTATTGTTTGATGTCCTTAATTGTTCAAAAAATGATTTTGTGAATTTTTCCATGTTTACAGGTATTAATCATTTCGCGGACATGACCAAGGAGGAGTTTAGAGAAAGATTCACTTGTTTCAAACCCATCAGCGTGGAAGATGGATGCTCCGCTGGCATAGTGTATAGTGCTGGACACGCACCGGACGAATTCGATTGGCGCAAACAAAACAAAGTCACCGATGTGAAAAACCAAGGCAGATGTGGATCTTGCTGGGCATTCAGTGCTACTGGTTAGTAATGAGTCACCTTCGATTCATATTCATCATCATTATCCAGGACAGAACTCATGGCTATCCATAGTGACCGTGCATCGAGCGAAAAACGTTTTTGTGAAGGAAGGTGTGTCATCAACATTTTCATAATCCACCAATGTACTACCACTGCTGAATAATGCTTCACCCAAAGTTTTCCACAGCGACGGTTACAAGCGGTCTGCATCGCGATACTTCGATCTTAGCAGGTCATCGATCCATCTTATCAGTGTACGTCCTACTGCGCTTTTTGTCGAAGGGTCTTCTATCTATGTAGAACTTTTCTGCCCCAACAGCCATCAGTTCTTCGCGCTTTTTGGTCCTGCCCATTTCAACTTGGGTTTACTGAATCGCAATAACGAAGGTTAGTCCACTGTGTTATGCCCATATTTTCACTATCTGTGTGCATTCGCAGGGAATTTGGAGGGACAGTACGCGATAAAACACAATCAATTGGTAGCGTTTTCTGAGCAACAGCTCGTGGACTGCGATGAATTTGATCACGGTTGTAAGGGAGGGTTGATGGACCGTGCCTTTATGTAAGTAAGCAACTATTTCTTAAGTATTAAACACGACACGTTATTGTTTGATTGTTTATTTGAGCTTCGTTTTCCTGATGATAAAGTAAAGCAACAAAAATATCAGCTTAGCTGAGCACCGACGGCTGATGACTTTTACTTTCATTTATGAATAATAATATGTTGATGGACAGGTGGTTAAAGGATAATGGGGGTATACAGACTGAACAGGACTACCCGTACACTGGATCACAGGGTAGGTGCAAATTTGACAAGAGCAAAGTTGCGGCTACGGTAGCTGGCTGCCACTCCTTCGACGGTGCAAGCGAAGATCGTCTGAAAGACATTCTGTTCTCAACAGGCCCACTTTCAATCGGTAATTCTCTACTTTATTATTTCCTTTTTATCAGTAACCATGACTTTATTTCACGTCCTTGGAAATGCATCAAAAGATTGAGTGATTTCACAGTTTGGTAAATATGTAATACTAAATTTAATTCACAGGCGTGGATGCTGATGATATCATGAGGTACTGTAGAGGTTTGGAGCTTCGCGTAAAACCTCTATGTCACTCTTGTTCGATTCTTCGTAATTTAAAGGATAAAAAACTTTCTTTATGAGTGACTTTTGAAGTGTAAACGTCTTAACTTTTCCATCTGTCGTCTAATGTAAAGAATCGAAGATATTTTCACGTAATAAGTATTATTTCTATAAAACAATACGTTAAACTGTGATATCATAAAAGTATACCAAAATAAACAAGAAGTCCATCACGAAAGCTGAGTATTTTTTATTATTTGTACTTTGCACTTAGAAACATTTACTCAAGTAACACAATCTCATAAAGACCATAACCGTATCCAATATTCATTCGCCAACACCCAGGCTTCACAGTGGAGGCGCCACCCGACCCGTTGTACAACTAATTATGATTTCAGAAAATATGAAAAAATAAGAAGTTTTCCAGTACCAAATACGAAGGATGACCAAATACGAAAGGAACAAGGAAATTGATAAAAATGAGGCCTAAATCCGGACAAAAGAGATAGAGCCGGACAACGAACGCCTGGAATATAAAAAATACTCAGCTTTCGTGATGGACTTCTTGTTTATTTTGGTATACTTTTATGATATCACAGTTTAACGTATTGTTTTATAGAAATAATACTTATTACGTGAAAATATCTTCGATTCTTTACATTAGACGACAGATGGAAAAGTTAAGACGTTTACACTTCAAAAGTCACTCATAAAGAAAGTTTTTTATCCTTTAAATTACGAAGAATCGAACAAGAGTGACATAGAGGTTTTACGCGAAGCTCCAAACCTCTACATCCCCCCCGGTCGGTAAAATTTCAAAGCACAGCTGTGAAATTTACCTATCAATTAATTACTTATAAAACCTTCCTATGTGGGAATATCATTTACAATACAGCAATGTCTCTTAAGGTTGCAGCTAGCAACTAGTTGGAACGATATGAAAATAGAAATAAATTAATTAATTGATAAAGTTAAATTATTTACAAGTTAAAATCGTTCAAACTTCAGGTTGAAAAAACCCACATAAAAATCAAACTACATAATTAACATTGCTGTCTACATAATTAACCAATCCAGACAATTCAACAATTTAGAAAAATTCAATTACCTACCTAACACTATATTGAATAAATCAACCAGTCAGACTTGATATTACATGTTGAAAACTTGTGAAACCAGTAAATCTGTTAACACATCCAACCGTTTGAGTATCCAAGACCTGTGATGAAAAAATTCCCTAACTAGACTCTTCCCCCTCATTTCTTCAAACTGAAAATACATTAACCCTGTTCGCCAACACCCAGGCTTCACAGTACACAGGTGGTGTTTTAGAGAACTGCAGAGCTGGACAACTCAACCATGGTGTTCTGCTAGTCGGGTATGGAACAGCAGGTAATAAATACGAACAAAGCGACGTAAGGACGGACACGGACGGTTGGAAGTACTAAATAAATAGTTAATCTCTTTTGTAAAAAAAAAAAATTAAACCGCCTTCAATAAAGCTTGAAGCTTGCGTACACCAACGGATCCAAAATAATTTGTTTTTTCTAAATAGAAGACGAATGCGCTATTTAAAACAAGCTTTTCAGACAGTTTTTTGAAGACGGCTTAATTAATTATTTCATTTATGCTTTCAGAGAACGGTACCCCATTCTGGAGTATCAAGAACTCCTGGGGTAAGAGTTGGGGAGAACAAGGTTACATCAGGGTGAAAATGCACCAAAATTCTTGCGGTATGACCAATGAAATCATGTCTGCTGTTGTCAACTAAAAAGGATAGAACTGTTGACATGTACATAACTGTGTAAACTGATCATTTCGTAAATGAAGTCACTCTACGTTTTAAATATACAAATGAATAAAAAAATGTCTTTTTTTTCCCGGTACCTTAACTCAAACTAGTATTATACCAAGCAATTAAATCCAATTGTTTTTCATTGCTCGACTCATTTGGCTTGGCAGTGACTGAGTGGGATAGGCATGCGCCCGGATACCGTAAGACACAGGGTTCCATTCCTTGACTGACGCAGTTGATTTTTACAAGTGCAATTATTTAGTTTGTATAGTGACAAAACACCATAAAAACAAAAAAAACAACTTTAGAATTAGAACTTTAGTATTAGAAGTGTAAGTTTAGTACATTTAAATTTATTTATTTGAATTAGGTTCGCTCTTGTCTCCGGACTAGACATAACGTGGCATAAACAGACACGACGATAGAGCGAGCTCACCCAGAAGAAGCCTGTTCACTCTGACTTTGAAGTTTTTAGGGTTTTTCTAATCGATCGATTGTAGAGAGTTACAAATTTTTGCTGTGGGCGTTATAAAAGTTAACGAAAAGCACTAAGTTCTAATCAGTTAAATGTCAACTAGGAAAGGGTGGTAGCCCGCAGTGCATCCAGTTGGGCGATGATAGAAGGGAGCTGGTGGAATGAGCTCATGGAGTTCCTGGCGCACAATGGGCACTTAGGGGTAGTAGTAAGCAAAGGGATCTCTCTTAAGTCGTTATAAGGCACTTCTGACATGTTGTTTAAGCCTAATTTGAACAAAAAATGCATCGTACCTAGGAAAGTATTTATTCAAGGCTCATATCATATAACTTATTATTCCTAATCCTTTTATTGTAGACCATGATAGTCTTGGTTACTGTATTTTTTTGTTTAAGAAAAACGTGCGTATCATACGACTATAAAATGCCAGTGGAAGCATTATGTCCTAAATAAGGTCTGCAACACAGGCGTCCAACACTGTGTACAACAACAGAAATTATGAGTTTAATTATTATTATGCTACTCACGACACGTTAGTGATGACGAGCGATACAGTCGTTATAAACATATAAATAAACATGCGCCAGACAACACACGAATTGTCTGGTTTCGTGGTAAGGAATATTCTTCCTTGTGATACGAAGTACCAGACAACGATTATGACGGGGGCGTCTCTCTCACATAAATACCTAAATACATATAACATCCATGACTTAGGTACAAATATTCATGCTCATCACACAAACATTTGCCCCTTGCGGGATTCGAACCAGCGACGGCCGTCGTAATAGTCAGGAGTGCTAACCAATAAAGGTTATATTACCAATTAAGGGGTAAAGTTTTGATATCCATGTTTAACTTTAAAAGTACCGGAACATTGAACATCATCATCATCATTATCAGCCAAAGGACGTCCACAGCTAAACATAGGCCTCCCCCACGGGTTTCCACCTAGCGACCGGTTGTGAGCGGTCTGTCATCCAGTGTGGTCCTGCGATCTTTAAAAGGTCGTCTGTCCATCTTGTCGGTGGAATTCCTACTTGCGCCTTTCGTCGCAGGGTCTGCTATCTAGAAATTGTCTGCCCAACGGCGATCAGTTCGTCGCCCTGCTCATTGCCACTTGAGTTACAGATTCGTAGGGCTATGTCTGTTACCTTATTTCTTCTACCTAATATTATTGATGTTATTTTTACAACGCGATATATTAAGGTCTCTAGCCTCATCATCTACTTCTCGATGTGTAGCAAAGAGAAGAAAAGTAAAAAAAGTAATGTTGAGTTACCAAGATGGCTACCGACGAAGAGGTAGACCCAAAAGGAGGTGGTGTGATGATGACTTGACCAGCTTTGCGGGAGATTGGATGTCATTGGCTGCTGGCAGAGACCAATGGAAGGTGTTAGAGGAAACCTTTGCCTTGCTGTGGGATGAAATAGGTTAAATAAAAAAGTTAGTTACCAATATTTCAGCAAGTGTGTGCTCTTTTTGCTCTCCTTCGCAGTCTACTTCGTTTTATATCGATAATCTGTAATAATACTACGAGTATAAAGCTCTCACAACCAGTCGCTGCGTAAAACCGTGGGGGAGGCCTATTTTCAGCAGTGGACGTCCTTTGGCTGATAATGGTGATGATGATAACTATAAAGCTGAAGAGTTTGTTTGTTTGTTGGAACGCGCTAATCTCAGGAACTACTGGACCGATTTTAAAAAAGTATTTTTGTGTTGGATAGCTAATTTATTGAGGAAGACTTTAGGCTAAAACTCACGCTGCGACAGGAGGGGGGGTGCTAACTCAAAACGCGCCGACGCAGTATTGAAGGACCGCTAGTCTATACATAAGTGGCGTGATATTATATTGTAAGTCCTAAACGGTATGCCTTCTAAAGACCTTGTAGTAATATTGTGTCCTGCGTAAACTATGCACTAGTTCTAACATTTTATTGTGAGAAAGGTAGGTACACGAAGGAGTACCTTACGCACGATAAAATTTTTCCCACCGAGGAGAATTGGAAATATATGGGCTATCGATTTATTATAAACTGGTTAAGTTTTAATGTATTATTATTATTATTATTATTTACTTGGGCCTATGTATTTGTTGTCTGTCAAATAAATAATTTTATAAACAAAAAACCTTTTTTTTTGTTTCAAAGTCTATCAATATATGATGCGGTTCGTTCGAGTGCCGTAGACGTGGTTAATACTTCATTGTTATCAACAAAGCCTTCCAAACATGTCTCTTATTACTATGTTTTACATATTTTTAGTAAGTTATGCACCTCTTTCGAATTCATTTACTTTATTAGAATTTTATTATCTTTCAAATTCTTCCATTTTCTGACCTTTCCAATTCTAAATAAAAGTTAGTGATCGAATATATGTATAATTTTTTTGTAACTAACCTTAGCCCTTTGACAACTGAACTATCAAATAAGCTTCGAGCAGATCATGGCCATGGAAGCCCATTGCGAAATCAATCGATTCTACTTGTTTCATTATTACCTACTACCTTCCAAGGGCTCCCATACTACATCTAAGTGCTTCATTCGGTCTTCTCCAGGACATTTTGCAGGATCCTAACGAAAAAAGTTTTAAACGTGAAATTCAATTCTTTCGTATAATAAGAGTTATCTCATAGTTAAGGTAAGGCCTTTTCCCAGCAGTAGAACGTTACAGGCTAACTTTACTTTTGCTAATAATAGTTTGAATATAGTGACATTCAAATTATTTATTCTTTGTCACTAACCAGGTAATAAATATGTATTTTTTTTAAATGGGCTTGCCCTTGTCTCTAGACTATACCAAAGGCAAAGACAGGGACGAAGATGAAGCGAGCTCACCCAGAAGAAGCCTGTTCACTCTATTATTATTATTAGTATTTATTTATTATTTAAAAAGTGTTGATTGTATTAACTGATTATGGCAGCTGTTGTCATGTGAACAACTTATAAGTACCAATATTTTATTAAGCATCGGAATTTCGATTTCAAATATGCAAGCGAACATTTTAGATCTATAAATTATTTGCATTGTTTCACGTTTAAACATATATAAACTGCACGACATGACCATTTATCATAGTTAGCGAATAGTAGTCTCACAATATCCTACGAAATGTTCTCATTGCTAGTTCTAATGTGTTGCCTAGGGGCTATGGTCTCCTCAGCACCCCAAAAAGTTTTCTACGATTTAGAAGACGCACACACCCTTTTTAAAGAATTCGTAAAGGAGTACAACAAGGAGTACAAAAATGAAGCCGAGAGGCAAGCAAGATACGAAATATTCAAAAGTAACTTGGAAGACATTAACGCAAAAAACAAAATGTATCCAGATGCGGTTTTCGGTAAGATTTTTCTTTGCCATAAGATAATTTTTGATACTCATACTTCTATTATTAAGCCTTTTATTGCTACCCGATTCGAGTTGTGGTAAGTACCACTGTGTTAAATCCTAACGGGTTATAATTAATGAAAATTTTACATAGCCCTCCAATTATATCTACTAATAATTTAATTGCACAGCTGTGTTTTGATAGAGTTGGACCTTTCCAGTGATAAAGCAAACTAGCGAACAAAATTGCTTTTCAAGATAAGGAATGCCAACCCCGTATAACGGGAAGGAGACGTAGAACTCCAAATGTGATCCACTTCTGGTCTTTCCCAGGCATCAACCAGTTTACGGACGTGTCCCAGGAAGAGTTCAGGCACCAATACACTGGCTGCTATATACCTGGCGGTGAGACGCGGTGCCGGCAGCAACTGGCGATCAACCACACCCTCGCTTCAGCGCCAGATTCCTTCGACTGGCGAACACAGAACAAAGTTACCAACGTCAAGAACCAGGGAAAATGTGGATCTTGTTGGGCCTTCAGTAGTGTTGGTTAGTTAACTTGTTTAATTCAATTGAAGACCGCTGGTTTATGAGATAGCCCGATGATGTTGTCACAGGTTCTGATATCGCATCAAGCTGGGAGCTTGGGAGATAACATTTAAAATAATATAATAATATTTGCGTGATTTGTGTGTTATGAACAAAAAAATCTTTCACGGAATGTCAGAATGGCTATTTTAACCTCACACCAGCCTTCACGACACACGCAGGGTCATGTGGTTTCAGTAAATTGCTAATTCAATCTACGCTTGGTCAAAATATCGACCATATTGCCATAATTTTTGTACGTGTTTTGAAAACAGCTTATGTGATTCCAGAGAATTGCGCCGACATGACTATCGCTTACGCAAATCTTTATTCTCAAGTATTTACTTATCTCGATGATTGTTTATTTTGAACAGGTAACGTGGAAAGCCAGTACGCTATCAAATACAACCAGCTCATTAATCTGTCTGAGCAGCAGCTTGTTGACTGTGTTCGGGAATGCCATGGCTGTCAAGGAGGCTGGATGTCAACGGCCATTCTGTAAGTCATCAATATTATCAGTCAAAAGACGTACACTGCTGAACAAAGAGCTCTCCAACGGTTTTACGCAGTGACTGGTTGCGAACGGCCTGCATCCAGTGTGATCCTGCGATCTTAACAAGGTCGCCTGTCCATCTTGTCGGTAGACGTCCTACGCTACTTCTGGTCGAAGGGTCTCCAATCTAGAACTTTTCTGCCCCAGCAGCCTTCAGTTTCTTGCGCTATGTGCCCTGCCCGTTGCCAGTTGAGCTTACTGAGTCGCAGTCCTATGTTCGTTACCTTAGTTCTACAACTAAGATATCATAGTCTTCTATAGAGTAGGGAGATATCTGTAATATAAAATAAAATAGCGGAATGAAAAATCTTTGTTAATCATAATATTTTTTTATTATGACTAGCGGATCCAGCGAACGTCCCGCCCTGGCCTCGTTTTATGCTATAAACCTTACGGAGCCCGAGACCTTTCCAACAAATGCAAAACCGTGGAAATCGGTTCGTGCGTTCTGGAGTTAGCATCAGGGAGGAAAACCCGACTTATTTTTATATATTAGATTAACTAAGATTGAAAAAAATACACTTATCTAATCACATACATTTCACTGATTCCAAAGTAGCTAATGTACTTGTGCTATAGAAATGAGAAACAACGACGCTACAGCAACACTCCGACCCGAATTATTTAATCATTCTTATTTAGTGCTCAGTCTGTTAGTTAACATATGAATGTTGACTTATTAATTTAACTAGCACCTTCTCTTTGTTGTGAACTATTAATGTATTTCACCTTATTGATTAGGTCTACCCAGCAGTTCGGTGGCCTGCTCAATAACCAGGATTACCCTTACAAGGCAGTACAGGGTACCTGTACCGCAGACCCCAGAAAAATAGCAGTGAAGATCACTGGCTGCCGCCAATTCGTTTTTAACCAAGAAACGGAAGTCCCGGACACCCTGGTGCAAGTTGGACCGCTTGCTATTGGTACTTCTTTTTCACTCTAATACCATAAACTTCATCATCATTATCAGCCAAAGGACGTCCACTGCTTAACTGCCTTCCCCATAGTTTTCCACATCGACTGATCACAAGCGGTTTGCATCCAGTGTGATTCTGCGATATTTACAAGGTCGTCTGTCCATCTTGTCGGTGGACGTCCTACGCTGCGCCTTTAGTCGAAGGGTCTCCAATCTAGAACTTTTCTGCCCCAACGGCTATCAGTTCTTCGCGCTTTGTGTCCTGCCCATTGCCACTTGAGCTTACTGAATTTCAGGGATATGTCCCTTGTTACCTTAGTTCTTCTACGTATCATATCATAATCGTTCTATTCCTAACGACTACCATTCTTAAACGAATTCGGTATTTGTCAGGAATATAACGATTTTATGAGTATAATAATCAAATACCGCTGATATTAGAATTTTTAGTATTAGAATGGAATAGATCAAAATCATGGCATTGAATAAGTTTAGATGTACGAATTATCATGTCTACTAAATCCAACAACCTTAAAATCAAAACTTAATAAACATATCGAATTCATTTCACTATTGTTAATTTCATTTTTTTATTAATATGAATATAATTAACAGCAACTATAGAATATAATTATACCTGTGACACTTCAACAACTTTCTTCTACAGTTGAAAAAAAGGCTGAACATTGTTTTCTCTTTTTAGCTCTCGCAGCTAGGAATCTGCAGGGATACAACGGCGGTATCATTGAACCTCCCATGTGTAATACTCCTGTTGATCACGCTGTACTTCTGGTCGGCTATGGAACAGGTATGAGATGAAAATGCTTTTAATCGACTGTACTTTTTAACCCCCGTTTCAAAAAGAACGTGAAACGAATGGACCAATTTTTTCGTTGGAGCTGACATGATTGAGGTTAACACGCTTTTTAGTTGAAATCAAAGCAGCCGTCAAATATTAAGGTTTTTGTCACTTGTACCAAGATCTTGCACTAAATATTTAAGCTCAAACAAAATTCACCTATGAGTCAAGGCTTTTTTTTAATAGACTTAGCAAGTAGATATTTTTATAATAAGTAAAACAGCCTTCTCTTTTCGAGGTCGTAACATTGCAGCTAATTTTGATGCATTATATCAGAATCACATAAACTCATGGCTTTCAATTTCAGAGAATGGCAAACCTTACTGGGTACTCAAGAACTCATGGGGTGCACAATGGGGTGAGTCTGGCTTCTTCAGGATTGCCAGGAATCAGAACACATGCAACTTGATGAACGGACAGTTTGTCTCTGCTGTTGTGGGATAGAAGAGCATTCATCTTCAACGACTTTGTTTTTTTTTTCAAAATTGTTGGGATTTTTCTTTGTTGTGGTCTCGTTGAGATCACGATTGTCTTGGTGGTGGCTTTTTGGTTTTAGTTAAAAATAAAAAATAAATTGCTTTTGCATGAATATTTATTTTATAGTCCATCTAATTATTTTACTACCTATTTACACTGGTTATTCCTAAAATAAATTTATCCGCTGTGGCTACCGGTAGCTACCTTATATAATACTTAAAACAAACTTTTTACGTTGTCATTCTTATAAGGTACAAAACGTAATGAACATTAGACCAACATTAAGACATATTGGACTAGATGACAACAGAAATCAATTGTAGAGTCAAGTTCCCCTTAAACCTGAATGAACCACAAAAACTACAAAGGTACTTTTGTGACCGTTCAAACGAACATACTATGCATTCTGAACCGAGCATGAATGAGCCGAATCCACGGCTATTAATAACTGGCCAAATATGGCCGACCAGACTCGCTGGAACCGACGATTCATCCATAACAAACGACCCAAAAAAATGCACCATTATTTATCTATCCCGACTTGTCGTGTGTTCGGCACGATATTAAAATACAAACATGAACAATGACACTTCATTGTTGAAAGACGAAAAAAGGCATAAGGAAATTTATATCCACCGCCTCCGCCCCACACAATAAGAAAAAAAATCGATGAAATGCAACTACGACGTGTTCTGAGAAGCTGGCAGGATCGGGAATAAGCTAGCGTGAAATTCGCGGCTTTCACCGACCTAATTCTCATTACAGAGACAGAAGTAGCTGGCAGCCACTGACGCGCCATTGTCGAAGATCCCTTTGTTGCTCAAGATGAGTTTAGAAATTGAAATTTAATGGAAATATCAAATGAAACTCACACAAGAGAACTCTTGGACGATGCTCCGATAATAGCAATTGTGACTTGAAACGGAATGAGTCGTTTTATAACCATTGATGCTCGCCTCATGATGTTAAATTAAACTTTGTGGAGGTATAATGTAGAGTGTCTTTCTCGACGTCTGTAATTGTTCGGCTGATATTCAATAGATAATTATTAAACATGAAGAAACTCTTCCAAAGATGGCTTGCGAGTTGGCTTTGGGAAAGCAGTTTTACTTGAGTCATATATTTTAATAAAAATTCAGAGTGTACATTTATAATATTTGAAAGTAACGTAAGATTTCTCATATCTGTGTGTGGATAACGATCCATTACGATTACGACCGTAAAGCAAACGAAGCATGCATATACATCAGAATTGGAATATCCCCGTGAGATATTCTTATGTATTCAAAACAAGCATGATAACATCGTCCACATAGGCGTTTTAATAATGACATCCAATTGCTATCCTTAACGATAACGATCTGGAGAGGATAAACTTTGGGTTTGGCCTCAAAAACTGTTTCCGTTTATGAATGAGCATTCAAATGCCGGACAATGCGAGGATTACACGAGTAAAGATTTGCTTAAGGACTGGTCAAACTTGAATGAAAATAATGGCGGCAAAGTAGAAGGCGATTTTGAAGGAACAAACTAATACTTCTGTTGTAAATATTTGTGAATGAACATAAAACGATAGAGCTCAACCAACATACAGCTACATTCATGCAAACAAGACCTATTTGTAACCTGAAGAAAAGCAATAGAAAAGAATAATAGGAATAAGATGTTCAGAAACGCAATGTGCAAGGTAAATACTAAAATATATTTTAAATTGTTATTTTTAAAGTTTCATGCAGAAGGTCTCCTTTCATGCGCAAGAAAAGTTTCCCGTTATTGTATCTTTTATGAAAGATGATTAATAATAATTAAAATCAACGGTCCGATTCGGTCAATTCGGACCTTCTTAAAGGATACGAAACAATAGTTTTGGGGTAATCCATCGTATTTATCACTGTCCAGTCACCCCCTTCTTTAAGGCGTCAGACCGTGTCGGATCCTAAGCAAACGGCTTGCGGCTAGGATCAGGAAACGAGTTTAAATTACCCCTAAATGCACTGCATCTCCTTCTAAACTACGATGAATAACAGAGAGGGATGTCCGGGTGGTATTAGGAACAGGTTCTAACAAGACACGTAGGTGCACATTGTATTTTTAGTGGGCAATTGTTGGAAGAACCAGAATGACAGCTTTTGAACGGACCCTGAGGAAGATTGGTTCAATAGTAACCTTGACGTTTATCCTTTTAATAAGATTCATTATTTGTGAATGTAAACAACGGTGATGAATCTGTTAATGGTGGTTATGATTTTTATTTTAAAACGTGTATTTTGGCCTTAGTACTAACATACCTAGGTGGTCAAAGATGTTTGAAAAGATCAAAGATCTAACAAATATTTCTACAAAATGTATATTGCACTGACTATGAAGTCATCTAAAAAGGATCAGGAATCAGTCTAGGTCCTTAATGTCCTCATTGATAACTCCAATGCGAAAAAAAATTTTTTTCACTTGATGCCGTTATGTACTGATGCTTATGATCACAAGTTTTTGATCGTCAGATGTATTAAATACCAACACAGTACACACATACAAAACACACTTCCATCAAGCCCCCCACTGATCCCATTAAAGTCCACTCTTTTCAAACAAATCAGCATTTTTCTAACTGGACACCAAAGTTGCTCGCACACCGTAAAATGCCGTCAAGTGCTCTTCAGCCAGTATAGAGGGAGGTATTCTGTTCCAAAATACTCCACAATCTACATACGGATCAAAGGCCTTTGGGGCCCACTTGCCATTTAGCTTTGACTCCACTATTCAATAGCCTCATTGATGTTTGAAGCGATATGAGCACGGTTATGAAGGATTTTGGTAATTTTCAATTGGAATCGGTATAGATTAATCGCTTTCGTATTGGAAGTAATTGGATTGTTGGAGATAAAGGTGCTGAAAGGTAAAATTGTTTTAGGTGACATAGTTTAGTTACTTTTTTTTTGTTTGCCTTTCCCTTGACCTCCTGGTAGGCACGACGTGACTTAATTAATTTGACAATCTTTTTAAGTTTAAGAAGAAGAAGTTTAGTTACGACTGTATGTATTGGATATCGATAGCTAAAACCCATTTGCGTGATCAATAGTTAAAACTCAACTAATAGTAATTTTTTTTTCAATGCTTTTTTATTCAAAACGCGCGATATCGTAAATATTCAACCGCTGGTAACGACATTTGAGCATTAGTTGAGTTAACTATCGGTCATGCAACTGGGCCTAAGTGTTTAGCCTAGGTAGTCTTCATAATGTAGTAATTGTTTGTCCGTAAAACGTTTGTGATGCGAGATAATTCAAAATCCAAGGTCCATAACATCTTCAGATGCATACCGAAAAGGAATTCGATTATATCTCTCTAATGCAAGCACCGAAACAGATGCTTCTGATAGATCGCCACTGGTGTATCGGCCCATCAATTCCATAATTAAAAGCATATTCTTCTACAGCATACTCAAAATACCATCGCATGGTGCCTCTCTGTCTGCGTCGGCAGACACCATGGCACCTACCTGCCTGGCTACCCCTCACCCGTCTCGCTTACTCCCACGCTTTATACAGCTAAAAGAAAGGGACAACGAGAACAATCTTTGAATGGAACATTGAAAAAATATGGCGCACGCACGATCTTGTTTGTTCTAGCCGCCCGCGCTGACCCACGTCATTATGGAGTGTTATAGTCGATGAGGGTTATATTTTTAATGTTTTTTCTTCTTTTCAATGTGTGAGGAATGATATTTCTTGAATATATTGAGTATTAAACTTGCACAGTAAACGCGAAGTTCTCAGATCTTTAGGGCACAATTGGTAATAGGGTGTTTAATGGGTATCATTAGGGAAGTGTTGGATGTGCATAAAAATACAGGAGAAGATTTATGTGTAACTAATACTTTAACTTTAACTTATATGACATTAAGTCCACCATTTGTATAAACTGTGGTTGTGCAATATAGTATAAATACTCCACACCATATAGTACACATAAATAAAACTTAATCTTTTGGTCTGTAATTGAGTAATTAATTTACTCTTGGACATTGATTATTAGGTTACCGTACACTTACTTCAAAATCAGTTTTTGTGGACTGATAACGAAAGAAGGACCTTGATGTCAATTTACAAACTTTCAACAAAAAGATCAGCACTATTCCATTCATCATCACTGACTGAAACTTACTACACTTACTAGACTTCTTTTGGGTCAGCTGGCTCTATCATTGACTCTGTCTTTGCCACGTCTAGAGTCAAGAGGAAACCCATGACAGATTGAAAAAAAATTAAAGCTCTATCTCAAATTTTCGAATATACTACGCCCACACCAGCGCCCGCGCATCGCAAAGTGATCAGACCCGTTTTTATTAAGGGTTTTATTAATGCACAGAGTGTCAGAGGCATTTTTATTTCCCCGCGGCTCCCGACGCTACGTGGGAATGGCTGCGGTGACTTTACAATTTTTGTATTGTGCTCCCCATTTAAACATATGGTCAGGATTTTATTTATCTTCGCTTGAATTTGGTCACTTGAGGATAAAAAATTGTTTAGAAACCAAAGTGGTAGGTGTGATTCACCTTGTGTGTTTCGGCTTGGGTAAAAGAAACAGATGAATCGTATTTCTTCGACTTTATAAAGACAACTAAAAGATTGTAAGACATTTTCCTAAATCACACCATCATCATCGTCATGATCTACTGTTGCCATAAGTCAATGGCACTAAATGCCTCAAAGAGCACTATCAGTGCATGTACGAGTAGTAGGTAAGAGTGGTATAGAGCCATTGTCCAGCCTAAAGTCGACAGTCGACACTAAAGCCTAATTAATACTAATAAGGGTTTCAAATAGTTCTCCGGTATACAAGGTACATATTTCAAAGCTATCTGTTAGGAATGACTCAGAATCAGTACAGTAGCTTAACAATTTTCTCCTAACATGGGTCGAATTATGCCGAAAATCAGACGGGCCACAGTGACCGATTTTGAATGGGAAATAAAACGTTTCTCGACCTATATTTCTTGGAAAAAGTTGATTCCTTACTGATTCTAAATAGCTCCCTTTAATACTAACGGGTGTGTTGAATTGAAATACCTGGTTTTTTCAATTAATGTCATCTTCATCAACATCATTATCAGCCAAAGGACGTTCACGGCTGAACATAGGCTTCCTCCACGGTTTTCCACTGTGACCCGCAGTTTCCGATTCGCAGGGCTATGTCCGTTACCTTAGTTCTTCTACGTATCTCCTCATTTCTGATTCGATCTCGTAGAGAAACACAGAGCATAGCCCTCTCCATCGTCAAATAATGTGTTCTCTTATAGACTTTGACGACGCCTTTGGTGTATTGGCACAGAATTGGTTAGCGCTCCTGACTATTACGCCGGCCGTCGCGGGTTCGAATCCCGCAAGGGGCAAATGTTTGTGTGATGAGCACGAACATTTGTACCTAAGTCATGGGTGTTATATGTATTTTACACGTTTCGGGACACTATTCCAGACACAATAGATGTTTTATTGTTTTCACGCCTGTAGGCGTTCACTGTCCCGGAACGTGTTAAGTATTTATGGGAGACGCCCCGTCATTATCGTTGTCTAGTACTTCGTAACATAAGGAAGACAATTCCTTACCACGATACCAGACAATTGGTGTGTTGTCTGGCGCATATTTTATTTACATTGATAGTAACAGAATGGATGACTGATCACTGGACGCGTGTTATTTATCGGATGTGCTTGTGATGTGTGTAGATCGGATAACTGAAATTTCCACAACACAATGATGTTTCCTCTAGGGATGATGACTCTGGGGATGGGACTCTATGATTGACTTTAATAGAAGACTTTACTTACCCATCAGAGGACTTGAGCTTACTAACAAGTTTTCAATTATTTTTAATGGTAAGACCAACCATGTGCGAATAAGCCGTGCCAGACTTCCCTTCGACTTTTACACCCGTACCGGACAATACAAGAAAGGCGGGTACATAAACCGTAGCTAATTAAATTGCTTCACAATGTGACACAATAAATAATACTCTTTTATTTATGAGCTGGGACTTAAATCTTATTTTATGGGAAATGTGGTCTGCCGGCTTAGCGACTGTTTAGCAGGTGATAAGGGGTGTTGTGTAATGTCCGGTTTGACCGAACGGGGAGGGGTGGGCAAAGTTCATACGTCTATTAGAGTAGTGACAGGCATTTTTGTACTATTGTAGGAACAAAATGTCAGTACGCTAATAAACAAGTAGAATTAGGGTTTAAATTAAACTCTTTCTGTTTTTAAAGAGTAGTTTTTAAAGTAAACATCTTATAATCTACAGCGAAAGGATTAAATACTTTTTGCAAAATAATGATCCCAAATGCTCACAAATAAGTAATTTCGGTTTCCTCCTAAATGTTGGAAATTGCGTATAATACTTTATACACGGTGTTGTTTTGGTCAGCGACAAGAGACTCAGGGGTGGTTGTACAAACGATACTGATGCCAAAAAATTTTAATATTTTTTTTTAAATCGAAAAAACCCACAAAATCAATTTTTCATTGCGATATATCGGGCAAGTCAAAACTATCAACACCAGGTCGCCTACTCGTAGCTTACTAGCTACGGCGTAGAATTTCGTAGACACGCGCGAGCTACGTGCGAGGGTGCGAGTTTCCCCATTCATTTTGATTTTTTTTAGAAGGTTGTGAAAAGGCTTTCTATTATAAAACTTGCATAAGCATAACTCATATTATCATCCCTGAGTCGCTCGTCGCTGACTAAAACAACACCCTGTATATTACACCAAAACAGGATGACAATAAAGTGTAGAATGTTGCCAAGAGACCATCACAGGGCTTATACTATTGAAAAGTTATAAGATTTCATGTAGAGTCAAGATTCCAATTCTACAAGCTAATTTCACAAACAAGCTACACCTAAAATATGTGGCTCGGCCGTTTCAGCAGTATAGGCCTCAAAAGTACCATGATTTTGATGATCATAATAAATAATTCACGGGTTTCAGATTTCTATAAAGCTTAAATGTAATATTCATGTATGAGTTATGTCGCTAAGACGAATTTAGATTGGTCGCAAAGTGGGGGATATGGAACAACGAACTTCACTTATTAGAAGTACTTTTATTACTTACTCATAAGATGTATTCTTATAAGATTTCAACCATTATTCTTCACACCACTTTGCAAATAAAAGACGAATTCTTTACTTACTGTGCACGGTGCCATTAAGTCAGAAAAGAAATACTATTGAACTAAGCACACAATAACCGAGCTATATCTTCCAGGCGATTTATTAAATTTGACGGCCAGCTACGCCCACTTTCCCCTAATGCATTTCGGAACAAATCTACCGACTATTATGGCAACCCTATCATCTACCATCTCTGTCGTTTTAATCGAAGTAGAGCGAGACAATAGATCTCTCTGCTAATAATGTTGTCAACGAATTTGCACTGCTGACTTTTATTGCCAAATTATACAGAAACATATCCTTAGTTCGCCTTTGTGAGATAATGTTTTGAATTATGGTTTACTTAGATAAATGGTTGGATGAGATATCTATCTGAGCTACAAATAAGTAACTTTGTACATTAGTAATCTTTATCAAAATATTTTAACTTAGGCCCATGTATTTAAAAAGTTTATTCAGGACTGATACATGCATCTGCATCCCACGAACAATTGACTGGTAGAGAATGCCCTACCTATTTTTTAAGTATCCTACTAGGTTTTTTTTGCATTTGGTTATAAGTACTAAGGTTATTATAACTTACGAATTTAGTATTAATAAACAAATAAAACTACCTGACAAGAGAAACCGTTTTATTTTAAAGTGGAAACCTATATCCGGTATAAGTAGTGAAATAATTAATTAATACGGTTCCAAAGACATCCAATTAGATATAAAACAAAATGGACTAGCTTTCACTCGTAAAATTCATATTGGGAAGAAATACGGTAGAATCGCTGCATGAAGCGATAAAAGTTCGTTTAAAAACTCATTTTAGTGTGTTATTTTAAATGTGTACTTGCATGTATGCAGATAAAGGCTTTCTTCGCTGATTGTACATAAGAACATTACTGTTTACAAATCCTTTTTTTTAAGGTGAATCACATCTATGTTTTACACTTCCAAGAGCGTACACGGCGATTATGACCCGAAAGCGTGATTTCCAAGCTCAAGAACTCTGCAAAAATAAATCCTACGAAACTTCAAATTGCTAATTATTGTAGGCAATCCTTTCAAGTAAAAAATTTTTAAAAAGCATTTCCAAGTTATTTGATTTTACGTGAGCTATAACAACTAAACGAACAGCTGTTTCTCAAATTTATGTTACGGGGCTTACTTTGGAGTCTCATGTGTTCAAAATCACTTGCATGTTTTACATAGAATTGAACTTTTATTATTAAACAGATCCTCAACTAAATATTGAATTTGACAATTTTTGAAAATTCTGTTCCAAATGAAAGATACGAGTCCTTAAAGAAAGTGAAACTTACAAAAAAAGGGGGATTTAATTTCACGTTTATTTCGGATAATCAGTCCTTTTTTCTTCGAAATAAAGATACACAGTATAGAAGCATGCCTTTTTCTACGCAAATCGAAACAAAAACTAGCTAAAATCCTTTTTTTTCATTCTTAGTATTTAGTTTCAAAACTGCAATAAAACCATCCTCGTAAACAGTTTCAAATCAGTCCGCCGCAAGGCTTTACAAGGTGTGGACGTATCGCTCGAGTTACCGCGCAAAACCTCGCGTGATCCTTGGCGCCGAGTGAATTTATAGTGCGACTAAGCAATTTTGGTAATTATAATATTTTGTAAATTAATATTATTTAATGAGTAAAAAATTCTTGAATTACAATAATGTTGTTACAGTTTTTCAAATATGGGAAACAAATGTAAAAAATATAACCTGGCTACCTCCAAGTCTCGAAAGGGAGCATTACACGATAATATATCTAAGGCCAGGGCTAAAAGGTTGGTTAAATAGTTTATATTATAATTCATTATATGTGAACCGAACTCAGGAAAACTCGGAACTCATGGTTATATTGGGTATATTTCTTTTACACTTATATCCTTATCTTATATAAGAATTTGAAACATAGTGATACAAGCATCATAACCTTGTACGTACAGGTGTTTCATATTATATTTTTTAATTATGAAATAAATAATTTAGTATTTTTGTATGTATTTGTAAGTAAAGTCTTATTATATTTTTTTCTTAACTTTAGAACATTGAACTTAACCTTTGAACTTGGTCCTAATTTTGGAATCCCTTTTTTCTATTTAATAATTGCCAAGCATCGATCATAAACCTACTAGACGGATAATGTTAGATTTATTCTAAAAACCGTCAGTTGATTACAAGAGTGCGAGTGTGTGAAATTCTCTTTGTTGATGATTTGCTCGCTTCTGATTGGTTATTTGATATCACGGGCGTACTCGTAGTTCACAGAAGTTTTCAAATCTAAACGTGGCATAAGTTTTTTTGTCTTACTCGTAAGTAAGTGGGTACATGGTCGATGTTTTCAAGCAATACTTATACCCGAATTTATAGGCAACCAATTACTTCACTATGAACCTGGAATGTTCTGACTTTTGACGGTACTAATTTCATACAACATTTTGATTAGGAATGCTTTTATTAAGACATTACCCAATAGTAATTTATTTTGCATGATTATACATATATTTACCAACTTGTACTTAAGCACATTGTGTGTTTTCATGTCTTTAACATTCTATACGATAACTACGGATGATTGTGTGTGTGTGTGTGTGCAGAGAAAATTGCTTATTTTGTCGCTAAGAAATTCCAAATTTGCTTTTAAATAATGAGCACAGTGTTATATTGTGGTTTATGATTGATTACTTTTACTTAATTAATCATTTTGTAATGATTATAAATTAATCACCTGATTAATTTCCCAAAAAAAACTTTATACTTATAATAGCAAAGGGAGTAATTAATTAAATTCAAAAATCACTTTCAAAATCTTAGAATTCAATAAATACAGGATGTGACAAAACCGTGAAAAATAAACCGTGGTTTTCGGCTTTGTTATATCCTGTATTTTTTTTTGTAGAATTGAATTAAAACGTGCAAAGATGCAATAGTATTATGGTGACCTATTTTTTCATTGAGCATATTATAAAGGCTAAAATTTCGTTATTTTTACCACTTCCTTCAAAATTATGCTTTTAAATAACATGCTTTGTCTGCTTACTAACTAGTTTATGGTTATCTTCAGGCTTTGCATAGAAAATATTAACGTTAATAGCACGAAAAATATTGATAATGCTAGTTACTTTGAAAATACAAAAGTAAATGATGAAATTACTCATGCCTGAGATGAGCACTGAAGATATTGATGACAGTAAAATAATGGTAATGTAGAAGCTCATCTTGTTATTAAGAACTTATCTGTCTGTTATGCATTATAATATTTGATACATAGTGATTTTCAGGTCATCGAAAAAGAGGTATCGCCCGCGGCTAATCTTGTGATTGAAGGTCGAAGAATCATTGAATTTGATTTTTTTCTAGAACAAAATATTACGTTAAACTTTTTTTTTCAAATGTAAACAATACATAATAGTAAAAATATTTACAAACTAGTTAGAAAAAGAAAACTCAAAAATACATTCTTTCATTCATTTCATGATAGAATTTCATTTGAAACCTTTTCCTCCGATTTTCTTGATTTAATTATTCATAAATGTAGTAGTAATGTTATTTTAAGAGGATCGTGTGCGCGCAAGCTTCCATACAAAAAGAAAATGACATGGAAAGAGAGCGTAGGGCGTTGGCGGTGAGAGGTAATATGTTGGCCCGCAGGTTTGCTCGCTGCTCACCAGACCCTAAGGTCACACTATTCAAGGCATATTGCCAGTCTTTTTACGCGAGCAGCCTGTGGATCAAATACACTCAAAAATCGTACAGCGCCCTCCGTGTACAATATAATAACATTTTCAGGGTGCTTTTGGGGCTTCCTCGCTTTTGTAGCGCGTCCGGCATGTTTGCTGAATTACGCACTGATGATTTTTACGCCATTATGCGCAAAAAAGCAGCATCTCTGCTCACGAGGGTGCGTGGCAGTTCCAATAGCATCCTGAAAGTGATTGCAGAGAGACTTGACTCTCCCTTTTTGCGGCACTGGGTGGGGCTGTTAAAATGAAAGTTTTTGCAGCACTACTTAGCTGTTGCCTAATTTAATTGTCATTCTGTGAGCATTTCTACTAACATAGTATAAGATTATATTGTTACTAACAAATTGGATCTAGTTGTCTGAATAAAGAAATATTTATTTATTTATTTATTTATTTAAAAACGTTTTCCACCTCATAAACGTTGTCTGATTTTGACAATAATGATTTAATGACAGTAATGATTTCATATTTTGAAAAACTATGCTCGTACGTTTTGTTTTTTTTAAAATTGTCTACAAATAGGCAACGTTTTAAAATCAGCAATAGTTAATGTACTTTATCAGACGAATATTTCTTATGTGACCATTAAAAAAACAGGCCTAATTTTAATAATTTGTGTTCCTTAAGTTAAAAAATAATTATGGTAAATAAATTTACTATAAAAGAAGTCAATTCATGCATCGTATCAATGTTTCGTGTTGCATGAATAATCTTTATGGCCTTTCATTATAAATATTAATACACTTATTATATACACGTACTTATAATAAATAAAAATACATTCATTAGTAAATTAAAGTATTAAAAATGACATAACATGCAAACTAGCATTATCATCAGTTAACGACTTAACGGATCAAAATGGTTAGTTCGACTGATTGTACACCATTCTAAGCACACAGGCGCAAGTGCATATGTGTGTCGTCAGCGCGCATTGTGTTCGCCCGAACTGGTCCCGACGCATTCGTGATAAAGGCTCTTAAAGTATAAAAGTTAAGTTACCCACTTAGTATGAGCCAGACTCCAGACTCAGTGCGGATTGACGGAGGGGTGTTTGCAATGCAAGGCTTAGCGACTAATACTAACCGATATTAGCCGAGACCAACTGCTTCACGAGCCTTCTGAAGCACGGAGGTGTTCGTGATATACGTCACTTATTTAATCGGAATGATCACCCATCCAAACACGACCGCGCCGTAGGTTGTTTAACTTCGATATTACTCACCAAAGCCACGGTAATATTACCGTGCCAAAGCGCTACCACCATACTGCGCTACGAGCACTTCCGCCCTGCCATTTAAAGCATAGCTCCAATAAAGTAATACTTATTAAGTAGGGCTCTGATCCTACCGCATACCATTTTAAGTGGAAAAAGTTTCTGAGAGTTACTTATTCGAAACTAAAAGATCTCGTCACTATTAAAATGAGACAAATTAGATTGGATGAAGTGTTGATTAATATTCATAGATTAAGCTTAATCATTTATGAGCTGCTATAAAATACCATAAAACAGACACGTAATGCGGAAATTATTATTTTGGGGTATGCATGTCCGGTAGCGATACAGTAGCCGAATGGCCACGGAAGTGGAAAAGAGTTTAAAAGCGCTTATAAAGTACTTGAACTCATTCTCCCTTATTCCAAAAACTTGGCTTGGCTTAGAACAGTACTAAGGTATAAACCGACCAATTTAAAAAGAATGCCATAATGTCAGCATTCAATAATGGAGGTACACTTGCTTAATAATTGGTCGGTGAACTTTAGGCCCAGTTGCGTGATCGATAGTTAACTCAACTAATAGTTAAATGAATTTACCAGCGGTTCCATATTAACGAATGCGCGCGTTTTGAAGAAAAATACCTTAACCAATGGTCATTTAAATAGCCATTCTGACATTTAGTAAGGGTATTTTAACGTTATTGGGCCTTAGTCTTAGCTTTTACCTAGTACTATCTTTTTTAAATAAAGGGAATTATGGTTAACTTCGTTGCACGAAAAAGATAGAAGTTCGTGCTTACCCCACTGTTAGATAGATAGAAAAATCCAAAAGCCTTCCTAACTATATCTTCAGTGTTCTGCCAGTGCTGATGCGGCTACCCAACACCAGGGGAACGATTACTGATGGCGGAGTCTACTCACCATGGCATAGGATTGTCACAGAATATTGTAGTTTTTAATAGAGAAACCCAGTGTATCAGAAAAGGATTTTGACTGGGTATTAAGAGGCGGGAAGCCCCCGGTTCTTAAACTGCGTTGAAGAAGGCAAGAGTGAAACTGTCACTCTCTTCCATAATTTGGCGTTTTTAAAAGGAAATACTCCACCGACAAGAGCTTAGCTTTTGAAGTTGATGATTATTTTTTTTATTTATTTTATGATGATGAATAAATCCAAAACAATACATTTGTGATATTTAAGACATAACAAAAAGCTGTTAATTAAAAGCGTAGGTAGTTCTTATAGTTCCGATAGTATAATCTTGAGTACCTTCCTCCAAGTACGTACCTCTATTATATTTTCAAAATTGAGGCAAACTTTTGGATTACCAAAGCAGATTGTACACTTTTTACGTTCAATTATAAAAAAAACTATTCAGGTTCTCACTAAAAAATAATTAGCTATCTTCCGCACAATGCCTTCGTCGCAAACTTTTTTTAAGACGCGTCCTCACGCCGAAGAAAAGCCATCCAAAACACAGCTAAGAATAAAACGTGAAATCACTGACAGCGATTGTTCAGAAGCAAGACAAAAAACACGCAGAAAACCGTTCAATCGTTTCGAATTTGCAGTTATTGTCTTTTTTTTCTATCGATCGCACCCCAATTGTACCGATATTAAATTTAAAACCCTTTTAAATACAATCGAATGATATTTATTGCGTTTTTTGCGACCGTGTAATGCTCCAGATAGCTGGTATTGAAAGAAGTAAGATTCCTGAGGGTGCGATGGGAGGTCATAGACTCACACCCCTGTACTTCCTGTTTTGGATTAAGGGTTGGCAAACATGGAAGCACAATCGAACCACTTAGTTTTCTATTTATGTAAGGACTTTACATAAATTTAATTAAACAAACTGAAAATAAATCGTTGTTGAGTTAAATTAAATAACAATAAATCTAGATTAGATATACTAAATAATTAGATATACTAAAGCTGTTCTAAATATAATTATTTCTCAGTTTTTGCGGTTCAGTTTTCTATCATTTACATTTTGAAATACATGGGTTTTGTATAAAGGCAGATGATAAATACAATAGGCACAAGAGAATCAAGTTCAAGTCACATTACTTCTTTGAGAAGTAATGAAGAACTTAAGAATTTAATTATAATCATTAAATTCAAATTCAAAATCTTTATTTCAATTTAGGTCATGAAATGACACTTATGAACGTCAAATATACAGTGAAAAAAAATGGATTACTTACTGATACACTCACACACCCATCCTCTCCCTCTCTCTCTCTCTATCCTATCCTCACCAACCTTAGCAAGCCATACTCACTTAAAAAGTTTATCGAAAGTTTCTAAAACAGTTTTGCACCCCAAAACTCGTCGTCGTCAACCCTAGCATCATGCGCAAGCGCAATACGCGAGTACTGCAAGCATACAGGGTGACAGGTCGCGGGCACGGGCTGTAAGTTCCGTGAGAATCGTGCGCAGCTGATTGCGAACTGTACCGTTCGTACCGATGACAGCTATGTAATTGTCAACTGCAATAATGGGTGAGGATTTGCGAATTTTTGAACCAAGAGGTCAGGTCAAGGAATCCGTTAGTGCATTCGGGTCTTTGTTCATATACCTCTAGTTGAGAGTAAAGATGATATTTTTTCAGTAACATTGTTGTTTAGTGCATTTGGATCTTTGCTTGCTGTTCATATAATTGAGAGTAAAAATAATTATTTTCAGTGACATTATTGTTGGCGAATGGACTACAATTAGGATAATTATTTTATCATGTTCTGAGTAGTATGCATGATGATAAAACAAACTGGTACTGGACCTCTAGACAACATTCATAAAATCATGTTTTATTGTCCTTCAAATTCAAATTCAAATTCAAAATCTTTTGAGCGATGGGATTGTGTCCACCTTTTTAATAACTGTTTCTGTTCTTAGATTAAACGACCCCAACTCAATAAGTGAGTTTACCGTTACAAATTTTCTGGATAGTATAATGGATATTTAGGAAACTTCACAGCCGACAAAAAAGCTTTATGTAAAAACTATCGCTTCGGATTTCACACAGTACCGTTTAGCAGATATTATCTATCCACTCGACTTCCCAAAAGGTGGTTGCTACTTCTAAACAAGATGAAGAGGAGCCCGCCATCTCCCACATATGAATGGGATGGCCGCACGTCCGGACTTAACACCATTGTGTCAATTCCAGTCAACTAAACGAGTCGTCGTTTCCGCTCGCGGCGTTATACTAATCAACGCATACAATGACATTTTCGGGTGTAAGCCAAGGCGTAAAGCCTTTTCAAGTTTAGACAACTTCAACCGAAAATCTACCTTAAGAACATCGACATAGAATTCAAATTAAACTAGTGATGGGATCTAGATTTTTTTAAGATAGCAAAGGAATTTGAATCTTACAGTCAATGAGTAAGGTTGAAAATTGAAGATGTTAAGCTATGCCTTAATAATGACAAATATGAATAAATGCATTTTACGAATGCACAGTTTGGTAGTTTTTGTCGCATTGTGGTTTGTCGTAATCTGGCCATACGACTCGAGTGGTTTCTTAATAAACTGCCGACTGTGTATAAACGGCTTAAGTAGTTTGCTTTGGTTTGCTGATCCTTCGGTATGGTGATACAGGGTGCTCTCTTCGGGTACTGTTAAAAAAGTGAGGACTTTATCGTCGCCCAATTTAGCAGGTGCTGTGAAATAAAATAAAAATTCGAAATGGGTGCCAGTGCTCTTGACTCTCGACTAGACCAGATTGGGCTCAGAGTCAGACAGAGTCGACGATAGAACGAGCTCATCCAGGAGAAGCATGTTAGTTTTAAGCCTGGTTAGTCAGCACTTTCAATAAGGATATCTACTAGGATTGAAAGGAAACTATTTATTATTCTTTTTTTTCTTTTTATTTCTTGGGTGAATAAATGATTAAACGGTAGGCATCTTTAGATGAGCTTAATTTTCATGCTTTTTGCAGATCTTTCTTTCCATTTAGGTAATACTAGAATTTTTAATCACTCTGTATAAAATCAAGACGTGGGAAGCTGTGCCATTTTTCTATAGCCACTGGATGACATTGGCTACTATAGCAAATCCATTCACACTGTATTTTTTTAACTGGCCAGCGTTCCTGTTTAACTAAATGCAATCGGCAATCTGCATTATCAATTAGATACTTATCTCCCATAATAGGGGCTTAAATTTTTTTTATATCCGGTAATCTTAACAATATACGGGAACAACGTCCGTAATCCCCCGTCCTAAAGGCTACTTTACCGCATTCGTTTCAATAGGACTTTTGTAAGTGATACAATTATTTGTCCAGTCAAGAGGAAGGAATTCACTTCCATTTCTTTAATGAAGTGGTCTCAAAATAGGCTTTCTTGTGGAGTTTTTTCGTAATTTGTGCCTTATTTTCAGGCTGTAGAGTTGTAAATGAAATGGCCACTAATAAAAGGGTTTTTAATCAGTCGCGTGTATGCTTTGTAGGCAGGATTTAGTCCTCATTATGTCAATTTGTATGCAGTTGTATGTTGTATGGCCTAGCAGATGTGATGGGAAAATGTGTTAATCGGTAACGGTTGTCAATTTCTAGGAACTAAATGTGGGAATGAGACTTTGAGATGTACTTGAGTACAAATAAGGGATTGTGTACTTCATTCCTTCTAGACAAAAAATTACAGATGTCAATAAGTACCTACGAAATAAGTAGAATATATATATATATTAGGAAGAAGTAAATATATACTAGGATATTTTTGATTAATTTATATATGTTTTTAACTAGGATAATTTCAAATCAATTTTAAAAATAAGGTACCTGGCTATTTCAGTAAAGTTTATAAGGTCTACCTCCCTAAAACTGTTATTAGTCCTCTTTTGAGACCTCACATTTCTGAATTAATTTATACAACCATACAAATGTTGCTGAAAAAACAATTGTCTTACAAAACTAACGTGATAAGTATTAGACAATGACAGATCTAAACGCGAATAGAAACTTATGAGTTGTTATTACTCTCTCCTCGAGGATTCGGCGGTATTACAACCGCAATGCAATGCACCGCGAAAGTTTAAAATCCTATAAAACTAACGTAGTTAACCCCAACAACTCACCTTTTATCTGCTCTCAATGTCGGTTTCAATTAAGCCAAAAAATACATTACCCGTATAATCTCAACCAACAGGTTTCGGCGACATTATGGTGGATTAAACATACTAAATAACGAGCAAATAAAAGACACGATAATGATTGCACCTAAACAAATACGCTCAGAGTTCATTATTGTGACATTCGCTGTTGAAGCCCTAAATATTGCAATTGAGTGAATGCAGTTTTAGAGGACACCTTTTTTAGGATGCATTTATGAGAGCAGGTTTAATGGTGGTCTAATGGTGAAGAGATTTGCGAATAGATTAGCGATACACCTACCGCCATTACCTACTAGGTAACTAACTAAGTGTAAAGTCGCTTAGAGCCAATTTCTTTATCGATAGTAATGGTAGTTACGTTACGTTACCAGCGGTTCAATATTTGCGATTGTGTGTGTGTTTTGATAAAAAAACTACCTTATGCAAATGTCAGAATGGCTATTTTAATGACTATTGGTTAAGGTATTTTGTCTTTAAAACACACACAAACGTAAATATTTAACCGCTGGTAACTTTACTATTACTAAGGACCAAAAACCTGGCCCTTAGTAGGCCTGGTTGCGTTATCGATGGTCAACTCAACTAATGGTTAAAAGTAAGTGTCGTTACCAACGGTTGCATATTTACGATTGTTCGTGTTTTAAAGAAAAAATTAGATTGTTAGCAGCGAGCAGATATATATGTATAAGCACCTTCCTAATACTACCAGCCATTCTCCATCGCTAATTACAAAAAAAACGCGATTACTTAGCACAGGGGTCTATAATTTTCTCCGTTGGATTGTAATTTAAATAAAACTCACACAGGCACGTTAGTAGCCACCAAGTTTGTTTAGCCTCACAATAAAACAAAGCCTAAGTCAGCGAAAAATAATATGATGTTTACCCACTGAATAGATAAATAAATAAAATACCTTTCTTTATCTTATCAGTGTGTTTACCTGTGACTTGCACCACACTCCACATTTCGCGAAGCCACATAATCGTTTGTAGATACACCGAGATTACGAATCTCACTCGATTAAAGGGAGACACAAAATACTTAACTGGAGGATGACACAAAAACATTGTGTGCTGATTGTATTAGATGGAAACCTTGAGGTAGGTACTTATAGGTAGAGCACTTGGTGGTATCGATGAAATGCCATCAATTATTTGTACCCGCTATGGTTTTGATTTCAAATAAAGCATTATTTGGGAATGCCATTATACTGGTAATATGCCTTTAAGATAGATAGATAAAGAGAAAAAAATATTAATTTTGTTGGCCTCAGCGAATGATGATGAAAAAATCTAAATTATGTTGATAGGGAGGGAAACATAAGATGGACCAAATTAGGCTACTTACCTACTTATGGTTTTAAAATCAAAAAAATTACCTATTTGTTAAAATAAGTTTTTACTAGGGAAATTGATGACACAAATCAATAAAGGTCATGAATGAAGGAATAAATAGACGAAATCAGATTAGATGTCATTTTTAAATTCCGGTGAACTATATTAAAAAAACACAAGTTCACAAATACAGGTTAGGTAAGTATTTCGTCAGTAGCAATGACAAGTTCACAGTTCACAAATATCTGACCAAACGTTTCATATTGTTTGCCACATCTATAGGTCAAACATCCCCCTCCCTAATCCGTTCAATCGCACTCCCAGTTCCCACTCGATGCCAGCCACATCGATATCGAACAATCGATAAGTGGCTCTTCACTAGCCCCACTAGTTCGCTCGCTTGCTTGTGAGAAAGGTAAATAATGAGTTTTGTGACATTTGCGTCATTCTGGTAAGCTGCTACTCAGACATTTTAGTGGCTTTGTGGCAATATTATTAGGCTATTTATTTGTAACATAGCCTACCTAACATAACGGACATAGCCCTGCGAATCAGTAAGCTCAAGTGGCAGTGGGCAGGGCACATAGCGCGTGGAACTGATGGCCGTTGGGGCAGAAAAATCCAAGATTGGAGACCCTTCGAGAAATGGCGCAGCGTAGGACGTCCACCGACAAGATGAACAGACGACCTTGTAAAGATCGCAGGATCGCACTGGATGCAGACCGCTCACAACCGGTCGTTGTGGTAAGCCATGGGGGAGGCCTATGTTCAGCAGTGGACGTCCTTCGGCTGATAATGATAATGATGATGAACCTACCTACCTACCATGTAAGCCGTGTTGTAGCTAGTAATGCATGCAGATAAAAGATATGCGATCACAATATGTGCCTACTTCGGTACCTTCGTGACTAACATAAGAACTAATACCATTACCACATAACTACTAAACCCAAGAATTCATAACATATCATAATAAGTTTTTCTGTAGGTAAATCTAAATAGTGAAGACGATTCATGCACGAGGGTTAGTACTATATTAGATCTTTACTACCTAAGAACAATCTACAAATTTTAACACATTCATTTGTGATTCCCAGTTCTCACGCAATAAAGGTGGAATTACAAATATGATAGGAAATATTCCCAAGATTTGAAAATGCTGTTGGAACATTCAATAGGCTATCTTGGGATCAGTAACACGTATTTAAATAACAATAAATCAAAATTCCATTTTATTAGATTGTGCAACGGTTGTCAATCTCAAAACCTTATTCTAATTCTAAAAAAGTCATTGACACAGAATGGAACATCAGAAAATTTGCATTTTCAAAAAAAGAACAAAATACCTAACGATCAATGACATTCATCTGTTCGTTCACGCCCATTCATGCAACAAAAGAACCAACACGAAATTGTATTGATTATAAATCGATGCAAAATGGAATTTGCATGAAAATATTGGTAACGGATTTGCACGCAGTACAAAACTGGCACAATGCGGGACAAATTCGCAAAATGGATTTCGTACGTCAATCGTATTACCATATCAGTACATTCATACCGTAGCATAGTGTCCTTCTATGGCGAATTGAGCATGAATGTTAATGTTGCTTTATTACAGCAGCGCGCCATTGCATGTGTACAAATGAAAATTATTCAGAGTAATGTGTATTTATTGGAAATCCTTATGTCGTATACTACGATTGAACTAATAAAGTGTCTGGTGCGATTTTATTCGCGTATAGCACTGGGATAGTTTACATCAAAATATAGTAAATCATATCAGACACAACCAAAGAAGTTATCTCAAGCGTGAGAATGATTATTATGATTGTGATAATGTAATTTTTCTTTAAAAAACCTTTTACGTAAGCCCAATTTGACTTAGTTAAGGAACTACTAAATCCTGGATTTGGTGTGGTAACGTTGTGATAGATTTTTTGCGATTGCTGTAGAATTCTTTTGGATGTCAATATCACTTCTCAAATATTAGGTACACCGTAATAGACCTTTGCTATGAATATATTGTCACAAATAGTAGGCAATTCGAATCAGCATTAGCATTTAATATCACCTTGTCATAATGGACTCATTTGCGCGGTACTAATTGTATTTACATCACATTATCAATACGCAAATTCGTAACGGTCTGTTACGTTTCGATGTAAATCCTACAATCCAATTTAAATGACACAAGCAGAGCAATAAAACGATAAAGCTACCTGCATTTACACATGTTACGAAATCTACATAATTCCATAGCCTCGGTCATATGCAAAAATCATTTATCGACATTTAAATTTCCTTTATCCCGGCACATGTATAATGCGTCGCGAATTGTTGAATAGATTTTTTTATTGGCGATAAAAATTCAATGCGTGCGCAGTTAATTTGCGTATGTTGAATCGCAGACCGCACATTGTGATGTTCTGTTGAGCAGTGCGTCGCCGCCCTAAGGGCGCGACCCACTGCCCTCGTGTCGCCGTTTCAAATAACGTTACAATTCAATTATCGAACGCATCTATTGTGTCATATTCATAAACATATTTTTTTTAATAGCTGCAATATTTTTGGTGGCCATATCGATTTTTCGACAAATGCTTCATTTGAAATTCAACGAACCGTATGACACTTTTTGATTTTTTCTTTCATTTCTTGATCGTCTTTGGTATCACTAACGAATTTGCATGTCTTTCGCATTGTATCGTTATTGGATCATATCAAAGATGATAGACGTATGCTAATTTAAAAAAGTATTTCTTTGTAGTTTTTAGCCGTTAGTAGTCAAGTATTAAAGTAATCGAATATCCCATAGTTTGATATTGCAATACTTGAATACTTGTTGAATATGGAATGTTATTTTTCAATCAACCTTCTATTGTAGATATTTTCAAAGGTTATTGACTATTGATGTGAAATTTTTCAGAAGTCACGTTAAGTTTCCTCTGTGTTAGAGGGTACAGGGTCTTTACAAAACATCTAACGGTTTTCTTTCATATTTATAAATTCAAAAGAGGTTTTTTAACCATCATCATAACTTTAAAAAAATCCAACTTAGTCATAAGTTGATTTTTTTTTTCACAAAAACCAGTGATGGATGCTAAGGTTCCAAGGAATGTCAATATCAGGGATTTTATTAGGTTACAGTTACTAAATACTTAGTTTGAGCAATCGTAAAACTACCAACTAATTAGCAAAAAATAGCAAGTTAAGCGTTACGTAACTACTTAATCCTTAAAACCTTAACTTAATTATATGTATTCAAAAAAGATGACTTAAATAAAAAAACAACATACCTACCTACTTACTCTGATATTTACCATTGGGTGTAAAACCGTGTTAGTTACCGTTACTTATTAATTATTAAATAAATTATATTATTCTAAATGCAAGTGATAAGAGTGACATTCCATTCTATTTAATTTAATTTAATTGATTAATTTTAGTAAAGTGATTTATAACTGTAAGGGTGTAATTTGCGTGATTTAAGTAAATGATTCAAAATTCAAAATCCAAAATTCTTTATTTGCCATTAAATAGGGTATATACAAAATGCAGATGATAAAAGCTGTGTTCCTTAAGCCTATTTAGCTATTTTATTTATAGCATGCAAATTACACAAAATAAAATAAATTAAGTTTACATAAACAATATAGAATTGATTTGATTTGATAAGGGAGAAATAGTTTATTCTGTAATTATCTTTGATATAAGTAGGTATTTAATACTTCAATTATGTCATTCTTTTGAATCTGATCGATTATGCAGTCTAAACATTTAAAAACATTTCATTTAAGGACACATCAAAAAGCAGTTGTGCTAAAGAAAACACAGGATGTGTATAAGTACCAAGTATGAAGAATGTCTCAGGTCAAATGAAATCAACGACCTCTATGTTACACTAGACAGGCTGTTTAGAACAAATTTTGTGGTACGGTAAGTTTAGGCCAGATGGAGCATCTGCGTTTATTCTGTTACCAGAAACTACCACGTCAAAAGGTTCCTTACGTCAAAAGACGAAATAGATAAATTACGTAAATATGTGTTTATGTGCCCGTATTTTCACCTAGTTTGTCAGCGATAATTTTGTTAAATTGTTTGTAGTAAATCTAAGTGATTCAATGATTAATTTGAGGCATAAAAGTATTAATTTTAGTTTTCTCACAATTTCCATAGAAAACCATAGATCAAACAAAAACAGACATGCCAAAAAAAAGTCTCATAGGTAGAAATGAATGAATTACTGTCTCATAAGAAAATCGGCCAGTAAGATTTATTTGAGTTTATCTTATTTTAAAATGAATCATTTCGTTAAAAAGAAAAGTCAAGATTGTTTACAATATTACAAGGACTAGCAAAAAAAAACTGACTTTAAGTAAAAATCTGTATGTTGTACTGACAGCAGTTGTATTGTTAGATAAGTACAAATTATGTTGTTATAATATTGGTAGGCATATATTGACCCTTAATTATTTTTGAGGATCTCATATCAAATATTTTCATATTTAAAACATTACCTATCACTCGAATAAAAAATATATAAACGTAAGTACTAATATCGAATCTGAGGCAAAAAACTAAAAACCAGCGACGTGTCATATCTGTTCGATTACTCTTTGCTACCTTTGACAGTTCAGTGTTGTTGCTGTAATGGCGATTGTCATGTTTGGGAGAAATGAAAAAAAAGGATCGATGTGATTTCTTTTTGAGTTTTTTAAGTTATTAATTTTCTCTAATACTTGAAAACGATTTAAAATATCATAATGTATTTAAATGTATATGCTTTAGTAGCTTAAGATTGACTTTCCTAAGAAGCACGACAATAATCCGCATTACACAGGAGAAATCAAAAATATTCAATGGCAACACTTCACTTCTGTCATTATAGAAAATATAACACAAAATTTGTTCTGAACAGCGTGTCTAGTAAAATACATATAAGTCTATGAATGAAATACTACCAGTTAAAAGCATCATTTTAATTTAATAAAAGTAGGTACAATCTTCGAGTAGTAAGTCTTATTATTTATATTAGTTAAGTGTGATTATAGTTAAGAAAGAAAAGTGGTCTATCCAATCCAACGTCACAACAAGACAATAAGCATCACATCAAATATCTTGCGCAACCATACGATTGCAATTGCATTCTTATTTTATTCCGCGAGCCATCATAAACAAAACTAAAACATCGCCACCACAACAGAAAGAGACCACGCGACACAACGCGCGCAACCAATTTGCATTGTACGCCGGCTGGTAAACGTTTAAATTCTTATTTCGAATTTCGAACAGTTGGTCTCGTTCTGCATAATAACATCCGTAAGGCAATGGCAATTGCTTGTCCAATGGCGGCGCTCGGCGCGTTTTCGTGGGCGTATTGGGCGTCCGTGATTGGCGGAGGCGCGCGGGCTTATCACTCGATTTGTCGGGAGCGTCGTCACCGCAGTCGCGCCGCACGATTGTCGATTGTCGCCATTGTGCATAGCGAGCGGCGGACGCGCGGTGCCGCTAAGAATTCGCGATAATATCGTATCGATAACACTAATCGATCGTGAAACAGTTGAAGCGAACAATTGCGGATTGTCATTTGTAATTGTTCGGCGTGTACAGACTGTGTTTTGTTTTTGTGTAGTGTCGAGAGGACCGAGATTCGTTTTACGTGTGTAAAGGCATCATCCTGGAGCTGGACTTACACCAACGTGCCAGTGGGCACTTCATGAGGTAACAAACAGAAATATATTATTAAATTTACTTACCTACATAACAGGGAAACAGCTCGGAGAACCGTTTTGTGCGGTCAACTTGAAAGTGTCAATGAACTTTAGTGAGTCGATTGGAGTTTACAAAGTTTCTTGAATGTAACTTTGAGAGGGAACAGTAACTTAATTTAATCTGACTGAATTCTGAAGGTGTGTGAATTCAGGCTCTTTCCTTTTCTTGATGTTTAAACAAGAGATAAGTAGGAAGTACTTAAGTAGATAAGTACATAATTCTAATTTCTTACTTTTAAGATGTTTATTTATAGAAAGCTTTCACATCATATTGAAACATTTTTAATCCCTGGGTTTCATTCTTGACAAAACGTAGGTATCTGTAGCCTAGGTAGGTACCTACTTAGGTAGGTACAATATCTAAGAAAGTATGTTTGTAAAGTTTACTTAACCTTGTAAGTTGTTGAAAAAAGCTTAGTAAGCACATTTTTCAACATTTTTTACCTTCCTGCTTTGCCGTCGGGATATTTTTACTTAGATACCTACCTACTCGTACATCCACTCCACATTTACCCCTTCATAGAATCTTATTACAATGCTTTTATCATTTGATCTTATAAGAACGTAAAGGGAGCTTTTCCTTTCTCTTTTAAAATGTTTGTAGGTGTAGGTAGGCCTACCTACCTACTCTGCTCGATTAAGTTAGGTGCTTGGTGTCGCTAAGTGACATTGCATAAAAAAATAACAAATCAATCATCGTAACGAAGGTTGCTTCAATGATCTGATTTGACGTTTTCAAATGTGAATCCCATTAATTCCATTAAAAAAATTAAACTATCAATTGAACTTAGTTAAATAGCTGACACACGATGAAAATGTTTGTTACTGTTTAATGTGACAAAAACTATTTTGAAGCTGATAAACTAAAGACAGTAGAAAGCCTATACGACCCCTGTAGCCTAGCCTGTAGGGAAATTATACCTACTTACAGCTACATTTCAGTCGAATCCGACCGCGAAAACAATAAGTTGTTGGCTCAGGTTGTTGGTAAACAGCTACGTTAGGGATTAAAGCCACAGGATTATTATTACAGTATGGTGATCTCAAGTCCAAAACCAATTGCTTACCAATCTAACATAGCAACAATAACCATATTAATTCGTCAAAACAAAACACAATCATTATTGCGCCGCAAAAGAAAACAAAAACAAAAATGGAGGATCGTTCGGAAACAAATTGGCCAGCCGCGCTATAAAGCCAATTAGGTATTTTAAGATGGCCTAATGAAGGCACAATCGGTGCATCTTATACTGCCCCCTGTAAAAGACCTTTTATGATTTCTTACACGTTTACAATGGTCGTTAGTTTTTATCCTTTGATGCGAGCCGACGGCAGATGATCCCGATATAATGCCAAATGTTGTTGACCTTTTTAAGTCTGGATATTTGGATAATTAATAGTCCCAAGTTGCAGGTCCTAGGTCCAGTATTTTTTTGATATCGTTTAATTAAGTTTCTGAATGGTAGTAGAAAAGAATGTAAGATTAAATATATCTTGTCTTACTGGGAATGTAGAGATGAAATTTTGTTAATAAGGGGAAGGAAATAACAGTAGGTAAGCGAGAACATTAAAAAATAGAAGGTTCTATCTACCAGTCAGAGAAAATCCTAATGGGTTTGGTCTAATTCTTCAATAGGTACACGACATTCTGTTCACTTTTATATGATATACCTACCTGGGTACATTTTATTTTACAATTAAAGCTAGAAAATTATTCTGTTTCAAAAATTATTGAACAAACCAATAAAAGTGGTAGGTAAGTAGTTAAGTACCTAACTATAAGTAACAATTGAGGCTTATTTATCCCCTATTTACAGCCGACAAACCACTAACAGTAACATCAGTAAAAGCAAAGAGATCGTTGCAAGTAGGTAGGTATAAAACATGTTAACAAGCCGAACCTGTGTTCTCGCCGACACAAACAATCGATCACTGCGTGTGCGCAACCATTTAGCGGCCGCGGCGATTTCACTTGTCTTCGTTGTCTTCGTAGTGTTCACGAGACAAAGAACGTCTCTATGAGATTCGGATTGTAATGATATCGGAGTTTCTTTAGAAAGGAGTTGCTCGTATTTACAATATCTCACTGATGGCAGTCAAGTGCTGGCAGGTAAAAAAATAAAGCTTTTGTAAATAGATACCTACGTAACTAAAATTTAGAAAAAAACTTCACTGTCCAACCACAGCTATAGGTAAACCGCGAAATTGAGACCTCGCCTGCGGGGTACAGGGGCGCGGGGGGAGGCGAAAGCGGGGTTTGTGAGAGGTGCGGGCGGCAGGCACATTCTTTTCAAAATTCAGTACGCTCGCTACACAGGTAGCGATAGCATCTGTTGACAGTTGCGGACGCTTTGACAGAAATACACAAGAGAATACTGTCTGACTGAAGTCTGAAGATGAGTCGCAGTATATTCGGACACAAAATCAATATTATTGTATTTTTTGTCGTGTTTTTTTTATTTCTGTTTTACATTATTCTCCAGCACCTGTTACAATCTTTGTACATGACCTAAAGTTGTAGTACTTTTATATATTCTATGCTAAAGTATAACTGGGAAAGAGAATGCTCTAAGCATTAAGTCCACCGTTTGAACACTGTAAAAGAACATAATAAAGGCTCTAAATATATACGAATATTTCAGAATGAAATATAGATCTAAATTCATATTCCACTGAATTTAGATCTATATTTCATTCTCGAACTAGATATGAATATGAACTAGATATACACTCAAACAAAACAGTCGCAGAAGTTACCAGGGAATGTTATTTGAAAGTTTTAATTTTGCCAAAAAACAATCTTATTTTAAGATTCCATTTTATTTATTGATCAAAATTCAAGGCTCTGGATAAAAATATTTAGAATTAATTCACTCTCATTGGTGTAATTGTATCGAATCGAATATTTTTTTCCAATATGTTATGTAATGATATGAAGTGTCGACACTGACGACCATTATTGTGACCACTGACGTCACATATCATAAGAAATGTCGCGGCAAATTTCATCTCTTGTGTATCCCCGCCGCCCGCACCCCTTACAGTCCCCGCTCTCGTCTTTCCGCCCGCACCCCTGTACCCCGCAGGCGAAGTCTCAACGAAGCGGTTTACCGTAATATAGGTAAACCGCGAAATTGAGACCTCGCCTGCGGGGTACAGGGGCGCGGGGGGAGGCGAAAGCGGGGTTTGTGAGAGGTGCGGGCGGCAGGCACATTCTTTTCAAAATTCAGTACGCTCGCTACACAGGTAGCGATAGCATCTGTTGACAGTTGCGGACGCTTTGACAGAAGTACACAAGATAATACTGTCTGACTGAAGTCTGAAGATGAGTCGCAGTATATTCGGATACAAAATCTATATTATTGTATTTTTTGTCGTGTTTTTTTTTATTTCTATTTCACATCATTATCCAGCACCTGTTACAATCTTTGTACATGACCTTAAGTTGTAGTACTTTTGTATATTCTATGCTAAAGTATAACTGGGGAAGAGAATGCTATTAGCATTAAGTCCACCGTTTGAACACTGTAAAATAACAGTGTTTTAATATAGACTCTAAATATATACGAATATTTTAGAATGAAATATAGATCTAAATTCAGTGGAATATGAACTAGATATACACTCAAACAAAACAGTCGCAGAAGTTACCAGGGAATGTTATTTGAAATTTTTAATTTTGCCAAAAAATCTATCTTATTTTAAGATTCCATTTTATTTATTGATCAAAATCCACGGCTCTGGATAAAAATATTTAGAATTAATTCACTCTCATTGGTGTAATTGTATCGAATCGAATATTTTTTTCCAATATGTTATGTAATGTTATGAAGTGTCGCCACTGACGACCACCATTGTGCCCACTGACGTCACATATCTTAAGAAATGTCCCGGCAAATTTCGTCTCTTGTGTATCACCGCCGCCCGCACCCCTTACAGTCCCCGCTCTCGTCTTTCCGCCCGCACCCCTGTACCCCGCAGGCGAAGTCTCAACGAAGCGGTTTACCTATACATGCTGGCTGGTAATAAAAAACAAAGTCAATGTTCATGCCTCCTACAGATGACGGCCGTTTGAGGATATATAAGGTCACCTCGTTTTAAGTGATAATATTTTAACAGAGTATCTATCTATATCATAGAAATAGGACCCAAGCATTTTTTTTTTAAAAATCTGTCCCATTTTCATTTTAATTTTTCCTAACAAAAAAAATTATTACTAAAAAGAGCATCCTGTCTTGTCTACTCTCAGAGATCCCCACACGCGACATCGCCTTTCGTCTCTTTCATTTAATGCCTATCGCATTCATTCATGTAGCGCCGGTGCAATGACCGCGAGCGGGAGGGGGGCACCGCGGCGCGCCTATTTTTTAGACCCCCCCACATCAGTAGACTGCATTCGATTACCTACCTTTATCAAAGTATCTCAGTGTACCTACAAACTAATTTTTACTGCAATCAGATCCCTAAACACCTGACTAAACACTAACAGCTGGTTAAGTACCTATTATGATAAACTGAGACAGAAACTCAACTTAAGTAGGTATGTGTTCATTCATCGTAGGCATAAAACACTAGGTATGATAAACTGAAAGTAGCTACCTAATTATGTAGTTTTTATTTAATAAATTCCTGCTGATAATAACAAAGCTTATGTGAGAGTAAACTTTTAAATGAATACATACCTAAACTGTTAAAAATTAATGACCTGACTGCGTTCAATCTCACAAAATCTACGTTAAACAGATGTTTTTAGTTTTACCTACCTAATGAGTACCTAACTACTGATTCGCTTTGATTCAGTGGATATGCACTAAAAATTGCGTAAGTAAATAAAACACAGTTTCGTTTTAAGTTTTATTTATTTGGTACTGTAAAAAACATAACATCAGGCACACGCAACGCAACGCGATTACATCCTAGAATCAGCTAGAAACTTACCTAAATCTTTATTTGTTTTAACTTTCATTCATTGCAATTGCTCAGTTTTTGTACAGATAGGTATGTGAATACAAATCTTATTTCACGATTATGTAAATTAAAACTAGGATTCTATTATTTATTTTTACATTGGTTTTGAAATAATAATACTCGTACATCTTTATTTATCGGCCGCGATAACATTTAACATGAAAAAATAACGACATGAGAGATTTTTTACAGTCAAAACACGTGCCTATTTTCCACAATAACTTCTTATTTTACGATTGCCGAAGCAAGCACTAGCCAGCCAATGACCAATCTAGCTATCACGACACGAGCACTGGATTTATTACACTGGACATCATGGGATTCACTGTTCATTCACACACGTATGCACTAAATCTATGCTGGAAATGAAGGCGAATAACTGCAGCATTGTGTTGTTGTTGTGCACGTTATCCCTGCCGCGTAAACGTGAAATTGCGCAGTAGTCAACGGGAGGACTCGAGCTCGAGCTGCTCGACCTTCGGCGCGTAGTCCGCGCCCGCAGCAAATCTTAGACCCTCATGTGATAAAGGTGGAGGCCTTCGTTGTGCAGAAACCGCCATATCCAGCGTCTGCGGGCGGTGTTTGGTACTAGGTGCCGGTGAAAACAATCCAGCACGTCGTTCTCGAAGTGCCACGTCGAGGCGCGGCGCGGAGGGAAGCTTCTTGATGCCGGTCGCCCGGCCCGGGCTCCGCACGACGCACGGCGCACGTCGGGACGCGCGCGCACACAACTCAATCGATTTTTTTTGGCAGACTGACTCGCGCGCGCGTCGGTCTCGCGGCAAGCGTGCGGGGGGCCGGGTGCGGGGGAGCGGCCGCGCCCGCGACACGTGTAGGCAACGCGGCGGAGATTGGCGGCGCGTTTGACATTGCCTACAAAGACCGAGAGCGCCGCTCAGCAACACGCGACACGGGGTGTTTTATTTTAGTATTTTTTCTCCATGTTTAGAGGTCATTTTCTCGAAAACTAGCGTATAAAAATATTTTTTTTACTTACAAAAAATGTTTCATTTATTTTGCTGAATCTGCCCTTAAAATATTATCACTTAAAACGAGGTGACCTTATATATGGTTAAAGTGGACGTAATATTTTTAAATGAATTTATTTTACAAAAATGTACAGTTACATCGTTTATATACCGATTCAAAATAAGGAAGTATTACTTACATAAAACAAGCTGAAGTAGTCACCTTAGAAAAGTTCACAGACGCGTGTTTGAATCGGGTGACACTAGCGCTCGCCATGTCTCGAGAAGTTCCGAGATATCGTGTCCGTTAACGGAGTCCATGTGTGCGTTGCTTGAGTGCGCGTTGTATGAAGATTGACTTCTGTTACTATCTATTTGTTCTTTCTTTAGCTTAGTTCAAACGCATTTGTTTGTCGGTGGCTGAAGATGCAAATATGACACCATGATGGGTGTAATAATAACTAACGCCCAATGTAGGAAGATTAGGTTCTCCATTTGTTATTCTAGTTTGTAACTTGCCACTAGGGATATAATTACAGAAATATAATAGTACTAAATTGTAAGATTGTTGAACGGAGAACAGGTAGGTAGTATTTTAGGAAAGCTAATGTTAGAAAAATCCACAGCCAAAACGTGCAGTTATTTGAATGCATAAAGGTCCTACTTGCTCATTAATTTACAACTCAATTCATTAGGTGTTTTAGTGACATTTAGCTTCTCTATAAATTGTTTGTAATAGTTACATCAGTCTAATTGGATATTAAGCTCTTAAGAATACAACAATAGCCAATTTACCCTAATAGCATTCTAATAAGGTGTTTTATGGCGTTATGTACCTATTTTCCATATCCGTTTTGAAGTTGGAGATGTTCGTCAAAAATCTATATTGTAAGTAAATTGGCACCAATAAGACACATATTTTATTCTATTGGTTTTCTTTCGGTAATCAACACGTTTTCTATCGTTGGATTTTTTTTACAAATAATTTCCGTGCGACGAAATGTCATATGTTTCTGAGATATTATTTATGTACATACTCGGGAAGTGCATTACAAAGTCTCTTAATTCAAGTTACGGTTATAATTATAAAGCCGCCGAAGTAAGCTCTTTTATTCAAGCGCTGCTGTGTTTGGCAAAACGAACGAAAATCTACTTTGATCCGCTTGACATTGCGTCCACTATTACTAAGGTTTTAACCGACCAATTTATAAATAATGTCATAACACAATAATGGAGAAAGAAACCTGTGGCCACAGTCTGAAGCACAAGAAATGACAAATTTTTGACTTTTCGTCTCATTTTCTGATTTTCTGCTGCATAAAAATATAAGTATCTAAAAAGAAGCTATTTTGTAATCAGTCAGGTATCAAACGACTGCCGGGAGTCGCATAATAATAGAATTTCTATTGTGTCTCGTTCACACATACTTGACGAGTTAATAATCGTAAGAATATTTATTATTTTTTAAGCAATTTTGAAAAAATCTTCTCTAACAAAAAATACACGAGAATTGAGAGTTTTTAAGCTCCGTCTGGTTGTTCGACAAATAAAACTGTGTCGAGCGAGACTTGCACCACTTAGCCTTAATTGCGATTCATGTGCATCGCCACATCACTTACCAATTACTGCTAACTCTTCACCTCCTGTCAATCTCATCTCAGAAGTCCAAATGCCAAATCCGACGCCATAACAACAGTGCAAACAATACAATGTGTGACCAAAACAGATTGGCCTAGTCCGAGAGCCAAGTGTTCTACGTGCCCCCGCTAAATGGTTGGGCAAAGAGCGCCAATGTTTGTGGCGGTGCGCTCAGTAGTGTTGGCTAAAGAATTTGTTCCGAGAAGCTAAGGTTAAACATCTTTTTGTGCTTTTGTTAAATTTCTAGACTGTGTAGTGTAACAGGGGACGAAATATCGAAGTTAAGGCTGAGATATCTGGTTGTCTACTCTACACTGCGTAACTGGTGTGTAATTAAATCTGCTAACACCTGAAATCAATACAAGCCAACTTTTTTTTACACATAACAGAGTTAAAGTAACACAAACCTTGATAACTGTAAAAGCTGATATTTTTATTGACTATTGTTATAGGGAATATTTCATTACTGAATTGCTTGCATGTGTTATCGGGGAATGTGTGTCTGGGTGTGGGCTTTAGTTGTAAAACTCAAATGTTGTTACAAAGGTATTTTGTAAGTAGGTACTGTTTGTATTGAACCTCTTATACTTCAGTCATATTCATATTAGACTGATTTCTTACTTGGCATCTAAGACAGATGAATTTTGACTTGTTGGAATCATGATTCAATAACATTTTTAACAGCTCATTTAATTCTGCAAAATGGAAAATAGTACAATTTATATGGATGAAATATCAACCAAATAGGTAGTTGCTCAGTAGGTAGGTACTAGTGATGTAACGAATATTCGCATTCGCATTCGCATTCGCCAATATTCGCATATTTTTCGATATTCGCATTCGCATTCGTATTCGCAAAAACGAATGCGAATATTTAGCGAATGTATTTAACAAACAAAAAGGAAATTATTATATGGTTGCATATGAAATGATAACACTTCTGATAAGATTTATATATTTTTCATCTCTCCTGTTCGGAAAATAGCACTTTCCTGTGTAGATAGCTGGGTGGAAAATAGCTTATCCATCCCTAGGGTGGAAAGTAATTTAGTTTTAATTGGCATGGTATAGAGTCAAGGCATGCAGTCAAAGCTTGGATCAAAGATAATTGAGTCACATCATATTATAAAAATAATAAACATTTTTGCTTAGCTATACATTGAAAAACATGTTTATTATGATCGTTGATATAAAAAGTATTCAATTGATTCAATCTTTAATTAAAATATACATTTACTAATCTGTGATTAAAATATTCGGCTTCCCGCCATAATACCAAGATGACATTTTTTTTTTTACATTGTCAGTGTCATTTTTCTTTTTGAACTCCATGCCTACTTTCTTTAAATTTTGACAATTATTATCTGTGGGAAAAATTCGATCTATATTTTTTACAAGGATTTTGATTCTTTCGTATGGTCTGCTTTTTCGTACTGTTTTCATGTTCGTGTCGTTATTCTTTTTAATCATGTTAGATGTTTGGAGAACTGTAAATTAACTGTCTTTTTGTGCAAAAACTTGAGTTTTCCTTTCCCGCTGTACTACATAATACCTGACCATGACATCTACAACCACTATTGTAAATTTAATGTTTTTCCTCACAGTCGAAATGAAAAATAGTATGTTTAACTCGGGTGAAAGCACCATTTCACTCTCGAATTAAGAAACATCTCGAGTGAAATGGGTCGCTTTCTCCCCTTGTATAACAATCTACTATTTATTTAACCATACTTGAATTTAAAAAAAATATTATGGAACAGTCTTGGTAAGCAACTAAATTAGAAACACTTTTTCTTTTGTTCTTGTTTGTTTTGTTCTTGAAATTTAACATTCGCATTCGCATTCGCATTCGCGAATATTGAAGATGAATATTCGCATTCGCATTCGCATTCGCGAATGTGAAAAATCCAACATTCGTTACATCACTAGTAGGTACCAATGTTTGTGATGGTGTCATTTTATTTTTCCTACAAAAGCTCTAATCTACTGTGTTTTAAGGAAAGCTGCGAACATTTTTCTGGTAAGGTCCTTCCTTAAAATCTTGTAAGAACTTTTTCAGTGTCAATTGATTGAATCGTTAGGGTGACCAGACCACGCACCTAACCGAACTGTATTGAGCGAGTTGGAAGTTTGATAGTAAATGCGTCTGCATTAACAAGTCAATTTGGTTTTTGGATAAGTGCGCGCCTTCCCTTAAAATTCCTTCATAACTTAGCAGTAGGTGTTAGCCAATTTGAAATGTTGGGCCATATGTCCTAATTGGTAGTGCAAAGAGCGCCAATGTTTGTGGCGGTGTCTGCGCCAAGGGCCAAGGCACAGTAGCTGTTTAACTGGTGTAAACGCCTTCCGAGAATGAGTCCGCCTTGTAAGGGCTTTGTCGGAGCTCTAATGAGTGCCTTTTAAGGGGACCTTGACGGTGACATTGTGTGTATAGGAGTTTGGGAGCAAAGGTTCGGATTAGCGTTTGGTCTTTTGGCTAGTTATCACTTACCAAGACATTTAAGTGTAGAGAATAGTTTAAAAGATTTATGATATCAATAACATTTTGAATATGATGAGATTTAAGTTCCATCTTTTGGTTTAATAAAATTGTATTCGTCTTTGCCGAGGACATTTTTTCACATTTGCATACATATGATAAAGATGTGTAAATTATTCAAGATGAATACTGTCACGCTGCTATCAATGCTTTATTAAATTCACTAGGTACTTAAAATTAAGGTTATTTAAATTATGACGGAGATCAAAAGGCACTTGACATATCAAACTTAAAATGATAGTGATGTCTATACTAATAACTTGCTTCCTGTCTTAAAATGTCCTCATAACTACGTCTACTCAAACTGTGTTCGATATTTGGACAAGAGTTCACGGGCTACTGTCAAAATGACGAAGTAACCGGTAGCCTATTATGTCAACAGTTTGCGCTCAAATATTATCTGGCGCTGACTGAGTGTGAGTGAGTACTGAGTACCTATGGTGTCACACAATTTGATAGAAAAACAATGCTAGCATTATCTATATCTTCTCCAGGAATACTGTAATCATATCCGAAGAAGTTATACCCCTCATTTCCAATATTCTTAGGCTCAACTACATGATTTAACGATTTTAATTATTTTCATCATCACCGTACTCTGGCCCATGACGACCGCTGCTAAATAAATTCCCATAAAACCCCCTAGTTGGTAAGTCGCTTAGACTAACATCTGTCGCTTGACCTCGTATTCATCCACCTTTCTGGAAGGACTAGGCGGTAGTATCTTGCGCTATTTACCTATCGACCTCCTTATTGTACCATCCGTAAATGTACGTCATAATTACAGTAATGTACATAACTAAATGTCGTCATAATCCAGACCTAGCACTCATTTTTATTACCGCCATAAAAATACGAAGCATCGTCGAAATGCGTTTTACAAAGCAATTCAAATAATCTCCCACTCCATACTACACCGATCACATATGTTTCATTACAACCCAAAGCTCCCTGCCCCGGGGAGTGGGGTAGCTGTGAATTATCTGTTGGTAATACTTTAGTTTCAATTAGTTAATTAAAATCGAATCTGGTAGTTTTTAATAATAGTGGTTTTGGATATTGCAGTTAAGAGGTACCTAATTCTATAGTTACTGGTTTAGCAAATACGCATTTTTGATAAAATCTAGTTTGAACATACTCTACCATTGTAGCTAAACAAAGTTTTATGTCTTAGGTAAATTTTATCATAGCTAAAAAAAACAGACAAATTCTTGGATTATATAGGTATTCCAATCTCAAGTCAAATCTAAACAACTGCCATATTATCGTAAAACCGAGTCATCATCATCATCATTAGCCAAAGGACATCCACTGCTAAACATAGGCCTCCCCCATGGATTTCCACAGCGACTAGTTGTGAGCGGTCTGCATCCAGTGTGATCCTGCGATCTTTACAAGGTCGTCTGTCTATCTTGTCGGTGGACTTACGCTGCGCCTTTGGTCGAAGGGTCTCCAATCAAAAACTTTTCTGCCCCAACGGCCATCATTTCTACGCGCTATGTGCCCTGCCCACTGCCACTTGAGCTTACTGATTCGCAGGGCTATATCCGTTACCTTAGTTCTTCTACGTATCTCCTCGTTTCTGATTCGATCTCGTAGAGAAACACCGAGCATAGTCCTCTCCATCGCTCGTTGTGTGATTTTGAGCTTCTTTATGGGGCCCATAGTAGAGACCACGTTTCGGATCCGAAAACCGAGTAATAGAATAAAATCAACGCAGGCCCCTGTTTAAAAATGGCTATCAAACACTCATCCCTATTTTATCCAAAAACTCCCAAAGTCGATGCCCTCACACCAGCCAATTTGACAAACACCCTCTATCTTGCCTAACATTAATATCTTCCGCTGCTATGAGCGGCATAATTGTCGCCATATTAAAAGTTACAACGCACGTGAGGTACCTACCCTCGTAATCCGCTACACAATACAGCGGGGTGGTTATTAAAATCTATAGGGACAAGCTTTTGAATTTTTCCGAACAAGTGAGAGCTATCGTAAACGAGCGAGCACGATGTTCGATTGTTTTTAAGCAAATGCACCAGAGTGTGAAGTTGCAATGATCGAGTTGAGAAGACTCATTTGAATAAAAGGAAATTCTGTAGGTAACTAATTTAGAAGCCACAAATTAAAATATACAAGAAGAACACGAGATTGAAGTCATATACATAAATGATCACTTAATGTCGCATCATCAGAGATACACAAAATAGAACTAGATTATGGACCTTAATCTCGTAAACTCGAGATCAAAATAATAATAAGTATAAAAAATTTACTAGCATGTTAAAAACTAAGGTCTGACAGCAGAGACCGTATCTTAATAAGGAGATCCTGTGTTGACAAGTAGATGTCCTGCAAGTCTGACGACTTACGTCGAGACTACAAGTCTGATGATAATTAGGACATATTGTTGCAAACGAAATTTTCAACTAAATACACAAAAGGGTCTTCTTCATTTATGTTTTTAAGACATAAACAGTATAGATAACAACCTAATTAGTAAAATTTTCATACAAGATCATTCTGTTGTCTAATTTCCCCGCTTTTGTTTCCAGTGCCGCTGGTGCGATGTGCGACCGGTCGAGCTTCGGAAGCACCATGGGTCACTTCCCCATGGGTCCCATGTCGGCCATGGGTGCCATCGGCTCCATGGGCTCCATCGCCATGAACGGCCAGCAGAAGAAGGGACAGGAGGAACACATCAAAAGACCCATGAACGCTTTCATGGTCTGGTCACGACTGCAGAGACGGAAGATCGCTCAGGATAACCCTAAGATGCATAACTCGGAGATCTCGAAGAGATTAGGTGAGTGCTTTATCTGTTTGAATTCAATGTGTAGAAAATCATGAATGTATCTGAATGTCTTGAGAGCATTTGCGCTTATTGTTAGAGCCATTTCTTGTCTGTTTAATTTTGTGTAATTGCTGAAATTGCTTTTGATGTTTTTCTTCAGTTTTTTATTTGATTCGAGATCAAATCTCATTGGAGAAAGACTTTCAATTTGTTATTATTTATTACATGAAGTGCAGTTCATTATGCATTGCATCTTTATCATCGACAAGCGGTCCTCCGCGACTGCGTCTGCGCGTTTTGAGTTTGCTCACTCCCCTCCCGTCGCAGCGTTCCGTTTTATAGCCTAGCCTTCCCTGATAAAAGCTCCAACACATTTTTTAGGGTTCCGTAGCTGAATGGCAAAAAACGGAACCCTTATAGTTTCGTCAAGTCTGTCTGTCTGTCTGTCTGTCTGTCTGTCTGTCCGTCTGTCCGTCCGTATGTCACAGCCACTTTATTCTGAAACTATTAGCATCACACAGCTGAAACTTGCTAGGTAGGTGTATCTTCTTTACCGCTTTCCGATTCAGGTACAAAAAAAATTAAAAACTATATTATTATAAATTAAAATCTAAAAATTTTTTTTACTCAAACCTATACGTGTCTATGGATAGGTCTTACAAAATGACATTGAGGTTCCAAAAACCATTTTTTCTAAAAGTCTAACGTTTGAGATATACACGCTTCCAAAGTGGTAAAATGGGCGTCCCCCCCATCTAACTTTTGAACTAAGGAAGTGAAAATTTTGAAAAAAATATGTAATGTAGATCTCAACATAAACTTTCAACGAAAATTGGTTTGAGCGAAATCGAACTAGCAGTTTTTGAGATATAGCACATTTTTATCAACCGCAAATATAACTTTGTCTTTCATACAAACACTATGAAAAACAAAGTTATATTTGCGGTCAACAAAATATTGTGGTATTTTGGCTAAGTGGAAGTAAGAATCCCTAATTCAGTTAAAGTTGGCACGGAATCCTCAGTGCGCGAGTCCGACTCGCAATTGGCCGGTTTTTGTATCGGCCCAGTAGCTCCTGAGATTAGAGCACTTAAACAAACAAACAAAAAGAAACTCTTCAGCTTGATTATGATATTAGTATAAATGTATGATGTTTTCTTCTATTATAAATAGGGTAATTTTACAAAGGAAGGAAGGCTATTGTTGGTGACACATTTAATATAATTGCTCTTAAAAGACAACACTCGTGAATTCTACAGTTATAATTGGACGTAGATTAGTAAAAACGTTCCAACCCACATAATGCTTGTTTTGAGTAATGATTTTTTTTAGTTAAATTGTGCAGTCTTTTGTGATAGCTTATTATTTTGAGTTAAGTCATTGATGATCTGAAGCATAATATGAATACCTTTTTTGTACATTAATAAAATACATATTTTTTAATATTTTTATTACAAAAAAACGTAATATTAGACTTGGAACGTTTTTAATTAATTATAATTTTCTTGGATGTCGTTTCTTAATATATTTCTCAAAAACGTTTCAAAATATAAAATTAAATAGATTATATTAAAAACATATTATTCAGACAGTTTTTAATCAAATAATTAATGACACTAAGGATGTCGGTCTCCGTAGGCTCGTCTATGAATATTGATGGTTGAAGGGATTCAATTGGTCATAATACCAGATGATGTTGATCCTGGTCGTTTGACGCTGACATCCCCATATTCTTCGGTATTGGTTGAATTGAAGGGATTCAATTGGTCGTACCAGATGATGTCAATCCTGGTCGTTTGACGCTGACATCCCCATATCTTTCGGGATTGTTTGAAGGGATTCAATTGGTCATACCATATGATGTCGATCTTGGTCGCTTGACGCAGATATCCCCATATCCTACGGGATTGGTTGAAGGGACTCAATAGTCAGGGCCAGATGGAGATGTTTGTGATCCTAGTTATGTGAACTAGCAGAGTTGAGAAATCCTGGTTATGTGGAACAGCAGAGTTAATTGAGAGATCCTGGTTATGTGAACCAGCTAAGTTGAATTTACTGCTTCAGTCTGTCTTGGTCATGTGGACCACATGAATGCCATGTGGAGTTTGCTAAATGTATCAGTGACATACTGGTTGTAGCTGTTTGGGTTCGATTATAGATTACGATGTCAGGATACGAAGAGCGGACGTAATGGTGATTTGTTACAGGAATCCAGGAATGAAAATGATGTTTCACGCCCGAGGACGGTCATAAGTCAGGTTGGCGTGTAGACTCGTCTACGAATATTGATGGTTGGATTGAAGGGTGACAAGTGACGTTACTCTAGCGGAGCGTTGAGTTGATGGTTGCCGGGCGGCCACGTCAAACAGAACTTAAGAAGCGACATGATTGACGCCAAGTGCAAGTCGTACTAGCGTGAAAGGGAGAAACTTCAAGGCACCTTCATCGTGATTCAAGTCCATTACATTGCGAATGACATGGAGTTGCTTCAAGCCAGCAGCTTTAGGCTTAGAGTTAGCAAAGCAGAAGTGCGTCGATGTGTGCGATGTGAACGCACTGTGGTAGTCTGTAAAATTTACTGTGAGGTGTGTAGCGTTGTTCCCAGTTGTTAATCCGAAAAGTTTTGGTGACTACAAAGTTAACATTAACGTAACGCAACGTAAAACATTACCGTAAGAGTAACTTAGACTGATATTAAAGTTCTGTAATTCAATTAAAAAGTACAAGGCAGAGAAGCTATACAATCTAGTGCTGCTTGGGTTAGGAAAGGCCGAGTGAAGACTTGTTTACTGTGTTGTGCTGTATGGCTTTTCAGATAATCCGATATTCCTTACGAGAGGCAACCTTGACGTGAAGGCTGTCAACATCAGCTGCCTCACACGAAGACGTGTGAGATGTGAGAGATGGCCGTGTCGGAGATTGAAGAAGAAAACAAAAACAAAACAAACAAAAACACTGAATGCAAGAGAAATCGTCAGCAGTTACCTGCCTGCTACGTTTGCTATAAACCTGGACCTGATTAATTGGTATAGAATAACGATAGAGCTGTGGCCAATAAATGTATTAATGTGGACTTGGCCCATCAAGGCGATCCTTAGAAACTTCTTATAGTGAGTCCGTTCCTTTTGTTTGACAGCAGGTTTTGACACCTATAGCGTGTAAGTAGGTACTTTGGTTCTGAGACTTTGGAAGTCGGATTTGCAGTCGAAGTTCACACTCAGGAAGATGGCTCGTAAGCCTTGGTATGTTTTCGCATGTGCATTATTTTTTTAAGAATAACTTATCTGTCTGCGTGATCATTTTATAATGAGGAATCTGATATTGTGTAACCATGTTGCAAAAGTTGATGGATTGAACGAGAAACCTGATATTGTGTATCCATGTTGTAAATGTTTATGGATTGTATTTTGTTAATGGTTTGGATTATCTTGGTTACTCCTACAATTGGTTTATCCTGGGCGATTGACGCTGAATCCCCATAATCCTCGGGATTGGTTGAAGGGATTCAATTGGTCATACCAGATGATGTCGATCTTGGTCATGTGACGCTGACATCGCCATATCCTTCGAGATTGGTTGAAGGGATTCAATTGATCATGCCAGATAATGTCGATCCTGGTCGCTTGACGCAGATATCCCCATATCCTGCGGGTTTTGTTGAAGGGATTCAATGGTCAAACCAGATGAAGTATACTTCATTTCGGACGCTGACATCCGGGTCAGATCCTGCGGGATTGGTTGAAGGGATTCAATGGTCAGGGTCAGATGGAGATATATGTGATCCTGCAGATGAATTCCATGTGAAGTTTGCTAAATGTATCAGTGACTTACTGGTTGTAGCTGTTTGGCTTCAGTTGAAAGGATTTACTTAATGCTTTAGTGTATGTCTGGAACAGATGCAATGTTGATGAGTTAAGTGATATCATAGATTATGATGTCAGGATAGGTCGAGCAGACGTAATGGTGATTTGTTACAGGAATCTAGGAATGAGATAGACATCCTTCCTTATGTATGGAACTAGTTCTAGTTAATCGTTCCAGGTTCAATCCAGTTCTGGACATGATTTGCGCATCTCTGCAGTGTTGCCACCCAAAATAAGTCCCTAGATTCATAATCTCAAATCGTCAGTTTAAGCTCAATTTAGTCAATAATAGGGATCCTAATATTTTATCTACCTTACTGAACTTAGAAATAATATGACTTCCATGCTAACTAGGTTTATTTATATTTATATAAGTAAATTGTACAATTAATTTTGGAAATAGCCCGTAATGTTGTAATTATACAAAAACGATGTGGTACGATTTTTATTATATTATAAACATTAACGGCTCTTTGCTTGGTTCGTTTTTTGAATTAGATTCAAACATTCGTATTGATTTCTCAAAAACGTTCCAGGCAGCTGAGATCGTTTTCGTGAATCAGATTTAAACATTTTATATTGATTTCTCAAAAACGTTCCAGGCTGCTTAGATCGTTTTCGTGGTAGCGTAAAGTAAGCAAATATTGACAGTATAATAATATCAAAAACGTTTCAAATGGCTTAGTTCATTTTAGTTAAAATATAAATAAACGCATGTCTTATAAAAGCTAAAGGATAAAAACGTTTCAAACTGGTTAGAACCTTACTGCGTTTTTCACAATGACGCCTGTCATATGTGTGGGTTGGACCACCATAGCTGTATTAGTGCATACAAACAAGCTACTTCAGAGTAATTTCGCTAGATGGTAGTACTATGCCAGCTGATCTTAATGGCGTACTTAACTCGATTTTGGACATGTTGTGGGTTGGAACGTTTTTACTTATCTACGTCCAATTTGAATTTAACTTACGCTGTGATTAACAATACTCTAAACTAAACAATCAATTCAAGGGCTCCACACACTCAGCATTATTGTCCTTTATATTCCCTACTATTCTCGTCAGGATTACCTCTACACCATATTATAATGCAAAATGAGGAAGTCCTCATCTATAGCCCTTGTCTATAAGCTCATTTTGATTGCAAATTGATCATTCACCGGCTGAGTGGATCTCGATCTCCATTGGGTTAATCAATTCAATTAATTAAGGTAACTCGGGGAAGTTATCTTATGATAGAGATTGCTCGGATTTTATTGGGTAACGGCCATTTTAGATAAGACGAAACAATGCTGAATGGATTCTTCATTTCGTCTTAATTAATGGCCGTTTCGCAAAATTATGAAAAAACAGTAGGTATGATTTAAGGATTGATTATGATTTCCAATTTCGTTGATGTTTAAAACGAGATTACCACGGACAATATGTTTCATAAAAACAATCTTTTCATAAAATAAAGACGTCCCAAAACAGTGTTAAATGTCATTACTGCCTAACTACCTCTTTTATCACTTAGTTCATTTTTTAAAACCTGCTAAATTTAATGTTAACACATTAAAAAAAACTGGACGCAATCAACCGACGGGTGCGACACAGCAGGCTCCCGCCACCGAATTAATCAACGGACTCGAAGTTTAAAAATATCCAGAAACGACCAGACACGGCGGAAGAGCATGGAAAAATAAAAACGCTGCGCCCGCCATTCTGACGGTGACGCGGGAGGAAACGCCATTTTCTATTTTCTTTTTTTTTAAGTTGCCAGCACTGTTTGCTGGTCGGAGCGCTCTGTGTGTTCGTTGTGAACTTTAGGTAGAATATGTATTAATACACCTATTGTGAATTGAGGAAACAGGCGCAGTATTAGAGATATGATTTTCAAATGCAATTAATTCCGTTGAAAGTAATCTACGATCTTTGTTCAAAGAATATGATTTTTGGTCTGGAAAACATATTGCGGTAATTTTATATGGCAAAAAAGTAATTTTAATGAACATAATAGGTTAAATACATCATCAATACAGCGGAGAAGTCTCAAAAATATGCTAGTATGTGAATAAAGTTTCTTTTACAAACAAACTCTATACAGCACAACAAACATTTTCCAGTAGTCATCGCAAAAGGAATTATCCGCATCCAACGCAAATAATTTCCGACAAGCAAACTAGTCAGTAAAGACACATGAATAAAACATGCGCTGTTTGAACAGCACAAAGGCCGTCCGTAAGCGAAGCCCCACCTCCCGCAAAAATAAGACTGCGCTGAAAGCTGCTTTAGACCGGACAGTGGTTAAATACCGCGTGCAGATTTTCGGCAGTTAAATAAACGTTCGAATTTTGAACGGAAGATTATTTTTTACTCGGTTCGTGCGTGCTAAGCTAGAATCATTTAGGCATGCTCGTTAGAACTAAGCTGCCAGTATTAGCCATAAATTATGAATACAATGTACTTTAAAAAAACACTGACTTTTAGCTTCTTTAAAGCAAATTGAAAAGTCAACTGAACTTTGCGTGCAAGCAATACATTATCTTTACCTACGTTTGTCCATATTGTATTATTTATTTAGCGATTATTTTCCCCATTTGACAATAGCAAGTTTTTCTCACAAGATAATAAAAGTTTTAATGTCACCTATTGAAATGACTAAAGTAAGATTATAAATCGTAGCTCTTGCACTTGTTATCTCGTATATTAATATTTTTAATGTGAATTTGTGAACAAAGCACATAAATGGTCATTTAATTCGAAAAAATCTATTGAAAAGGCCCAAACAAAAATGTATGGCGTTACAAATAGAAGCAGTGAATTGACGTGAATTGACTAAAAACCTTCTATCGAATAATTTAACACAGTTCACCTCACACCATCTCTTCCATGACATAAGTCGAAGTCACAACACTGCGCAACTCCGCTCATTCGCCCTGATTACTGTCATTAGAACACAATCCGTAATCATCAGAAAACAGGGCATTCAAACACAAACAAAGCACATCTGCACACAACCTGTCGATGCGAACAGAACACCTTTGTTGCCCGCCGTTAATAAATCGAAGTACAAAACGCGTTTTGTTCTCGAAATCAATCGAAATGTCGCTCGACAAATGCCAATGCGCATAACAAAGGTATTCGATGCACAATAGTGCGTACGAAACTTTTTACCGGCGGACGGGGTATACGGATGTGTGGGAAAACGAGCGTGTTCTGAAAAAGAAAATCGTTGTGGTTGCAACTAAATACCCGACAAAACCTACATCGCATTAAAAAAATCTTGAAAAGCGATACTATATTTTTTCCTTCCTTGAGTCAAGCTTCACACATCATACACCGACTTCAAAATTATCCGTTTCTTATAAATAGAAAAGGAATGTGCTATGTTAATTTTTTTAAAATCAGATTTTTGGAGGTGGCTTAATTTTTGATTTTTTTAATAAACAAAAATACTTATTATTTAATGTATTTTCATCTCTACAGATTTTTCCTATTTTCAAATTAACTTGATCATCCCCTAATGACACTTGGTTTTACCTGAAAAAAAAAAAAAAAAACGTTTTTTGTATGGATTTTACCAATGCTCAACATCAGCACTCAAAAACCTCTGTTGTGGTAGTTTTATTTGGTTTTCTATTTCATCATCATTATACAAAATATAGTCAAAAATTCAATTTTCAATAAAATAAAATATTTCAGTACATATCAATCAGACGGAGCATGTTCGCCAACACGCTCCTCATTCTCGCTACCCTTACAGCTCCTGTTTGTGTTCAGTGTCTGGCGCATCAATAATTCCGCCGCCAACTGTTAGGGGGCGTTGCTCGTCTACGCAGTTAATATTAATTAACGCGCCCCGGATCATTGTTGTACCAGTAATAGGTTCCTGGTAGTTATAGGTGTGAATCTCAGTCTTGGGGAATAGAGGATTGAATAATGTGAAGTCCAGTCTAACTACTACCATGTTTAATCTCTCTAACTCTTTAAGAAATGCAAGTTTTGGGAAGGCAAAGTCTTGGTTTAGCTTGTGGAAAATCGAATCGAATTGAAACTTCTTCTCCATCTTTTTTTTGTAGTAAATAGTGTGGATAGTGGTCATAGATAATATGTAATCTGAAATCTTTTTAAAGAGCAAAGAGAGACTTTTAGATTCGTGTTCGAATGCATTACATGAATTTACTTGTTACTACTAAATAGGTAGAATTTCTCAAACACATATCGGCACGTTTGTAAAATTACCACATACGCAGCAATGCAATAAGAAACGCACAAAAACAAAGGCGCAAAACCAAAAACCCGCGTTCGATTTGTTTATTTCTTTTTTACGTTCGGTATCACTATGTAAAAGGTTGTTGTTCGTTCAATTCCATACATCGTCTCTTAATTTTAATGCGTTATGCGCTATACATGACACCACCATCTTTCTTTTTACTATCTCCAACACGATGTAATTATCAATTTATTTACCGAATCTGCCACGGAACAGTTTATCTACCCGACATATGCCAACCGACACCAATTTACTCCGATTTTCCTCGCTCCACCTTATGTAGAGCCGGTAGTTTTTTCGCCCGCTTTTTTACTGCTTTTTTGTTTCAAGCGCTCGCTCCGCTTTTTGTGGCTGATGCAGTAATTAGAGAACCGTAGATACAATGTCCAACGCCATTGGCTCCAACCTGGCATAGCATGAAGGCATGCCCAATAGTAACACCGTGACAAATCGTATAAAGAACTCTTCTGTTGCTACACAAAAGTCGAATTTTTTCGTCGACAAAGAAAACTTTGTACCGTCTACAAAATAACCGAGCATTGTATGTAAGGAATCTATTAAGGTAGACTATAGTGTGATAAATTCTGATAGAATGACTAACTATTTTCAGCAGATAGACCAGGAGCTACTCTATGAACAGTCTGTTATTGATGTATCGGTTACATATTTTTTTGTCGTGACTAAGGGTTTAGTTTGATACTGCATTCGGCTGCAACTAGTCGTAGTCTTGACCCGAATATACAATGTCATCGAACTTGTCATTGCAAAAGTTTTATTCAAACGTGATTAGAGACAGAAAAGTTCAAGTCTCTTCACGTAATTGTTCAATGAATTAAATTAAATCATTAATTATGAGTTTGAAAGACTTCGTGCTTAATTTGGGGTTATGATGAACGTTACAAGGCTATAAAATTATTCGTTGACATTGAAACTACCAAACAAAAAATATTTATAGGTTTCTGAGTAAATTGACAACTACTGAAAAGTCTTATGGACAATTTCGTACAGTTGCTTATTTAAATATGTAGTTAAATAGCAAGCATTGCACAGAATTTTTTAAACAAAAATGTGTTAATAATGACAAAGATATTTACCGTTTTTTAACCGCGACCTGTTCCGCCGCATGTACCCATACCTACCCGCTTATCGTTCCAACGCAGGCTCCCCCGCCCGCAACAAAAATACTGTTGTTTCCTTATTGTGTCGTCTCTTGTCGCTTCCCGTTTGTCCCGGTAGGGGCGCTTGTGTGCCCTTGTTTAATTACTAGACGGTTTTTGTGCGGTCATATTTTCGTCCGCCTCCCGGACTATGATGGTTTTTGTCGTCGTTTTTTGCCGGCCCGTGTTTCTGTACAGATAATTTTAGAACGTATCTGTTGAGCATTGTGAAACACGATTTTTGGTTGAGGTAAGCCATCGACGTGCTAACTGAAATGTGAATGAGGCCGATTAGCTCGGTCGATGCTCTGAAAAGCTGACTAGGCGGTTTATAACATAACTTATACATAAAATACGGTCATCTAGAAAAGTGATTTGAATATTATACAACCTTACAATATCTCCGTGACTGATAAAGAATTAAACTCAGTTCGTAATTTGGGTTAAATATGAATTCCTATCAATTGATCCAGTATTATTGGCAAGCCATTATTACCTTTGTGATTTCATGCACGAATAATCTCAAGGAAACGCCATCACAAAAGAGCATCTCCCTAACAGTAAAAACAAAAAACCGAAATATATTAGCGCTTAATAAAATTGTGACCTAAATAAAGTTTCTTACCATTTCAATTTTCCGGGCGAAAGGGTGGCGGGCGCTCCTTCGCTATGCGTCTTTGTAATCCCCCTACCCACCCCCATTTCCCCATTGTCGCTCGGCACACAAGCTTTCAAAGTAATGAAGAGCATTTTCGTCCGATTCCCATACAATGGCCGCTTTAATACGACGCACAGAGAGGAAACTCCTTTGTTCCCTCGCAGTATTGTGCCTAACGCGTGTATGTAACGTGCTCCGTTGTTTTTTGTTTTTGTTTTGTTTTCGCGATTGTTGAGCACAATGTACACGGCTTGGATTCGGAGGAGCTGAGCGGTGTCAAAGGAATGGAAACGACAAATATCTGTTAAAGGATTACTTTGTCGTGCTCTCGATTGCGATTAAATGTTTCAGTGCTTTACGCAGAAAAAACATATTAAAATGATGAAGGACGATACACAGGTTTTCTAGTAATACTGGCTCACTGTCAGATTACTCAAATCAAAGCGGCTTAAGGATTTAGGAATTTATTTAAAAAAAGCTTATTTTTTTTCGTTCCTATGAAAATGGTAAATACTCGTAGGCAATTTTCGATGTTTAAGTACATACGTTTTTAGTCTTTGTCTCACTCAAACAGCCCAAAAAAGATAGCTGTTACAATAATAGCTTACCAAGTACCTACATAATTATTACTTACTCGATATAACGTCCCGCCATATGCTGCTTTACATTATATTAATATTCTACAATTATTAAATACCTACCTAACTTGACTGCATTCGCCGGTAGCCATTGTTAGTATTGCCAGCCTTTGTCTGGCGGCGGCTAGGAAATAATTACTGTAGAGTGGCAACACTTTGTTGCCGACACGTGTCTTAGTTCAATTGCTAATGGCAATGTTAATTAAAACAGCTGGGGAACTTTAGTGCTTTTTCAGAAGTTGTGGAGTGGTATTTCATGCTTGTTTCTTTGTTATCAACAAATGTTTAAATCAAGATCAGCACATCATATGGTCATCATCATCATCAGCCAAATGAGGTCCACTGCTGAACAAAGGCCTTCTCCAGTTTTCCAAAGCGACCGTTTGGAAGCGGTCTATCATTGATACCTATCTAAAGTTAACTCTCTGTTTTTTTTTTCTCAATAGTTGCTGGGACGTCTCTTGCATCGAATTAACATCGTGAGATGATTGTTATGTAAGTCGGCATCATCTGTGCTGACTGTTATCTAATTAACCTGAAGGATGATTTCAAAAAATGGGTGTATTTCCACGATATCTGATGAGTAAAATGGCTTTAAATAAGTTATTCTAGTTTAGCTCACAAATAAATAAATACTCATCTCAGTAGGAAAACAACGATGTGCATATAATAAACACAATATCCAATGTCATTCAGGCATTACCATCACAATTGGCAACATTGTTTCCAAAAACAATAGTTAAGTCTGCGACAGGGCAACTGACACATTGCTAGGCAGGGTTGCCGACGTTCAAAATGTTGAGTTTTTCACAGAACTTTCAGAAAACGAATGATTGCTTCAGAAAAAATACCCAATGTCTCATGATGCATCACACACACATCAGATTTTGAAAGAGTTATAACTAGTAAAGTACCTTTTTTGAATAGGAATCCCCTGTAATGTATTTTAGTTTTGAGAATCGGAATTGATTCCTGTTACTCATTTATGTAAAACTGTTTGAGCATTAGCTTACTACAGTGACTCTATTATGCTTCGGAAAATGTATAGTCTCACTAAATGTGCTTATATGGTCTTCTGTGTCCTTATCCATTCTTTGATGTTCTGAACAACAAGGATGTGGTACTGTAAATACTTGGTCATTTCATCACATGCTAGTATCATAGTCTTTAGTGTCCCTAGTTGTATGCCTTCTCCATAAAAGCATATTGTCTTTAATGCAAGATTGACAGGCGTTAGAAGGAAAGCGACCGATATTTGCGAGCCTTGTCCCATTGTCACCAGCAACATGTTTGTTTTCAAACGATTCTGATGCTAATTGCCTTCGACGTGTTGAGAAATGATGCCTTTTGTTAACTCGCTGTCCGCTTGTTAGTGATTCAAGATTTATCGGACATAAAATAAGGCTGGAGATATATGACTCTCTGCGATTCATGCGCGATTGTTGTTGGTAATCGGTCTCATTGCGGTCACAACGAAACGAGAAAGGATAATTTAAGCATCTATTTTACGCTCTACAATTTTTATTGCTAGAAGTACTTGTGCATTACACCTTCCTACATGGGACACTAACCAAACGGTGACATGTCAGGCAATATCGATGTCATGCGCAAAATCTATGATTTATCTCCACAAGAGCCTAAATAAAAACAAATTAGCATAATATTTGCACAGCCGATAAAGTATACATCTGAATGCGGGAAATTATCTACAGGTGTACATAAAAGTCGTGTTCAACGCCCATAAATAACCATTATGGTAACCACCGAACGGCCCGCTCGTAACGATATTAAGCAAATGCATAAAACTTCATAGCGACACGGCAATGATACAAATGTATCGACAAAAAGACTCAAAACTTTCAAAGCGATAGAAAACAACTTCAAACGACGAAAGGAAATGACAAAGAAACTTCATTTCGATAAATCTTTTGCTTTCACACCGCGACGGTTACATTCTTATCATTGTCAATAAGTACACGATCCTTATCATCCCGAAACGACAAAGCGGTGAATACCCTCCCCGAAGTATCGACAGAATAATGAGGAACCGGGAAAAACTTCTGTTGAGGAATGAAAAGCGCAAATTCGTCATTAGGCGGCGCTTTCCGCCATTGTTGTTGCCGTCCCGCTTGCTGTATAGCTGAATAGTGCGGGTGGGAGCGGGATGGCTGATGGTCCTCCGAGCCGGATTGTTCCTTTCTATGTTGGAGACATTGTTTTCGCTTTTATGCAAGCCTGAATCGGGATTGTCTTGTCTGTTTCAATGGACGGTGGCGCCCCTCCACGGTATCAACACAGCCTTCTATAAATGCAGGGAGACAAAGGGTTGGTCTTTTGAATCGAGCTGGGAGACAGGTCGTTCGTGCCTTCGATTATATTGTATCGATTCAATGCCATTGTCTATGCAATGAGGGATGGTTAGAGCAAATTACTTTTCTGTTTTTGTTTCTCCTCATAATAGCTTATGATAGACGTTCGAATGCCCTCTGTTGATCATAATAGTGCATTGTTACTCGTATATTCTCTTAATCAAATATTTAGTAAGCTAGAACGATTTATTTTGTATCTAGATGAGTGTTTGTTTCAGCTGTTGCATTGTACCTGAGGCTTTGTTTAAGGAATCCCTTTATGTGTGTGACTAGAACTGATCCTGTTTGATCAGATGTAGTCTCGGAAAGTCTGTGTTGTAGAGAGTGGTAAACATGAGCGGATAAAATTATGACGTGTATCGTATCTCAGAAGCTGAATATACGTAAGTTGTCTGTTCATTTTGTGTAGGCTCATTGATTAGATGATAATTAGATCAATATTGATTAGAAGTCTGTACATCATCACGTGTGATGGTACTGTTAGTCCACCCACGAAGTAAATATCAGCCAATACTGTCTATGTTATAAAGCTGAAGAGTTTGTCTCAGGAACTACTGGACCAATTAAAACAATATTTTTGTGTTGGATAGCTTTTTTTCGGGGAAGGTTCTAGGCTATGAAACATCACGCTGCGACGAGCAGGGAACAAATTCAAATGCGCGGATGCAGTCGCGTGGACCGTTAGTGTTGATAAGATTTGATTCATCTTTACATTTTAAAATTCAGCTACTAAGTACTTTGTTTACAAATTTTATACTACAGCAAACGGAATGCAATGATGTGAATTCGATCACGCATTTACCCTTTTCATTACTCCTGACTAAAACTCGATTTGAACTCCCTCACCATATTAACCTCTCCCAAACTTCCAGGTGCCGAGTGGAAACTTCTTACAGAAGATGAGAAGCGGCCGTTCATAGACGAGGCGAAGAGGCTTCGGGCGATGCACATGAAAGAACACCCGGACTACAAGTACAGACCTAGGAGGAAGCCGAAAACCCTCAGGAAAGAGGGATACCCATACTCCATACCGTATCCCAGTGTGCCGATGGACGCGTTGAGAGCTGGTGAGTGGATAGAAATAGGTTTCTGACACTGGTTTTATATGGTGTAATCGTGGTCGAATGTAAGCTTCTATTTTCATCGGAACCATTATGGTAACCACCGAACGGCCCGCTCGTAACATTAAAGAAAATCAGAAAATGCATAAGACTTCATAGCGACTTTATAAAAGATGCAACGCAGGACTCTTCTGAGGGAGAAGAGTCTTTCGTGGCATCTTTTATCAAGTCACCTTTGTTTAAAAAAAAGGGTAATTCGTAGTAACGAATAACGTATGTCACGCAATGACGTATCAATGAGACCAAGAATTTCGCGCGGTAGGACCGACAGCACGGTAGCTCAATTGGAAGAGCAGCTGGCCCAGTTAGCCAGAAAGATGCTGGTTCGAGTCCCGCCCGTGCGCAATTTTTGGTTTCATATTTCATCTTTTAAGTAATTCGTAGTATTTTGTAGACACATTGTTATTTTTTAATAACCTAGCATCTAGATAGTATGATTTAGGTAGAATTAAGGAAATATCTTTCACAAATAAGTAACGCAGATGCGTTGGAATAGATTAGTTCACTATTGATTGTGTACGGTTTGTATATTACCTGGTAAAGTCCATTCATCTTTGCTAGTCCAACATTGTAAAGAATCTTGAAATTCCTTTTTTTCGAAAATATTCCTTTGTTTTAACAAGATGACCACAAAACTTACAACACATACTTAATTCATAGTTCAACACTGAGATCTTTTAAAATAAACAGTAAAATAATTTTATTTACTGATATCATTTTAAAAGTTACAAAAAGATTGTTTACAATGTTGGACCAGCGAAGATAAACGGAGTTTACTTCGGTTTTTAGTTATCACACACTATCCGTGGTAAGCTCATAAAATTTTCGTATTTTTTTCAACAACTTTTATTTGATGAATCTTCCACATTTATTACCGAGTGCTAATAAATTGTCTCTTCCAACAATTCCGTTTAACGCCAAATGCCCTGCGAATATTTTTGAGAAAGGTTCGAAAACCGGTCATTATCTCCCATAAAAGGTTTACTGTCTAATCACAATGATATGTTAGGACTGGCCACCATCAACATTGTCATATCCACGTAATCAACGGCCTAATAACACGATTTATCATAATTGCGCACTGTCTACATTGTCACTAAATGCTGTAGGTGACCTCCATTTTAGGTGATGCTTCAGTACTTACAGCGTCTAAAATTTATAGCGATTTTTTTATTCGAGGACTAAAAACCTTAAGCTTAACTTTTTTCTACCTATGTAACTGTATCAGGGAACTTAATGTAGTTCTTGATTTCTACTTGCATTAAATAAACAAAACAAAACGTTTCATCTTTATCCTGCTACGTTGTGTCTATCAAACATTTATATTGCAATCTACCACTCCACGTGAAGTATGATAGATAATTAATAATAATATAGTGTACAACTACTACTACAAACTTTTTTGTGAATTTCTGAATCTGCAGTGCTTGTGGATTACAGTCATGTGTTCTTTTATTATGAAGGTAATTGTTGTAAAAAGTCAAAAAGTAAAGTTTGCCTGTAACGTCCCACTGCTGGGCAAAGGCCTAGGCCTATTGTTGTAGAATAATTTATTTGTTAAAAGATTTAAGTTCGTCTATTATAAATGTTAGAAGATTGTAGAAGGTATTTTAAGTGATTTCTTTTGGAATTACATAACGAAGTTTAAAGGGATCGAGTTTTAAGCAGGTACAGATGATTAGGTGATCGTTTCGTTTTGCGGCAAATCTGGGGCATTGTTGTACTATACTACTATGCTATACTTCGCTGACTCAGCGACCCGAAGTGGATCTTGGCCTCCGACATTAAAGTACGCCATTTTTCCCTATTATTATATTCTGTGCCAAATCTGACTAGTCGGACACTTCTAGCTCTTTCAGGTCTTTGGCGACTTCATCCTTCCAGCGATATCTTGGGCGCCCCACCGGCCGGCGCCCGGAAGGTTGCCCAAGATAAGCTCTCTTTACGGCTTGATCCTCTCCCATCCTCTCCACATATCCTAGCCGGTCGGGATTGTTGTACTAGAGTCCAAAAAATGTCCAAAAAAAATCTACTACCAACTGTCCGGTGTCTTCATTACGACTGCACCAAATACGACTAAACAAAACCACACTCACATTTCAGTAGTCCCATTCAATGTATGGGGGTTATTCATCTATATTCTCTGGTGAAGGCAAAAACTACTCTGTCACGATTTGGTCTCGTGACCGGCCCACTGTCCAATTATTCTTTGCCCAGTGGGAGATAGAATTTCTATACGGAAACGTTTTTTAGCTTTGGCAATAGCCTTTATTATTTATCATAACGGGTGTTGCCGTAAACATTTTATTGTGGCTAGGCTTGTAATTTTGTTTTTTGTGTCCCTGAAGATATAAAATAATTAGTCCGTAATATTCATACAACTGTTTGCAGCTTTGGGGATTCCATCTACGATAACTGGTTTTGTAGCCTAGAGCTGGAACCATTACATTAAGACCTCGTTATTGTTTAGGTCTTAATTGACTTAGATCTTAGCTTAGTTAGAGGGTCACGTGAAATGAAAAAAAAAGCTGAATGCATGATATTGGCTCCAAATCCACGGAAAATATAATATAATAATAATTACGTGTTTACACATCCTATTGGCCTCACATCAACAACACTCCGTTTGAAATCGATGCCGAGTCGATTCGATATTTCGCCAACAAAAAGCTATCGATTACGGGTATTCGTTGAAAGGCATTGATAAAACTCAGTATAGACGCTACATTGTGTATTGTGCGTCGAGTTCACTGAAATGTTGTATAAACACTTTTTATTAGTTTGTGCTCCAATGGAGTAACTGGAAAAAATAATACTAAAATCTATTGCTGTGCTTGCGAATGAACGGCAAAGAATAATTTCTGTAGAATCTTCCTTTGTTTAAAACTAGTCGAGGCAAATGAATTCGAACTCTCTTGTTACGAGTACTTTTTACGGTTCCGTAGCCGAATGGCTAAAACGGAACCCTTATAGTTTCGTTAAGTCTGTCTGTCTGTCTGTACGTCCGTATGTCACAGCCACTTTATTCTGAAACTATTAGCATCACACCGCTGAAATTTGGTATGTAAGTGTATCCTGTTTACCGCTTTCCGATTCAGGTACAAATTTAAAAAAATATGATATTAAAGGGGACTACCATACATGAAACTAAAACCAAAAAAAAAAATTTTTACTCAAACGTCTACGTGTGGGGTGTTTATAGATAGGTCTTTCAAAATGAGGTTGAGGTTTCTAAAACCATTTTTTCTAAAAGTCTAACGTTTGAGAGATGGACGCTTTCAAAGTGGTAAAATGGGCGTCCCCCCATCTAACTTTTGAACTAAGGAAGTGAAAATTTTGAAAAAAATAAATGATGTAGATCTCAACAAAAACTTTTAACGAAAATTGTTTTGAGCGAAATCGAACTAGTAGTTTTTGAGATATAGCACATTTTTATTAACCGCAAATATTACTTTGTGTTTCATACAAACACTATGAAAAACAAAGTTATATTTGCGGTCAATATAATATTGTGGTATTTTGGCTAAGTGGAAGTAAGAAAGAATCCCTTATTCAGTTAAAGTTGGCACGGAACCCTCAGTGCGCACCAACTCGCACTTGGCTGGTTTTTCAATTAATAATAGTCATTTTTAAGTGGCAATGTGCTGACATTCAACAATACATCTGCACCTAAGACTAAACTTTGAAACGTAATAAACGGAATTATTCCGGCAAAACGAGCGTGTAATTCTGAATGGGATCCTCCTCTCATAACTTTATCAATCCAGTTTTAAATAAGGCGAGGTGCACACCGCCGACAATAGCCCTCTCAAGAGATTGAACGCCCACGAGGGCACAACAAAAGATTCAAAACATGAAAAGCTTTCGAAAATGGAACGCATAGTTTAAACCGTCTTCGCTGCTTTTGACAGTTGACAGTTTTAGCTGTCAAAGCGAGGGGGCTAGTTGTGGGGTGCGTCAAATTTCACTCCAGCGGGCTTTAGGTATTGACGGGCGATTTGAAATTATTGAATGTCGCGTTTTAGAGGGATGCCGCAGTATTGAAGGGGTTTTGTGGTCTATTTTGCGTTTGACAATGGTACGTTTTTTAGTTTTAATCAATGATGCCAACATCATTCTGTCAAAATAAGAAAAAAAAACTAGTATTAAAAATTTTTAACCTTGAACTCAATTCACAATGTAAACTGTTTAACCCAATTGTCAAAGGTGTCTAAAACATGAAATCTGTTTATGCCCGGCATAATAGGGTTTGTTTTGAAGCCACGTTAACGACACGTTAATTTGAAAAGTTTTCTTTATAAAACTCTTTTGTACTTTACAAAGGGCCATTGTTCGTATGTATTTCGACACTTGCAAAAACAAAAAATAAAAAAATAATAATTAAAAAACCATGGCCTTTTTTTGTTCAAACTTCAGTTTTATGTAAGATTATGTACTCTTAGTATACTAAATAACGGTCAACGAGAACAATTACCTTTCTCGCCATTTTTGGGTTAACTGTTATGTGGTAATGGTTTTTTTGTGTTACGTAATTTGTTTCTTTTTCAGACATACCGTGATAATCATTAATTTGTTTGAATAAATGTACTAGGTAAATTGATCGCTTACTTATTTTTCTTATTCATTCTGAAATTGAATTCGGAAAGGAAATCCTACAGGTATGAGTACAGAAATAGCGTACGACGGTGAAAAACTTATTGCAAAGTATGTTAAAGTAAAAAACATTTTATAACTATAAATATTTTTTACTGACTGAAGCAGAGCCCAAAATTTTTTTTGTCGTCAATCCGCGAAAGGCTTAATGTACAGTCAAATATAAAAGTGGAAGGAAACGAAAACTAATATAAATTGCCATATTTCCTGTTTATCATGTTGATTTCTACTTTAGTATGTTTTGATATCTACTTAAAAATTGTTTTTGTTTATTTTATTTAATGTACGTCGAAACGGGAAAAATATGAGTGACGTGTCTATTAGTTAAGAAAATCATAATGAAATCGAGCCCTTTTGAACTCGAATACCATGTATGTAGGTACTATCTCAGAATTTCTTCGGCACGCATGTTACTTATTTCATAAACAGACACACGTCTCATATATCTTACGCATAAATCGAGGATTAAATTATTAGTCTCATAAGTTGTACCAACACGCACCGCGGTAAAACGTAGGCGGGGCGCGCGTGTGTCGCTGCCCTTATTTAAGGGTCGCCACACGCTTTCAGCTTAATTGCGGACGCGAATTTGTGTACGAATAAAGTAGGGGTGAATAATTAGTGTCCGAAGTGCTTTTAGGAGTGGGAAATCGTTTTATAGTTGCGACTCCCAAATTAAATTGGAGTTGTGTTCGGTGTCGGATTACTTGAATTACGAAACTATTGTATTAGGTGGATTCAATGTAATATTTTAATGTAATTAATAGAATTATTATCTTACATTATTTAATCAAAATAAATGTAGCTGCTAGCTTGTGTCTGCGGCTTAGCCTTAACTTTCGTAATGATGCTCACTAAGAAATTAATTCTTTCAGTACATAATAATAAGTAACATGACGCTTAAGAATTCAAGCTGGAAAACCACAGGCGAACCGATATAAATTGCCGAGCTAACTCAAATCAATCACTGATTTAGGAAACTGCCATCAAATTCATCGTGAGTGAGTGAATTTTAAGCATTTCTATTTTATTTTTGTCTCAGTCGCAATTTATTCGTCTCTCCCATCTAAACTAACCCTAATAATTCAAAAAAACAACTACGCAGTTCAGGAAACACTTCGAAGTGCAAACTTATAAGGGCCGTTGCACACGTGCGCGCACGTGGCGTCTTCTATAAAGGCGGGGACGCACTGTGACATTCGGCCTAAGGGCGGCGACACACGCGCCGACCACGCCCGAGCAACGCCAATTGCCAATTTTGGGTTAAATCGAAAGTGTGTAATGACCTTTACTGGGTCATTAGCTTTTGTGATGGCTACTTGAGATGACTAATGAGCTTACCGCACCGCAACTTGTTAGAAGTTTGTTTACTAGCCCTAAGGGCCGATTTCTTGATCGATAGTTAAGTATAAAGAAGATCTCTCAGATCGCAGCAATAAAGTAAGCTGCAATTTCCAAAGCTCATCTATCAAGTTAAACAGCTCCTTAGTTCTAAACTAGTAGTTTGAGAGTTAGGTTAAAGGTTTAAGCACATCTATTAATTTCGTAGCGTCCACCACCTCGGATCAAGATCAACTCGGGACCTTCTCTCATGCGTTGTAACGCGCATACGGCAAATACCCCTATAGTTGTCAACCCACCCTTGTCAAATGGGCTGTCATTGAAGAACTGTCATAGGTTGTAGCAAACGCTATCCGAGGCGAGGTGTTTTCTATCCAGTGTCGATCCCATGGATGAGGCGTTGCTGATCCCTTTACGTAACGTGCTTCCGAATGGTTGACGCCTGGTTGGTGCTGTCCCAATTACGGGTGGATAAAATTGTGCTTTCTTGGTCCTACGACTAACCATAGATTTCTCAATTTGTGTTAGAACTAAAAACAAACAAGAGCCAACTGTGACACCAAATTGAGACTGGAACTAATCGACTCCCGCGCAGTGCGTGTTACAATAAAACTGTTTGCGTAAGGAATTCCACCTTCTACACAGAGGAACAATAGCCATGGATGTCAGGACAAAAAATGATTAGTTGTGATCGAATCATAAGTACTGTCAAGAAAAAAAAACTGAGTACTTAATGTCAAGGAATGGGTTGGTGTGCAAGCAAATAATGTATTTGTAAATGTCTTGAGAGTGCTTATCAATATATTTAGGTACTATAAATTTAAGTTGAATGTAATGGTTTTCCATTAGGAATAGTAAGTTATGGTATTTCTTTGTTTCTTTTTCCAATTCTTAAATCGGTAATTATTTTATGAATCTAAAATACAAATAATTGCTTGCAGGCTGAATACATTTACTTTGTTTGTACTTAAAGATCCAATTTTATGTATGTATTCTTGCAAATTAATTTTCTGATTTCTGATTATTCTTTTCGTCCATCTAAATAAAATTGATCAATCCTACTACAAATACTTCTGTGTCTATCTGTATCTTGGTCGCTTGACACAGGTGCTTCTAATAAGGCGCCTATAACAATACCAGGTTCTGTTTGAGCCATTGTGTTTTATTTACCTTCATATCCCGTATAAAACTGAACTTAAGTTGTCTTCGGTGGCATTCTGCAGGTTATAAACCGGCCGAGTGCGAGTTGGACTCGCGCAATGAGGGTGTTCCGTCCGTGTCAACTTTAAAATTATTACGTATATGAACTTTGCATTCTAAATATGAATAAATGTGAGAATAAGAGGCAGTAGCTATACCTATGATTAATTTAACGATGATGACAATACCCAAACAGAATATAATTTCTACAAAATTATTATTCATTTTCCAAATTCACAATCTACAAACAACTGAAAACTGTGTGTCCCAGACTCATTAACATAACAAACACTCAACAGAACAAAGTAATAACTTAACAATAACTACTATAATTTGTGGCAAGCATTATCTATACTTAATATTAAAAGCTGAAGTGTTTGTTGGTTAGAACCACTTTGGAAGCGTGTATATCTCAAACGTAAGACTTTTAAAAAAAGGGTTGGCACCCAACATAACGCATAGGTTTTAATAATAAAAAAATTAGGTTTTAGTTTCATGAATGGAAGCCCCCCCTTAAATGTTTTTTTTTTACTTTTTGTATCTGAATATAGCGGTATAGCGGTAAGCGGTAAATAAAATACACCTACCTACCAAGTTTCAGCTGTGTGATGCTAATATTTTTAGAATAAAGTGGCTGTGACATACGGACGGACAGACGTGACGAAAATATAAGGTTCCGTTCTTCGCCATTCGGCTACCCTAAAAACATCACGCTACGATCTACGCAAACGGAATAAGACCGCACGGACAAAGTGGCGCGGTACCGCTAGTATCGTATATTTAAACAACTGCTCAGTACCGCCGCAAACAAAGTTGAACATGCCTTTGTAATATACAATAATTAGGTTATTATTTTGCAATATCTACGCTTGTTTCAATACATCTCACCAAACTATTGATTGTCATGCAAATAGTTTCGGAAACAATAACCTCTTTGAGACGATTTACGTGTATTGCCTTTTCAATATGTTCTTCAGTTTATTGTTGTTGGAATATTAATAATGCTAATTGACGCAGAATGGACGAGTATTATTAGCTGATGTTTATTCAAGATGGCTGCGTGCAAGTGAAAAGCGATACCTTTAAGAAGTTTTAAATGCTTGTGAAAATAAAAGTAAAAAGATCATTTGTTTCGGGTTACTTTAAAAAAACTAAATTACATTGAATAAATTAATTAACTAATACATGATCAACATTGTTAACTCAGGGTTAACCTTCAACTCTTGGTGGTGATGATTTTAAAAATTCTCAGGATCGTCTGTACTTAAATTTTTTGTCAATAATGCCCTTATTAATAGATATACCTATCACTAAACTGTTAGATTAGAATTATATTTAGTCTGTAATGGCCATGCTCATTCGATTCAACGAAATCGCACTTAAAAAACGAAACGGTACGAAAACAAGTTTAAAAAAACAACAAACACAAGCTTGAAAAAGCGCTAATCCAAACCACTAAAGTAAAACACCCTCTACTAATCCTCACAATATGCCAACAATAATCCCATAAATTGCCTCATCATGATTAGCATATTATGTACCAGCAGTTTGTTACTGAACGGAAGTGACCAATCGCGTGCTGCCGGAGCCTCCCCCCACCAAACTGCTTCCGGTCACGTGACGTCATTTACATGACAGTTGATCGCACGACGCCGGGGAGAGCGGACGTGCACAGCGTTTTTGTTTATGGTTTTGGGAAATGATACGTCAGCTTTGTATGTTTTCTTGGCTGAATTATCTACCATGATTGTCAGTATGCTAAAGTTGGCTTATCTTTTCTTTCTTAACTCGTCAAGTATGTGTGAACGAGACACAATAGAAATTCCATTGTTATGCGACTCCCGGGAGTCGTTTGATACCTGACTGATTAAGCTACTTTTTTATTCAAAAGAAAATTCCTTATTAATTTGTCACACAAGTTTAAAATAGAGTCATTCAATTAGTTATTACCTTCCCGTTCTTCGCTACCATTTCATCTTATCATGACAACGTGATACGCCATTTACTATGCATACCGTTAAAATATGGGTTTGGTTTCTTTTTGTGTCTTAAATTTATATCGATGCTATTACGTAATTAACAGTCAGTGAATACGATTTATTGTAACAAAACTTCTCTTTTTCATCGTTAACGAATTCCGGAGTCCAATAAAATCGCTCAATATAAACATGGTCTTGCATGATTTGCGAAAAGTGTAACTAATCTATCAATTTAACCACGGTTTGTTAGATACGTTTGCGCTAGGGTTGTCAACTTTGTGACTGAGTAGATGGAAAACAGTAAACTACAGTTTGCTGCAATTGTCCCAAAATCATTTTTGTACATTTTATGTGAAACAAGTAAATTTGGAAAGTATTCATTAAGAATGTCTATTTAACTCTTTGAGGAAGCCACTTTGCACTGAAGCTGTAGAGTATGACTGTGAAAATTATTTATATTAGAATTTTTTTTTCATACTTTATTGTTTGACAATTATCCTAAACATGCGCGTGTGATACCAGCATGATAATGTAGCAAGTAAATAGCTATATTTGTTTTCTTTTAACAAACTCCACAACCAAAATGTTTACTTGTTCAAATCGCCAATTAAAAACCCCTCTCAAACTCTTAACAGGCAACCCTACATACCCCGGGGTGCAACGCGCTATGAAACTGCGAAAATTCTCGCTTGTCATTTGTTGGGATTCGGTGCCGGCATGGATAATCGCGATCGTTTTAAAGCATTACTCTTTTTGGGGCAGTCGGTAAAATAAAAAATCATAAACAACATCGCCATCATGAGCAATAGTGGCGGCGCTCTTTTGTTTCTAATCGCCTTGATTGTTCATAGTTGCTGTGGCAGAATCTAAAATGACGATGGAGGATGCTTAGATAAAGCGAGAATAGCCTGAAGAAAGTTACGATCATTCCCACACAGAAAACACACTTGGTAAATGGGGACTGGATATATCACCAATTTAATAGTCTTCAAATTGCTTGAATTAGACTGGTTTGGAGAACAAAAACTTCTTAGAAGAAAAGCTTATACGATTATGATCTGACTTCACTTACCTATAATTTCGTGATATGCTTTTATAATTTTGTGCTATGTTCAAAAGTATGTAATTAAACAGGAAAACAAACAATCCCGTAAGTCATTAACCGTTAATTGAAATCGAAATTACATAGACATTTAATTTTGAACAGCTGCAGTCGTCATATCAAATCATCTACAAATTGTTGGCAACTTCAAACAGCTAAACCTTACCAAGAAGGCCTTCTTCCTAGATGTGATCCTTATTACAAGAACAATTACCTTTAATTACACGTTGATTCATAGTGTTAGTAAATAAATTAAAAGCAAAACCACCCCGTAAGTCGTTAACCGTTAATTGAAATCGTCGCTAATTTCGTATAACTAAACTCGAAGCACCAAATATTCAAAACAATTTCTAATCAAACCTTTACCAAGAGGTTTTGCCCTCGTCCTGTCCAGAAGCCATGTAGATCAAAGAGCATGAGCTACCAACGTAACAAAAACTCAATTAAAGGGTTAATTTACTAGAACCCGTACAAAGTGACATCAAGAGTGGTGACTCTTTAAAAGTCAGGCTTTGTTCGAGTTTCATGTTTGAAAGGCTGCGAGTGTAAACTGTGTGATGGGTTATACAAATTTGTATTATTAGATTCGTTCGTTGAAAGGCTTCATAATAATTGCATTCGCGACTAAAAGATTGTATAACGGGAAACTCAGAAACTCTGTCTTGCTTTAATTCATTTTATTAATCACAACGACTCGTTAACGACCGTAAAGTAGGATTGTGCAATCGAGTCTAACAAATGCAATGTTTGTCGTACAACAGTATATCTATATACATAAAAAGTCGGGCTAGTTATACCGCTTATAACTGGAAAACGGATGGACAAATTTTCATGATTTCTACTTTTGTTGGATTTGTTGACCTTGAATAGGATAATAAAATCAAAAATCATGGCCAGGTCGAAACGAAATTAGCTGGGACCCCTACCCCCTAGTTTTTTATGTATATATATTTTTTCTTAGATAGGGCTGAAGTAATAACAACCTCGTCTTCTTCTGACTACACATAACAAATGAAACAGAAAACACCGGATCATCTATAAGCTCAGGCCAGAACAGCTGACGGCTTGGAAAATGGGCATTTTCCGCGAAATTTAACGCATTCAAATGCGCCCGCTGTCCGAAGAATTGAAAAGGAAACCCGAATCTCCCATTTGCGCCGTATGTCCGACCTTTTTTGCACAATAACGCCAGTATATGTATTAGTGCATTATGTTGGGAAGCCGGCCTTTATGTCGGACAGTACTCGGATGCAATTCAATAAGAATATTGTGGGGAAGATTAGAAAAATGATGAGTTTCCCAAGATACGCGGTAATATGAACGGTATAGCTACACGAATAGAACGTTTCAGTTATGAGATTCATTTCATACAATAGCCAGAACTTATCGATCCGAAATAGAAGATAGAAAAGTTTTTGATGAAATTAATAGCACCGTCAGAGTTTTATTAATTCTGTCAAACCCTGATGTAGGTCAAGCTGTCTGAAATCCTAATCAAAATAGCGCCCAACAAATATCCGTTCTATATTTTAATAAATTAAAAAAATCTCTTCAACAACTCCCAAGTGAAATTTCCATCGTTTTCACGCCAATACCAGACAGAGACATCGGAAAATACCCACAAGAGATGACAGCGAATTTAATTATAAACATAATAAAAAATCTCGAACATCCCTTTGAATAAGCGAACTACTTGGTGTTGACGAAAAATAAATTGTGGAGCGACAACGAACCTTATTGGATCGTGATAGGACAGACGCGCTCGTTCGGCGTCGTCATCCGACTGAAAAAAAAAAGTCCTGTCTATAATATTGTAGATACGATCGACGCGAGAATGAGGGTGTCTTCTATATTTTTATTTAAATTCAAATTATATTTCACACGGCAAGACATGGAGTGGACGATTTCGATTTGCGCACAAAGCTAAAAGGGGCCTTGAATTGCGATGACATCCTAATTCGATCCGAGAGGTTTTTATTTACATATTCGAACATACTTTATTGGACGTTAATGATCCATTTGAACGCGTAAGGATTCTCAAATCTCATTAAATTTCAAAAGGATCTAAATAATCCGGTTCGCAGTCGTAACTGAAAACAAATGAACTAGTCTGGGGCAAGGGAGATTTAATAAACACCTCTAAGGAACTGACCGTTAGTTAATAGTACTCGAGGGCCGGCAGATTATTCATGGCACAATGAAATAATTAATTGGTGCTCAAATCCCGGCTCCCGGCGCGCCATTATGGGAGTTGTTGTGTTGGCTCAATAGACCTCTGTCCATACAGAGGCCACTTGCGGACTAAGGTGTGAATTAGACACTTCGGATTTCGGAGGGAACTATTTTGAGTTTGGAATGCGGGGTGTTTTACTCAAAATTATTTCGAGATGGCCAGTTTCATTGTGGCTGAAAAACGATTATTTTAGTTTAAAGTGTGCTATTTCAGCTGGTGTATTAAATTAACTATAAGTAAATGTAAATTACTTAAACTTGGTTATTTCTGCCTATATCTTTGTTAGTGATTGTAACAAAACATCACTAGCTTACATAGATAGATAGCTTATCTGTTTTTCTTCTTCACCAGGCATGGCAGGAGGCGGCATGGGACAAGCTATGGGCGGCTACTACGGTGCCGCTTACGGCCCGCTGGGGGCCAGCATGGCCGCCGCCGCTGCAGCCGCTGCACAGCAGAACGCTATCTCCGCTGCTTTGACGCCTAACGCTCAGGTACATACTCTTTCTTTTTTCAATAATCAGCACAGTAAGTTACACGGTTGCATTATTGAAGCTGTAGTAGAAGGAGGTATTGTAAATATACTTAGAAGCGCTAGGTCTACTATAGATAGTGTTAATTTACTTTTAAACTAAAAGCAACCTTTCAAGTAACAGTCAGATAAGTTTTAGTAAAGACTGCATTAAATATGATTAATATAGAGAATGCCTTATGGAATTAAGTCCACCAATTGTACAACTAACAGTGCAATAAAGTTTAAATAAAATAAAATAAAAAGATAATTAATTTTATAATTTCTAATCTGCTCTTTTATCTGACACTATTGAACAACTTTACTCCAAAAGTCATTCATAAAATAAAACTATGTCTTAATTACTTACTATAAAACAACAGGTTTAAATCTCAACTTTCACCATTAATTTATCGAGCCCAACCACTCTTAACCCCTCATCCGAAGGGTAAGACAGTTCTAAATGATTTCGTCAAGACTCCGCAGTGCAGGCTGACGCGTAAACCTCGCCACGCCAATTTAGTTCTAAACCGCTTAGGGCCGTGAAATTGAGAGCTTCGTGCGAGATGCGTTTCATTAGCCCGCGTAAATGAAATAGATGTAGTAACATTACAGAGCATATTTTATTGGCGGTTGCAGGTTAAAAAAACCGGCTAAGTGCGAGTCGGACAAGACCTATTTAGAAGCCGTTTAAAAATAATCTGCTCGTAGATAAGATAAAATAAATCTTTACTTGCATTAAACATGGTAGTACAGATTCAGTTCTTACATTTATAAATGGGCATTCATGTTTAATCGATCTATTGATAAGCAAATATTTTGACACCGTCGTATGGACCGGGATAGCCCAAAATAAGTTCCAAATAGTCACTGTTGTTGAAAAAGTGAAATATGCGATCTCGAGATCGATTGAGATGCATAAGTGTGACTAATATGATACGTCTGTTATTAGGTAGGTAAAATGAAAATAAAGTGATAGCTAGGTGAGGACCTACCTCTTGAAGCAAGCGCACTGTTTCCCATAGCCATTGTTGTGCCGAAATGAAACTTTTCAAAAATGCTGACACACTGTCTCAAGAAATGCGCTAATCATCAAACCACCATGTGTTAAATGGAGCGCGTTACCGAAATTGTTAATGAAGCGTTAAATGAAGTGCTAAATTAATTATTACCTGAAATTATATTGTTAAATTTAAGCTTTTTTTAACCGTGACTTGGAGTGGATAGATCAAAAACGCCGGTTTCTATTGACGTTCCCATAAATCAAATGGTTAGGTAGCGCCATCTTTTAATAGCCGTTTCTTAATTTCTGTAATCGGGTGTTAAATGAAGTACTTTTTTAACATGTTGCGAAATTAACATGACTAGATTTTCAACATAAAATGCTGACACATTATCTTTATCTTGTCTGCTGTGCTCATAAATTTTTCATAAACCATATGTTGGAGGTCTAATAAGGCGTTAAATAATTTGCTAAATTGGTTAACTTTTGAAAATTAAAAGGTTAAGAGCTAAAAAATAAGGGTTGGGAAGTGCTAAGGACCGTGGAAATAACCGGTGATAATACAGACTACACGATCAATATTCATTTGCGGGTTAAAATTTTGCTTCTTTGTAAATATATTTTTTGTGTAAATGTTTATGGTAACGAAATAAATAAAAACTACTTTACCTACAAAAAGTTACATGCATGGTGTGAAGCATAAATGAAGGCAAGTTTTCATAAATTTTGGAGCCATAAAACATCTTTATTAAGGACGCTTCCAGTATCAGTAACTTAAAATCCCATTCATGAGGTGCGATCCTACGTTCCTAATTCAAATAAAACTATTCAATTCAACTTTGTCACCTGACCACAGCCTAATACCGATAATGCGTTTCCCCGCACCAGATGGCGCTATCGTCTCGCAGTACCAGCCCTTGCTAATTATTTTGTGACGACTCACCGGGCTTGAGTGTAAACAATGATGCCGAGGGTGCAGTAGTGTGACCATGGGTTGGAGAAAATTTTGGATATTTTTTAGGACTTTGTAGTTAAGTTGTATAAAAAAGCTACGTCATGTTTGTAAGGTGCAAGTGGCTGGTATACGAATTATTTATCATGTAGATCTTTATTGTTTAATGTTCGCATGTTGATTTTATTTGCTGTTACTATTTTAAGTTTTAATCGTTCGTAAGTTCTTCTGTTTTTGCTTGTGTTACGTGAAGTACCGCGTAGTATTTATTTGAGGCCATAGAATGGACAAATAGTATCTCTACTCCGAACGCCCACTATTATAACGTAGTATTTGAGGCCACAGTGAATGAGTATTTATTCACCGCTTAGTGCCAAGCCGGACTTTTCCTGTAAACGTCCAAAAATATATTTATGTGAAGATAGATCTCTAGAAATATTTCACCAATTTATTGAAAGCATAGATGTTCACAACACGAGTAACATGGTTTTGCGACTAATCTCCATCAATCATAAATGGACATGTATTTTTGCTCTTCCATAGCACTTGTTTTATTTTCTTACTTGTAAAACTGAACTGGGAAAATTTATATAAATCATGGTTTCCCTGTTAAAATCCGTTTGCCAGAACCCATTCCCCTGTTATATCGTAATGGGAGGGATTGAACAAGCGAGGCTAATGTTGTTAATTTGTTGTACAACATGATTATTACTTTTTAATATCACTATTCGATACCAAACTGTTGTGTCATATGTTTAAATCGGAGGTGTGTGTTGCTAAATTAACGCAAGGCATGTAAAAATAGGAATAGGGCATAATTTCGACGTATTTATTTTATTTTGTATACTGTATGCCAACTCAATAATGTAGCCTTGTAGGACTAATGATCAGTTCCTTGTATCCTGATTTTTAACTCAGATCTGTTTGAAGTGAGCATTCACTTCATTCCAATCTACATCTGTCCTGTGATTGGATAATAGCAAACGCTGAACCAATCACAACACAACACAATAATGTAGTATCCAATCCATCGCTTACTTGATCAACTCATAATATTGAGGGGTATAGAACCCACCAGGAAACTTACACATTGTTGAATTCAACATGAAATACCCAAGAGTTTGCATGACAGGATAAATTGGAGGATTTCACGGTCCGGCCTCTACTTGAGACCCGGTAGTCGCTAATAAGCCGATTGTAGCCGCTGACAGCCGTCTCCAGCGGTTTGAGACACGGCTATTGCACTTTTTAATCCCGCAATTATTTTCCATTCAACGTCCGTCAACGCCAAGTATCATAATCCGTGATCCAATTTGCGCTGTGGTCGTATGGCTTTGGTAGCAGCTGAGGGAATGCACTTGTTAATTTAGTACTGTTATGTAGCTTTATAGTTACTTTATTAACTGTTTATTTATACAGTTGAACGATCCAGAGTTAACGATAATATTGTAAATATTACTGTCTTCAGAAGTAGAAGAAGACGTCTTTACAAGATTCCTATAGGTGATGGAAATAATAAATGCAGATTTCTATGTGAAAATGATATAGCAACAAAAACACCCACACTTTTTGCCGGAAACAAAACCAAAAACAAAACCAACCATAACTTTTTCTTTTTTCTTATGTCAATATCAAAATAAAAATAAATCTTTTTTTTTAACAGATAAGAGATGTGGACACCTTTGGTGCAGTACACCGCTTTATTGACTGAAGTATCGAAAAATAATAATAACAGACAATTGTCATTTTGCTACTTAAATTTACGAATATATTTAAATCAGAATAGGTTACAATGTCTTGAATGAGTGTGTCGCCTACACAAGTAGGTACTAAACAAAAGCATTCATATCAAAAATTCTGATCGATTTAATTCCTATCAAAATCAGTACACGGTTTTTCCTCTCAAACTCACACTCGATCCAAATAAACTCACATAAATCTCAATCCGAAGACTAATCCAATAACCCATAAACGGATCTTCGTCCCCTGTTTAGCGTCTCGTCACATCCGAGATTAAACGTCAAACAGAGAGGGGCTGGAGGAGTTTTAAATCGAGGGCGAGCCCTCCGACTTACATGTCAAGTAGTGTTTTAATTTGCACTGTCGGGGCGTTTGCGTAAGGGATTTTAGTAATTACGCGGCCGAACTTTTTGTTTGTGTTAGTGCATTGACTTGATGGCTGTGATGTTGGGTATCTTTAGTTTTTATTACTAAAATTAGTTAGGATTTTAAGTATGTAAAAAGGTCATAACAATTTAAATAATGAAATACGACGGTAAATAAGTAATGTTACTACTTTGCTGATATCTAACATTTATGACTACTAATTAAATATTAAACCTTTTTTTATGATTCTAATCTCTCTGTATCATTAACTTCTTATGCATATTGGTGTCGAAAAATAATAATCATTTAGATTTAAAACTATTACTACTAAAACACATGTCCGAGTATATTGCAGTTCTTTTGCATAGACATCAAAATGTTATCGTTTCTCGTTTTAGTAGATAATTTATAGTCTTGACGTCTGTTGCCAGAAATTAGTGTTTATTCAAACATTTTATACACTCTCCAAATAAATAGTTAATCTTCATTATACAAAAAAAACGTTAAAAAGCTAATAGAGTGTTTAGAATGCGTATTTACAAACATCAATAACATTCAACATCGAGAAAGTCGTTTCAAAATGTTTTCGGCACATTCTTAATTCTTTTACTGTTAACTCTTCACTTTGTATTCAGCTGTCCGTCGAAGACATCTGCCTCTATACAGCTTTAAGCGCTTGAAAGTTTATTTATAACCAGCGAGTATTTACTATTTACAGTTGTTACTTTACACAGTAAATAAAACATGTTTTTTGCAGACGCTCTTCAAACAAAAGATTGTGTCGTAACAAAAATCGATTGAATTTTTAATACGCTTGCGAATTTCAGGCTATTTTGCATCGAGTTACTTTAAACTAACCAGTAGTTAATCATTTGTAGCCAAAACAAAGTTCGTTTAATCATTAATTATACTTTGCGCCTCGTCCTCAATATTAGTAATAACTATAACTTAGCCTGTAGTTAATCATTTGTAGCCAAAACAGCTGTTATTAAGCGTGTTAAACGAAGTTACTTTTCTATACTTTGCTTCAAAAATCTGGCTATCTTTTAACCTTAACGGATGTGTTTATCAAAATTCTTCTGATATGCTTTTGTTTACGCGACCCCCGGCGGCCTACCGATCCCTGAACGTTTAAACAAAATTTTACTTATGAATATTTATGTTAAGGCTTAGTGGCACCGTCTTTATAAAAAAAATCTATCTCTAGTCTGTTAAGAGTTATGTTTATAGAAAAAACTTAACGTATAGCCAACGTTGTTGAAATTGTGCAATGGATGCAACTCACGGTTTGTTAGATTTTCGACGTTTGCTATTAGTTCACTATGGTATTACACTACAACAGATCTACAGTCGACTAATTGAATAGACAGTGATCGCTTCTGAAATCTTATTTAATGAATCGAGGGAAAGTCCAGGCTTCAGCCCCCGGCCGATCCATCACAGCCTTTGTACTTGGTAATAGACTCCCGACTATCGGATGAAAACGCATTTTTAGGGATCCGTGTATAATACAAATAGGTACCCAGAATAGCTGCGAACCAGACTATTCGAAACTTTTGATGTTTAAGATTTTGATTTTTACTACTTTTTTGAACTAATGACTAGGCAGTATCCTCATACATACCTTAGCACGTTCTGTGAGAAAACAAATGAAGATATTTTATATTAAGTAACTAGAGCACAACAGTTTTTTTTTTCAAGAAATCTGTTCGCTGTGATGCCGTTAAAGGAAAATGCCTATATCAATTATTTTTTTTGACGTTGTTTGTACAAAATATTTTGATTGTTAATTTTTACTATTACTTAATGTAAAGTTTTATTAGTGAAATGTATAAATGGTCAGTGTTTACCACCACCAATAAAAAAACATGATCGATCGTGTATTTTTCGTGTCAGTGCTACCTACTACGAAAAACGAAATCCGTCAATACGTTCAATTATTGTTTTTCGGATCCAAAACATTATCGTCGCGCCTAATCGAGGCCTCGGGTGACCAGAGGGCTGGCAGCTACCTCGGCCAGCGAATCAGTCTTGCCATACAAAGAGGCAATGCTGCCAGCCTCTTGGGCACCCTGCCGCCAAGCGGCGGAAATTTAGAAGACGTTTTTTTATTTATAGTAGATTTAAGTTCTTTTTTTTCTTTCATTTATTCTTTAGGTTAAGAGTTATTTCTAAGTAAATTTGTTTTTTTCTGTTATTCATTAAATAAATGTTTACCTTTAAACATTTTAGGTGTGGAATCCTTATTTTGAAGTGCTTCGGATCCGCAAAACCATTATACGACAGTACGATATTGACGGATTTCGTTTTTCGTAGTAGGCCTCCTGGTCCGGAACCTTCACACCTTTCACGACACTCCCAAAGTCAGTCCGTTTTTCGATTACCGCCACGATCGGACCCTAAACTCTACTAAACAATATAATCAGCTACCATTCACCGGTATATTAACACGTACACACTGAGACCGTTTTGGCCGTATTAAAAATAGTGATTGGGCGTTTTGCGCTGAAGGAATTACGCCTTTAACGAACCATTGTGATTTTAGTATTCGATTATAGCGATACGTGATTTATAGATGGTAGATTCGCCGTGAAATCACGTGCATGCGTTGCAACTTTGCTAATGGGGTTGGTTTTGGTGGTCACAATAGTGGAGTTATGGTTTTTTTGTAACTTTAAAGTAAGAACTGGCTTTGACTCAGAACGTTGCGCTGGTCAAAACCAATTTTGACTGTTTTTTTTTTCAGTCAAAAGTGATTTTTTAAACTGATTGCGGTTTTTGTCTTTAACATCTAAATATGTAGTTTATTACCGACTTAATTTTTCCGGTTTAGGTCTTGGATGTCTCTGGTATCATTCAAATGTTTATAAGAAAACTCTATATACCTAATTCAAAAACAAAAGTCATGTATGATTAGAGCAGAACTCTACTTTATTTTTAAAAAGCTGATTATATACTGGTTGTAGATATTGTAGAATTCAAAATGTGAGCGTTTTAAACTACCGGTATATTGAGGTATGTCGATATTACAGTAACAATCACAACATCAGTTCCGACATCAAAAAAACCTCAACGCGTAACCAAACAAAGCACCTTCACACCGCGAGCGAGTAAATATACCTTTATTGGTCACTCACACGAAAACAACAAATTTCAATATGACATGCGTTTTGTAGCATAAGTTAGGCGGTGTAAAATACGGGCCGGGCGGCGATAAAGCGTATAGTTGATGTCACCTTGTCCAGCTAATCCTGATTTAGCGTGCTAGCTGTGAGAGATGCGTGTGCGCATCGTACCGGTAACAACGGTCAGGATATCCAGTATAACCTGAACTCGCGCTCAGAGGGCAGTCTATACAAGCAAAGCTCAATTTACAGTGGTAATATTTGTACAGAGAACAGCATGTCAAGCTAAACACTGCGGTGTCTTATGCAGTTGCAATAAGGCTTACTTTTCGTCAGAAATGTATCGTCTGATTTGCTGTACTGTACTACAAACAGGCTGCGCGGACGGCGAGCGAATCGAAGAATGGTTTACGACCGATTTAAAGTTTTGAATGCGATTCGGTTAAATGATTTCGAATGTGGATATGGTGGATTTAGTGGACAGGGCTGTCTTTGTAAGGTTAACTATATAGGAAAAGATTTAGTTCATCAGGAAACACTCAAAACAATAGTTACCTATTATATATTTTTTTAAACATAAAAGAACAATGATATTAAAATTTTAATGTAGATGCGAAATGAACGAACATTTCACATCACACTTCTAATCTAACGATCGAATCCATTTTGGCTGACTTTTCTTCAAGCATCGTTTTCTGACTTAGTACGATAATTCTAAATGTCCTAATCTAATGTACACTGTACGGCACATAAGTTAAACACAGCATACGGCAATATTTTCCTCGGAATATTGTAAAGCGTTCACTTCATTAAAAAATTAAAATTCAAGCCATTATCCGTGTCCTTTGTTAAGATTGATTTGTGTGCTTGACCGTGTAAAACGAAGCATTGCGCTTTCTCGTCAACACAACCAGTTTTCAACCTTCTGTGGTGTATATAAGCTCTTTATTTGCATTCTTGATGGTCGTAAACTGATCCCATTCAAATGAAAATGTTAATAAATTTTCAGTGAATTATTCTGTTTGTGAATTATTTTCCGTTTTAGTGATGTATCATCGTAGATTTAATCTGCTGTACAAACAGCTTCACAATGTGTTTATATTTTTAAATAGGTGCTATTGACTACATATTTTAGGCCGTTATGAATGACACTGACCTAATACTGCCAAACACAAATCAAATTGGCAGAGCTTTTGATCCGGTTAGCCAGAAAGATGCAGGTTCAAGTCCCGCCCGTTCGAAATTTGTGGTCTCCTATTCCATCTTAAAAAAGTTGAAATTCACAATCGGTTAACCCATAAAACATGATATTATTGTACCAAATTCAAAACCATGCATCCTTGTTACAGGTTGGTTCATCAATGGACATGTCAAAATACTCCATCGAAGCTGAAAAGTACCGGAGCTACGGCATGTATGCCGACCCGTCCCGGGGTTACCTGGACTCTGCGGCCTTATCCAAGGCCTACATGTACATGGACCAGCAGCAGCAGCGGTCTTACCCCATGGACATCAGCAAGATGTACTCCGAGGCCTCGGCCGCCGCCATGGCAGGGCTCAGCTCAGCAGTAACCTCAGCCCCATCCAGCCTCTCCCCTCGATCCCCAGCAGAGTCCCCGGACATGACTAATAAGAACCAAGACAGACCAGAAGGGTCGTCTTCCTCAGGGTCCAATCCGTCACCCTCTCTTCCATATTATCAGTCCTCACCGAGCATCCTCATGCCGCAATATCCAGGACAGTACGCTCAGGCCGCGCAAGCAGGTTCAGAGTTCAGGAGGCCATTAACAGTCATATTCTGACCTGATACGTAAGCCTGTTGCTGTTGATGACTTCGTTTATTGTTGTTTTTCGTTTTCGTGTAACTATCAGCGGTTGTATTCCGTTTTTTTTTTCATTCAGATTTTTCGTCAAGATTTTGACGGTCTTTATTGAATGACAAGTATTTGGTTGCTGATTATTACCTCGAAACGAATTTCGAGATTTATTGTTTACTAGAAGTTTTTATTTATGTTTTTTTACTTCGCTGTAAAAATAACCAGTGATTTTTGACGTTTCACGATGCCTTTCGTGATTTTCCAAAGTTCCTCTTTCATTTTCCTTTTTATTAGTTTTAAGATTTGAAATATAACTTACGAGAATAGTTAACATTCCAGTTTTAATATTTGTAAAGTGTAAATAGCAAATTATAGTTATCTATTTAATATTTAAGCATAATAATAATTGTAATTGAACATTGCTATAAAGATTTACGTATCCGATTTTGAATGATTTGAAATTAAGGATGCTATTTGAGCAACATTTTATCTTAAATTCCACACTCTTTACTTTCAATTTGATTAAAATCGATCTGCATTTATCATGAAATTTTTCTTTGTCCAAGGAGTATGCAAGTTTCCATTGTATTTTTTTCTAACGAAAACTACTTCATAGCAGTGTCCAATTATGGGATTTATGAAAAGAAGTCCAAATTACACTACAACGACTATTCTGTATTACTAGGTGTTTCTGTAAATAGTACTGTATGTCTCTAAAAGTATTTTCTGCCAGAGATGTGCGTCTGTAATATAAATAAAGTAGACTATTTATTTTATATTGCTTTTAGAAACCTTTTTCAGTTTTAGAGAATCTCTATTATAATCGCGGCGTTTTAATGTTCAAACGAACAGGCCATATAGTGCATTTTTGTGTTGCCATATCAGAAAAAATATTGTTATCTAAAGAATGATTGATTGAATACAATTGAAAGTAAATTACTTTTTTGATATCCTACAAATAAAACGTCAAAGATAAGATTTAATACTCATGTTTCTACCCTTTTAAGTAAGGTATAACTTTAATGTTACATTTCTGAATGTTTTTCTTCAGTATTTTTTTATTTGTAATGTACCTATTGGTTAATAAATAATTGGGTAGGTATGTCATGTAGAATTCAGTCATTTTGTAAAATTATGGAACTAACAAGCTGATTGTAAATGCACATGTTTGTGAAGAAGTCGATTGTTATAATGAGACTATTAGAACTTAATTAAAATATTACGCCTAAATAAATTAATTAAAAATCTGATCCGGTCATTTAATTTTGTATCATTGGGTACTAAGTTACTATTACTACAGTTCTGTACATAGTAGTAGGCTACTTAAGTAGATAAATGTTTCACAACATGGTAAACTTTATATAAAAATTGCAACAAGGGTCGGTGCAACAAATGTGTTTAATTATTTAAAAAAAAACATACAAAATAATAATATTGTACCTTTAAAAAATCTGAAGTAGAAAACGTCTGAGTCCTACTCACCCCAAAATATTTATATTTATTTTGTAATCGTCATCGTCACCGCTCATTTCGCATTAAAATAGTTAAATAAGCAATTTTAAAGTGCTATCATTTAATTCAAAAATTGCAAAAATAACACAACATTGAACCATAAAGTATAGTTCATAATGGTCATGTCATAATTAAAAAAAATATTTCATATTGCACGGTACAACAGTCCCCTATGTTTTTTAATAAAATATGCGCTTGATAGATATCACTGCTGCCAGGGGTAGTGATTTGGCATAAAATAAACAACTGCTGTCTTTTGTACGGCAAAATGCGCTGGAATAACATAAACAATTGAAGGAACCCTCCGGTAATAGGTAGGTGGGAGTATACAGGGTGATTGGGAGTTCAAGTCTGGAAAGTAATTGTTGACGTGCAGAAATTAGAGGTATACGTACCGGTGTGATAAAAACTTTTGAAAATCCCTTGAATTGTAATATTAAAAAGTAGATAGGCTATCTTAGCAATAAAGAAAAAAAAATACCCATTTCTGGTGGTACTCACTCTTTTAATGGAGTCATTGTAACCTACTAGGAAAGTAAGAAATTAACAGTATCTAGTATGTGAAGTGAACGTAAATATTGTGTTTAAAAACAATCACTAAGAATATGGATAAGGGATTAACGAGAAAGCACCTACAATGAATGTAGCAGAGATACAGAAAAAAACCGGCCAAGTGCGAGTCGGACTCGCGCACTAAGGGTTCCGTGCCAACTTTAACTGAATTAGGGATTCTTACTTCCACTTAGCCAAAATACCACAATATTTTGTTGCCCGCAAATAAAACTTTGTTTTTCATATTGTTTGTATGAAAGACAAAGTTATATTTGCGGTTGATAAAAATGTGCTATATCTCAAAAACTGCTTGTTCGATTTCGCTCAAACCAATTTTCGTTGAAAGTTTATGTTAAGATCTACATTACACATTTTTTTCAAAATTTTCCCTTCCTTAGTTCAAAAGTTAGATGGGGGGGACGCCCATTTTACCACTTTGGAAGCGTCTATATCTCAAACGTTAGACTTTTAGAAAAAATGGTTTTAGGAACCTCAATGTCATTTTGAAAGACCTATCCATAGACACCCCACACATATGTTTGAGTAAAAAAAATTTTTTTGGTTTTAGTTTCATGTATGGGAGCCCCCCCTATAATATCATTTTTTCAAATTTTTTGTACCTGAATCGGAAAGCGGTAAAAAAGATACACCTACCTACTAAGTTTCAGCGGTGTGATGCTAATAGTTTCAGAATAAAGTGGCTGTGACATACGGACGGACAGACAGACAGACAGACAGACAGACAGACTTGACGAAACTATAAGGGTTCCGTTTTTTGCCATTCGGCTACGGAACCCTAAAAAACAGGGGGTAAGTACCAATTAATTGATAAATCAGAAAGGAGACATTTTTTTTGGGCCCAGTAGCAACTTGTAGCGTCTAATAATGACATTGCACCCTAAATTAATCACTTATTTTTTAGAAGATTAGACGAAAGATAACGTTTAAATGAAACCGGAATAATAAAATCGAACTAAACGATGCGTTGTGTTGACTACTTTTCATCACGCCATTCCTCCTTTACAAATACGTGTAAAGGAACGACGGGCTGGTCAATATAAAAACAATATCAATTATTTCAAGTACGTGATTTTGTTTAGATCACGTTTTTTCTACTTTTATTTATTTTAAACAATTGGAATCTCCGAATAAAATATATTAATTGCTTTTTTAAGATTTTTGCATAAAATGATTATCTAGTAAAGCCGTGGAACGGATAGCAACTCTGACATTTATCACTGACATTGACAGGAATGGCTGGAGTGTCATTAGTCACACTTTCCGTTTGACGTTTGGCTTTACGTCACCTTCCATTTGTTTTGGTTTGTTTTGAATTGAGTGTTTGTTTTCTCCGGATTTTTAACGAAAAATAGAAGCAAAAAGCATCAAGTACGGCCCCCATTCCACTAAACCGTTGTTGTGTAACTGTGCAGTGAGATTTCAACGACTGTGATTTTCAGAAACGACTGAAAATGTGCGTTAACTGGTACGTGTGTGGATTTAAGTTTTGATAAATTTTCAAATATTCCCGTTAGATAACGAAAAACTAATATTGTTAATGTTTTTAAGACATTATAAGGAACAATTTAAAATATGTTTCATTACTAGACGTCCCAATTTATGGGTGGGCCCATCCTCCATACAAGAAAAAAATGTCTCCTTTACTAAAATCAATCTAATGAATTTAGTAAAAATGCTACAAACTTCCTCAAATTAGTTTAAACACCAAGATACAAATAAATTACACCCTGTATATGCCAACTCAGCACCTCCGCCCCGTTATTATGACAAAACGAGGCAGAATAAACACCGCGTCGGATGCAGGCCCGATTGTTTTCAATGCAAACACAATCATGACTAATAAATACACCTATCCCACTACTGGGCTGAGTTCGAGTACCAGACGTGAAATTGTCAGTAAAAAAATATTGTCAATAATTCAAACAAATAAGTTTTGCCTGGCTGAATGGAGTTATTCTGCCTGGCCGTGAAATAGTTATGACGAGAAAAGAAAGGTTTGTGTTGTCTGTGGATCCATTAAGCATAGATATGTAAGTCATAGATAGGCCATATAAAAAAAACATAGATATCAAACCATAATTAATATTATTCTATCCTCCTATCTATACCTTTGTAGATGCATCCACTAAATTTTAGTAATTTCATCGATAAAAACTCAGTTCCTTGCAACCCTGCCTGCGGCATAATAAAATTATCATCTATCAAAATCATAAAATACGCCACCATTGAAATTAGAGACAGCCATCAGTGTAATCTACATTTAAATGCGAACCAAGTAATTGTTTCACGAAACAACGAACAAAATTGCACGTATCAAGTCATTACAGCACTATCATGGAAACTCAAGTTTTCATAATCCTCGCACTTTCGTCGCATTTCCCAAGGTTTCCTTCGCCATAATTATTATTTACTCGCCTGAGGGTGTATTGAGTGACACCCACTCTTTGCTATAATTACTGGTTAGCAGACACATTGTCATGTTTGCCTTGAAAAGGGACGTTTTCTTACGTGGTAAGTATGTACTACTGTTGTTTTACGTGGGTAAAATAATGTTAGCATAGACACTTGTAATTATCTGCAAGTGAGATGTTACAAATTAAGTTATATAAGAAATCTGGATTCAATTAATTAAACTACTATTACAGCGTATTTTCAAGGCACCACGGACAAATTTCTTGCCATATGAATTGACGCCACTTTTCATCAACTCATATAAACGCTTTCATATTCGAAATTCAAATTTCAAGAAATACGACACAACTTGACACATTTTAGCTTGGCACACTGATTCCACTGTTAAATGTCAAAGTTTGAAAAAAGAAGAAAAATAGTGCAAGGAAGGTAGATTTTTAGAACCCGCGGTCAGTGTGTCGGTCTGGCTCCGTTAGCCATGTCAAGATGGCGTCTCATTTTCTCTTTATTAATTTCTAATTGTAATAATGTACCTAGCTAGCTACTAATTTATTTCAATTTTATTTCCTAGTGTGTAACAAGTGCGTGTGTTTATTGATTTTCCCTTCACGATACAAATTGAAGAAAAAATTCGTGTGAACTTTCCGTCGATTTGGTGTTCAGTGTTAAAACTTTACCTAATTCTTGTCAACTTGACCCTCAGTCAGAAGTCATTTGTGGGACAATAGACTGACCGCTTGCCATTTTCTGCGGTTCAATTCGACGGTTTGCCGCGTTTATCCTGTCAAATGTCAAAAGACACGTGCCGGCGCGTGCGACTTTAAACTGTTATCGGTGATTTTGACAGCCCACTGTCGAGCCCAAGTTGTTTTTAGTGCGATAGCGACGCGGTTTTGTTTGTGGTTAAATCGGAATTGTTTAGTTGCAAGTGATTTTCATTATCACGAGGACAAAGGGGAGCGGATTGTGTAAGTTTTTTTATTTATTTATCTTGACGGATATTAATGTGAAGTGTCTCCCTTAATTTATTTTAAATACCTACATAATGAACTTATACTTCTAGTACCTAGGAAACCTTATGTAATCCATATAGTCATTAAGCGTTTAGAATCTCGGGTGCTTATAAATATAAATTAAAATAGGTCTAGAGCTAATGCAAGTGTAGTGTAGGTCAGTATCAAAAATTATTTCACATGTCGAACCCCAAAAATACCATCACCTAACTATTTTGTATTCTCTGATGAATAAAATAAAGATTTAGAAGTAAACTGCCAGTTTTGCGATGTATCCATCCACTGCACTCACTTTCGCGCGAGTGATATTCTAAAAATCTAAAAGATGGCCAAACATTTCATACAAATAGAAAATGAAATGATACATTTTTTTATTGTTAGGTCTGGCTGAGCCGTGAATGCTGTGATGCTGGTGAAGCAGGCTGCAAAGGTAAGTGGATTTTGTTTTCTTTACTATGACTATGATTTAATGTTATGTACCTACTTGAATCGGATCTAGATAGATACATTGTGTGTCTGCCATAAGACAACTTTTCTTTTATCGTTAATTTATACTTTAAGGCTTCTCTGAAGGACGTAGGTACGCTATTACCTGCTACTGGTCCATGCTACTCGTTTCTAGGCAGACTATGAGACTCCAATTGAGAGTCTCAAAGTTATGAAATAAATTACATTTACACATAAGTACTTAAGGCTTTTCGTCTTCTAATATTAATGAATGATTGACGTTTGAAGAGTTGCATTATATACATCTCATATACTTAATCTTTTCAAGTTATTGAAACAAGCGGACAGTAGCGAAAGCGCTAGTGATTGGGCCTAACAATACTAATTTAAGTGATCAATAGGCTATTTTTGACTGCCGTGTACCTAAATGTCTTACGCGTTCTACTACGTTGAGAAGTCTAGGCACGTAACGAAGGGAATGCTTTACATATTTTTGCCTGAAATATAACCCAGAACTTTTCATAGTTTTCAAGCAAACTTTCTTCGAAATTTTTATTTTACTTACTTACAGGGCTATAGAAATCAATACATTTAAGACCAATGTCAAAAAGTGATAAGATAAGATAAATAAAGTAGGTAGATAATTAAAATTAATGCACCAATTATATCCTTATAAATCACACACCAATCATATCCATTCCATTTTATTATTGTGTTCGAATAACAAGTAAGTATCTATTTCTTTCTTAAGCCAAATATATCTGCAACTGTGATCTATCATTCAATCCGACCGCATTAAAACACAGGAGCAGCAGAGAAAAGAGTAATAAATAAAACTGTCCTCGGAGTTTGCAACTAAACACATATTTCAGAGACGTCGCTTTGCTAGTGATGTTCCTACGCTTCTTAGGACGTATAGAACAGAAAATTCAGCCAACAATTGCCTCATATTTGCCAACGCTTCTTAAAAACGTTAGTTAGAACATAAAATTCAGCTTGTTTCGCCTCACATTTCCTTTATGGGTACATTATATTGAAGCTATATTTTTGTTGAGGCTGCATATTTCAGCTGAAATATCATAAGTCTAAGACAATGTTGATTTGATTTATAGTACAGGTTCTAATTTGGTTGACATAACTATGAAGTTAAAAAAAGAAACTATGAAGTCATTAAGTCCAAATTGCTAAGTACAGCTTAGCAAGTCCATAAATGATTAAGGAGTAACTTTCAAACGTGAAATTTGTTGACAAATACTTTTGTCTAGCATACAATGACGGAATTACAGCGTCAGTTAATACATTTTCATGATGAAGATCTTTAATAAATAATAATCCAGTAAGGCTCGGAAAATCTTTGTCATCATTCAACTCATTTCAATTTAATAACCAACAAAGGCACTGGTATCCTACCTCGCAACACTATTCCTTGCAAGGAGGGACTTTGTATGAAAAACAGCTATTGTCCTCCCCCTACTGAGGAGTTTAAAAAACTCCCTCTCAAGATTACCCTCTTATTGATTACGGACAGATTGTTTGAGTTATTGACAGGAGAATTGTCATTGACGTTAAGGGTGGTTTTCTTGTCTTTAACGAAAATATAAAAACTTGGAAAAAATAATGGGAAGATATCTGGGTGGATCGAAGTAATTGCAATCTTTAGACCTAAAATAAATGAAGGTTTTTATATAGACACAGTCATTTTCCACTTAATTCTGTACTGTTCTGTTTTCTGCAAGATGCCGTTTAATAAAATACGCTTAGTAACGCTAATATTAACACGGACATCCCGACTTTGACCCGCATAACCGAAACCTGTTGTTTACAAGTCCCGTTTTGTTTTTAAACTGCACTAGTTTGAATAAAAGTATTGATAAATAGAAGTGTTGCCACTAGCAGCTTCTAAAAAGGCGAGGGAAAGTAGCCTAACAAATCTAGAGTTATTAAGCTTTTCGTTTTAAATCTGATGATGATGAAACTGGGTAATTATTAGCCTTCTTGAATTTATTTAATATCCATTTTAAAACTTATAACAAAGAATGGTTTTAATTGTTGTTTAAGTAGTCAGTACATAAGTAATTACTACCCATCTCTGATTTCTGATCCACAACATTATTTAAATATTAGTATTATAAAATATCAGTATTTTTAAATTTTGATTGATTTAACTGTTTTTTTTTTCTTATTAATTTGTCTCTTATTTATCTGGTTAAGCTCGGACGAAGCAAATGTAATTTTATAAGCACACGTTGTTCTCATGTAAGTGACTGTATATTGTCTTTTAAGAGAATAAATATCTTTAAACCTAACTTATTATTATCAGATTAGCATCTTCCTATGGCGCTTTATAAGCATACAACTTATTAAAGTACAGCCCATTCAATCAAGCACAATGGTGTTACAAAATCATAATAATTGTGACATGATAGTTGTTAGCCGTGACAAGGGAGTGGGCGTATCAAATATGCGTGTGGGCATGTAAGATAATCGTCTGTTGCGTACGGAAAGATGTGAAGAAACTATCAATATTGTGAAACTGGTTATCAGTTGTTGTATGTAGTTACTGATATGGAAATTTTATAAGGTTCTGGTTGCATAAAATTTAACGCTAGGACCGTGGGGACCTGGTGCCCACAAACTGTTTCGTGAGTTGTCACAACGGCTTGTTGAGGCAACTCACGAAGCAAAAGCTGGTCTCTACCTCGGCCAGAGAATTATTCTCGCCATCCAGCGAGGCAATGTGGCCAGCCTTTTGGGCACTTTCCCACAAAGCAACGAGCTTTTCGATGTATATATGTAAGTAGTTTAGTTTAATTATTTAGTTATTGGTATAGGGATAGGTGAGACCGGTGTACCTAAACCTATATGCCCTAACGGTCGTAGAAATAAGAGAAAACTCCCGTTAGTATTCAAATATTTACATTTAATATTTACACGTTAAGAGAGAAGATACAAAGATAGAAAACGTAGGAAAACAGTAAAGAACAGAGAGGATAGGATAGGATTCGAAACAAGAATAGAAAATAGTAAGAAAAGATGTGAAAACTTAAGTACTTTCTAGAAAATAAGGAAATTGCTAGGTAGCGAGTGCGCGACCTCTCTGTAAGAGAATTTGATTCGGTCTGATCATCGTGGGCAATCGGAGAACCGAAGTAACCCGATGACTTCCGAGGCACGACGTTCTGCGGAGCTTGCCGAACGAAGCCGAAGACGCGCTCCTAGCGCGCGTAGTGGTGGCAATCATCAACTCTCGTGCCATGTCTTCATAGTTCCCATCTAAGAGTATAGATGGAGCACCGCTACAGTACTCCCCTGCTGAGACCGTTACTACGGTCGGTAGTAATCAGGGAAATGAACTTTCCTGCCGCTGCGGGTTCGCTTCTCCGTCTCGCTGTCGCTGTTAGATGTGACTTCTGTTTCACCCAACATGTAAGCAGGTTTCAAACGGTCCACTGAAACATTTACTTCTTTTCCAGACACGTCTAGCTTATAATGCTTCGAGTGACGTTCTAGCACTTTGTATGGTCCAGCGTACGGTGGTACTAATGGTCTGCGTACGTGATCTAGTCTCATGAAAACATGTGAAGTAGTTGCGAGATCTTTTGGTATATAAAACGAACCTTTGCTATGCCAGGCTGTCGGTTTGGGAGCCAGCTTAGACATCTGTATGCGCAGTCGTGTTGCGAAGTCTGCGATGTCATCTAGGCCAGTCTGTTCCGTAGGTGCTATGAATTGTCCAGGCAGACGAAGTGGTTCGCCGTACACCAACTCGGCAGCTGAAGACTGGATGTCGTCCTTCCATGCGCTTCGTATGCCCAGCAGTACCAGTGGAAGAGTCTCGCTCCATTGTGAAGTGTTCTGACACATGATGGCGGCTTTGAGTTGACGGTGGAGGCGTTCGATGATGCCGTTGGCGATAGGATGATAGGCGGTGGTGCTGAAGTGATGAGCGCCCATCTGAGAAGCCAACGCCTTGAACAGGCGCGACTCGAACTGGCGTCCTTGATCCGTCGTGATTTTGAGAGGGCAGCCGAACCTAGCTACCCAGCCAGATACTAGTGCGGCTGCGCAGGTCTCTGCGGTGATATCGCGGAGTGGAACTGCTTCAGGCCATCTGGTGAATCTGTCGATTATGGTCAGACAGTATCTGTAATCACAAGAAATGGGTAATGGACCGACGAGGTCGAGATGAATGTGTGAAAACCTCGCCGATGGGTTAGAAAAAGTGGATAGGGGTGAATATGTATGACGAGTAACTTTGGAACGCTGACATTCCATACACTGCTTTGCCCACTCTCTACAGTTTTTGCGTATCCCTGGCCATACGAATCTCTGTGTCACCAGTCGCACTGTAGCAGTCCTTCCTGGGTGGCACAATTGATGAAGGCTGTCAAATACTTGACGTCTGAATTGATGAGTGACAAAAGGTCGTGGAGTATCTGTAGAGACATCACAGTAAAGCTCGTGCTTTGATTCTGGAATAGTAACTTTTTTGAGTAGTAATGTTGATCCATTCTGTATGAGGTCTCGTAACTCAGGGTCTTCTGCCTGTGTTCGTGCGAGGCACTCATAATCGATCGCTGCTGTGATCTCCTCCACTCGAGATAATGTGTCTGCTACGACGTTGTCTTTGCCAGATATGAATCTAATATCCGTTGTAAATTGAGATATAAAATCGAGATATCTGAATTGTCTCGGTGAACATTTGTCTTTATTATTTATGAACGCGTAGCTGAGTGGTTTATGGTCTGTGTATACCACGAAATCTCTGGCTTCAACCATATGGCGAAAATACCTAATGGCTTCATAAATCGCCAGCAGTTCTCGATCGTACGGGCTGTATTTTTGCTGTGAAGGTTTTAGTTTGTGCGAGTAATACGCTAGAGGTTGCCAGTTACCTTCTTTTCTCTGTTGAAGTACAGCTCCTATACCAACATCAGATGCGTCTGTCGTAATAGCTAGTTCAGCTGCGGGGTCGGGATGAGCCAATAGTGCAGCTTCTGAAAGTGCGCGTTTGCAGTGATCAAAAGCTTCTAGCTGTTCAGGTGTAAAATCTACAGGAGAAGAGCCTTTAATCTTAGGTCCAGACAACAGTTTGTTCAAGGGAGCTTGAATGTGTGCTGCGTTTGGAATAAAACGTCGACTGAAGTTCCACATGCCCAAAAATCTTCGGAGTTCTTTCACCGTTTTGGGTAATGTGAAGTTCTGAATAGCCTGGATTCTAGTGTCTTTAGGTCGAGTTCCGTCTGCTGATACCTGGTAACCTAGAAAAGTTACCTCAGGCTTTCCCATAACACACTTAGATGCGTTGACCAGAACGCCGTAATTCTGAAGGCGGGTAAACAGTTGATGCAGGTGTTCTTTGTGAAGTGCTGGAGAACTCGAGAATACCAGAATATCATCCAAATATCCGTAGCAGAAGTCCAGGTCTCTCAACATTTCATCCATGAAACGTTGGAATGTTTGAGCTGCGTTTCTGAGTCCAAACGCCATGAACGGATATTCAAAAAGACCAAACGGGGTTGTTATGGCTGTTTTCGCTATATCAGCTGGATTCACGGGGATCTGGTGGTACGCTTTAACCAGGTCGATGGTAGAGAAGATAGAGCATCCTGACAACTCATGAGCAAAGTCCTGAATGTTTCGAATTGGGTACCTGTCAGGTATGGTGCGTGCATTAAGTGCTCTGTAGTCGCCGCAAGGTCTCCATCCATCGTCTTTCTTTCTAACGAGATGTAAAGCCGAAGACCAGGGACTCTCTGACCGTCTAACAATTCCGCAGGTAAGCAAATCATCAAACTCCTTCTTGGCGATTTTCAAACGCTGAGGGTCTAAACGTCTCGGTTTGCAAGCGACAGGCGGTCCTGGTGTAGTTCTTATATGATGCACAGTATTGTGTTTAGTAGGTAAACTACACATACCTGAAGGTCGTGCTACTTCCAAAAACTGACGCAAGATGGCGTAGTACTCATCAGACTCATCATTGTAGAAGACTTTTACCGATGAAATGTCGTCACTAGATTCCTGTTGCTGAGCTGGCACGGACATTTTAGTAGTACCATCGATAAGGCGTTTATGTCTGCAATCTACCAATAAATTATAAAAGCTTAAGAAATCAATGCCAATTATAGGTCTTGACACATCTGCGATCGTAAAATTCCATGTAAAATTTCGTCTAAGTCCAAAGTCCAGTTGAAGCGTTGTTGGGCCATAAGTATGAATGGTTGAATTATTGGCGGCAGTTAACTGATATTTGCATTTAGTGCAGGGCATCTTCATAGCTGACCTAGGAAACACACATAAATCTGATCCAGTGTCTACCAAGAAATTAATTTTAGAAGATCTGTCAGTAATAAATATGCGGCCTGGTGAAGTGAGGCAGTCGTGAGCCGCTATTTCTGGCTGCCTTGCGAGTTTTCCGATAAATACGTGCAAGGTTGAATGCATTTTCTCGCTTTAGTGCCATGCGTGTAATGATACCAGCAATGTGGGTGGTCAGGCGGAGGCTGACGTGGTCGCGACTTGCTCCTTTGACCACTGCTCGACCTCGATCGCGATCGTGCTCTAGAGTTATCGTCGACTTTGCTAGTAAGCGCAGCTACTTGCCTGGTCAGTTCACTTATCTGCTTAACCATCTGCTGATACTCGGATGACGACGCAGTATCCGCTGACATGCTGGCCACTTGGGGTACTGACGGCGCGATCTCGTGCACCTTGTCTGCCAAATCTGCTAGTTTCTCCAAAGGCAAATCACCCTGTGAAGCAATAATGGTTTGAACATTCTGTGGCAAGCGGCTTGACCAAATAGTTTGCAGAAAATCATTAGGAATAGAGGGACCAGCTAGATCTTGCAATCGTCTCAAGAATTGTGAGGGTTTTCGATCACCTAAATCTTCATCCATGAGCAATTGTTTGATTTTCTTTTGTTTCGAAGCAGATAAGCGTTTTATGAGCTCAGACTTCAGCTTTTCATATTTACCCGTCGCAGGGGGATGCTGGATTATGTCTCTAACCTCAACAGCATAGGCGTGATCTAGTTGCGCAGCAACGTAATAAAACATCGTCTCATCACTTGAAATATTAGAAAGCTTAAAGTTACCTTCACATTGCGCAAACCATAATCCGGGTTCTTCTGGCCAAAATGGAGGCAAACGTACGGCAACTCTGCACACTTGCGACGATATTTTCGCATCCGCAGGCACATTTTGTAATTCCATTGCATCTTCCATTGTTTCTTCCATTTTGTTTTTCTTGACTCCAAATGTCGGCTGTCACCACTATAGGGATAGGTGAGACCGGTGTACCTAAACCTATATGCCCTAACGGTCGTAGAAATAAGAGAAAACTCCCGTTAGTATTCAAATATTTACATTTAATATTTACACGTTAAGAGAGAAGATACAAAGATAGAAAACGTAGGAAAACAGTAAAGAACAGAGAGGATAGGATAGGATTCGAAACAAGAATAGAAAATAGTAAGAAAAGATGTGAAAACTTAAGTACTTTCTAGAAAATAAGGAAATTGCTAGGTAGCGAGTGCGCGACCTCTCTGTAAGAGAATTTGATTCGGTCTGATCATCGTGGGCAATCGGAGAACCGAAGTAACCCGATGACTTCCGAGGCACGACGTTCTGCGGAGCTTGCCGAACGAAGCCGAAGACGCGCTCCTAGCGCGCGTAGTGGTGGCAATCATCAACTCTCGTGCCATGTCTTCATAGTTCCCATCTAAGAGTATAGATGGAGCACCGCTACATTGGTATTATTACTTTTAATATTTGTATATTTAATCTATATAAATAAAACATTTTCACTCAGAAAAGGAAGTAAAAACTTCATTTTTAGGTGTAGCCCGAGCGTCTGACGATTCAAAGCGGATTCATACGAAATCCTTTAATTAACCGTGGGGACCATTTCAGGGGATAGGAATTGTATTTACTTTTGTTAAGGCTAAAAGTTATTATTGAAATTAGTTACATTTGTTGTTAATTTTTCCATTTTGACCGAATAAGAGCAAGTTTACTGGATGTTTTTTATTTGCAGGTATCCGTGATGAATATACTTTGAAAAGATAACTTCGTAATAAAACTCGTTGAGTTTATCATGTTACAGATAGGTACATGTATGCCACAAGGTGATTTGGTAGCCACCCAATGTATTGCTGATATCAACCTACCTCACGTCAAGACCTACCTAAGAGTCAGAAACTAGCTAGACTGAGGCCCAGTTTCGTTATCGATAGTTAACTCGAAACGAATGGTTAAATGTTACCAGCGGTTGAATATTCACAATTGTGTGTTTCGACGAAAAAAAATTAGTTAGCTATCGGGCCTTAAGTTTAGCCTGCAAAGTACAATAATAGCTGCTCCAACCATATTCATAGCAAAGAGATATTTAACTCTTCTTTAGAAATAAACACCCCAACAGTAGGCGCGCTACCATAATTAAATTGTAACCGAGCCACGCGCGAGATACGGATCTCCATACATAATAATGTGTCCGTCTGTCGGTCTAGAGATAGATGCGCTTATAATTCACGTGATAGTTTATTGCAATGGATTTTGAGTACGAGTTGATTATTAAAATAGAAGGCAAAGAGGTAGCATTTCATGTTTGAATGAAGGTTTATAGGATTTTTTTGTAGGACTAACTTGGCACTGCGCATTGTGTTATCGTGTGTTGTAGACTTGTAGTAGATACTTAAAAGTTGTCTTTTTTACTGATAAAAATACCTGCGAAAGCTCCGTGTTGGGTTGGGTCATTATCATCAAGAGCTAGTCTCTTTTCGGTCCAAATAAGGGAAGATACTCGTAGTGTGTAGGTTTGCCTCTTGCCTACCACTCTGTAGTTTAAGAACGGGGGATTTCCCGCCTCTTAGTACCAAGTTAAAAGCCTTTTCTGATACACTATATCTTCAGCCTTCTGCCAGTACTGTTGTAGCTGCTATCCAACACCAGGGGAACGCTTTTTTGATGGCGGCAATGGAATGTTGGTTAACCAACATAAAATTCAAATTAACACTGTACAAACCGTAGGTACTGAATCTGGTCACCGATCCCGCGTATATTTTCTAAGCTGAATTCAGTAAAGAATCAAACTACTAGCATGTAAAAGGGAGTATGTAAATAAAGTACGTCACACACAATTCAATACCGTCTATCCGTTCTGGCTAAATTTTCAAGCGGCCGTCGCCGTCGTATAACTATTCCTACGAAGGCTGGAGTTGCACAGAGTGGAAAGTGGTTAGGAGGTATTATTAACAATACTGGTATGTGAGAATGAGTAAGCTTCTGGAGCTAGAAAGGATGAGCATATTTTGATAGGTTTGAGAACATGCCACAATGGTTTATCTTGTTACGACTATTATTTAGGTAACATATTATTTTATCAGTTAGGTACTGGCTTATTGTACTTCACATCTTCTATTTTTTTTACTCTTAAAAAAACATGTAGAAGATCTACTAAACCCACTAGTCAGTTTTTTTTTTAATATTCAGAAAAGTAGCCACAATCTCACTTGAGGTTAATTTTTGATGCGGCCTAGCATGGAGGACAAGTAACACCCGTTGCATATTTTTCCTGAAGACGTACAAATTGCACTCTTCACTTTAGTTGACTTGACAGTGACTTTCATTATATAGAGCCTTACACACAACGACTTTATCCACCGTAACCTGTGTGCCACAGCCCTTACACTTTCCTACCCTGAAAACGGTCACAGTCTTACACAGAGCACAATAGCTGAAAACGATTTTATGTCACTAACAATAAGAGTGAGTTTCCGACAGCACCATTTCCGTGTCACCTCTGTGCTTCAGCAATAGAGTCCAATTTTCAGTGGCAAGGGTTTCTCGAGTAATGCCTATGTTCGGTAGACAGGCATTGACGTACACACACGACGGGGGTATTGTCAGTTTTGTAATATAATATGAGTTTCATGTATGATGGTGGTGTATTGTTGGTACGAGTTGCTGGAAGGGACAATCAGTGTTTATTGAAATCGTTACTAAAATAAAACATGTACTAAACCGTACCGTACCACTGTGACAATACTTCACTACTTCACTACTTCGTTACGTAGTGTAAGGGTATTAAGGCCCAGTTGCAACATCGAATGTTAACTAAACTAAATAAGTATCGTAAAAAAATACCTTAACCAATGATTATTAAAATTGCTATTCTGACATCTGGTTAAGGATTTTTTTCTTTAAACACGCACAATCGTAAATATTCAACCGCTGGTAACGTCGTTTAACCATTGATTGAGTTAACTCTCGATCACGCAACTGCGCCTAAGTCAAAAGACACAGTTAGCCATAACAACATGGTGTAGTACAAGCGATGTCGGGTTGTGAGAGGCCCAAGCAAAAAAAAAAGAAAAGAAAAGGCATACTTTTCCGTCACAAAACCCTTAAAGTTTTTCGCGGATACATTTGTTCTTTACGAGTTGTATTTTGATTCAATGAACGATCAACTTCTACAATTCAGGGCATAAACTTAAACACAAAGCAAACAATTCTTCCAGCGTCTTTACATCCTTGTAGCATTATATTGAATTGTGATGTAAAGCATTTGTGATGACGGTCTGAAAACGTTCGTCTGTAATGGTAACATTGTTTTATTGTACCCTATTGTACTCTATTGTACCTCATTGTACCCGAGTCTGTAGAACCTGATAATGGCTGAATCAGTTTTGGGGTAGTAACGAGCGATTTGGTGAAAATTCGCGTTGCTATGTAAGTAAGAGTGATTGTTATGTAAGTTTTCGGCTAGACAGTTGGATATGACATTTGAAGGTTTTGTTCTGTAGTTTACACTCAATACAGAGTAATCTGCTCCAGGTTAGAACATTATGACTTCGTCAACTAGGTGGGGGCTAAGCAAAGTCTGCTGAACTAATAAAAAAAAAACACGAGGGCAAGTGTTTAATATCGTGTGTCATGAAAGGAGAACTTTTTGAGGAAAATTCCGAGTCAATCCATAGTATTTATACACTTGCTCTTTTAAATATAAATAGTACTAATAAAAAACAACTGTATCAGACAAGGAATAGAACCATGTGTCTCATGCTATCCGGGCGCATGCCTTAACCACTCGGCCACTGACACATTGGCAAACCTGTTGAAGTTTGCAAGTGCTTTCTTTAACGCGTAGGCATCACCGAATCAATGTTGCGAAATTGCTCTCACAATATCTGAGGTAGGCATCTACTCGTTTTCTACACGTGGATGCCTACCTCACCTACTATGATTGAATCGTCAGCAAAGTACCTATGGTTAGTCAGCGTGTGGTCGTAATCATAGTAAGTAACTTTGTGTGCCACATCTTTTGTGGTAGTAATGTTTAACGAAATTACCTATAGCATGGTCGTGTTTTAATGGGTGACGAGTAGAGGCGCGCTAGCTCGGCGCTTTGATTTTTCTAACAAAGCGACGCCAAGTTGACATGTGTAATATCACGCACCCAGTGATTTCGTGTTTGGGTGTGTCATCAATCCGTCCAATTATGCATCTTTAAGATAGATTTTCAAAAATAATGGTTGCCACTGTAGCCCCGTCTACATACCGTCGACTCTCAAACAGCAAGCACAGCGCGTTATCGAGTAGTCTCGCTAGTTCGGCGCGCGGATTTGCCTAACAAAGCGACGCCTAACGCGTCGTCTCGCACACCCACTGTGGGGTGACCATGATTGAGGTACTTTAGGGACTTGTGAGCTATCATACATGTAAAGGTGTGGCGAAACAACAGGCAAATAGAATCCCCGGCTACATTCCCGGAGGCCTGTAGTAATCTGGGCAGATGATTGATAGCCTTCTGGGAAAGCCTAGAGTGGTTAGAAATAAAGGAACATACGCACAATGGTCCCATCGAGAGGCTAAATGCGGAAAACATCCAAGCTAAACTAAATACTCGTAACTGTCATACTTTGCGACGATGACTTAGCTGATAACTGCTATCGTGAAGAGTAGGGGAAAACGAAAGGTTTCGTCTTCGGTCTCATAATTTTCACAACAAAGCAATATGAACAACTACAATAACTCTGTCTTGACGGGTGCCGATATCTTAATTGCCAAAGAAGAAATTGACTACTATACTATAATAAAGTACTTACTTACATGAACTACTTTTCACTTAGTTAAACTCTAACTCTAGAACGTCATCCCGAGTGGCGAGCAGACGTGTTCTCGTCTTATTATCTCAAGGCAATACTTAACAATAATACGCGTTACAGTTTATCTCAGAAATTCACGGCACCAGGCTACACTCCGTCCACTAAGTATAAACTATGTTGTTGGAACTTTTCTCCAAAAATAACAACAGCCATCATCTTTTTTTTCCATTTATTTAGTATGGATTTGCTCTTGACTCCAGACCAAACCAAGTACGATGGTACGATCTCATGGTCACCCTACCATAGGGAGGGAGAGGTCCCCCTCCCGCACAATGGCCGCGTAATAATATAATCGGGACGACGCCACTTGCCATTAATTAAATTTAAAATTTTCATTGCCACTTTTGTTGGCGGCCCAATGGTTTTCTTGTCCGCACTACGGTGGTAGGTACTTAGGTACTGTTGCGGATTTATTGAAATGAGTATTGTAGTGTTAAATACAGTTAGTAATTTTATCTAATGGGAATTTCAGAAATTAAACCATTATAATCTGTGCTGATACTTAACTATACTGCATAAATAATGTACTACCCATTACAGAAATACCTTCTATGTAATAATCTAAATTCATTTATGACTTACCTTCAATAAATTGAGTATCGAATTACCTACCAACTATTTTCCTGCCAGAATGGTAGTGATTTTACATTACTACATGTGTCTTGTTGTAAATCGATGCATCTTTATGAAGGTTCATCGTAACGTTACATCTCACAGAGTGGAGAAACCGTGTGGGTACATTTTCAATAAAGACCATAAACTCTCTCTCAAAACTTAATCCCGCGCCGTCTATCAAATTATAATGACTCCCACTCACTGCACCGTTTTAGCCGAGTCACCACAAACAGATTCTTTCACAAGGACATTTAGTTACGGGTGCGTAAAACACCAAAAAAGCCATGGGAGCCGAGAATTCCACACCATTCTGTTGTCAATGGCATTTTTTATCCAACCTCCTTCGTCCGAACGATTAGTTTTGTACTTATAACCTGCCAGACACAATTACGACCTGCTTTGTCAAAACGTTCCACATTCTATATAAAGTTCAAAATCGAGCGAAATTTCAAATTCAGAACGTTATCGGTCAATGAAGTTTGAAAAAATTAAGTCAAGATGGCCTCTGAGGTGTTTTATAGTGTTATGTTAGGGTTACCGAAAGGATTTTTTATCACTTCCTCTCTTTTCAGAGGTTTTTTCTTTTACTATTTATAAATTGTGTTGCGATAATAAATGGGCAGGTGTTAGATTATAAAGTTGCAGCCAATGATTAGGCAAACGGTGGGTTGTTAGCTGCGTTTTGCTGTCAATGAAGCTCTTTAGGGTCGGCCGACGTATTTTTTCTATAACTTTACGATCATTGTAAAATGCGTAGTAGATTTTTCGACATTAATTATTGCGGTTGTATATTTTTGTCAGTCACGTTTCTAACGTAGACAATTAAAACTTTTACTCTACAAACAAACAAGCGTCTAACCTCGCTGAGCGCAAATCCAAAAAGTGGAACAATTCAATTAATTAAAAATCAAATCCCGCAAGGAGTTGGTTTTAATTATTGGCCCATTGATTGGGCCTGGCACTGACGGTTCCGCACTACAATAAAACTTCGTAGCGCTGAATAATTGGCGCTATATTCATTATAATTGGCTCCATTCTGCAGCTTGGGACCAATCAAAGTTTTCGAACGACAATGCCGCGACGCAGTTCCTAATTGCCAATCGGCCGATTCAGAAAATGCGCGGAAGAAACTCGCGTTTGTAAATACGGGGCTTAATCTCGCTGGTTTTAAACTGAGAACACAGCTGGCAACGGTCGCAAACAAAAAAAAGTAGGGTTTTTGGTTTTTAAAACACCCCAAAAGTATTTTAACAATCAAACAGCTTTTTCAGGGGCTTGTTGCTGGCCACTTTTCGCGCGGTTTTGCGAAGAATCCATACATTAAAAAAAAAACCTTTACTTTGAATATAGTACCTAACAACCTGCGTTGTTACGAATTAAAAAGTACAAATACAGTTCGAAGTGTTACTTTTGAAAAATGCTAAATCGATAGTTTGTAGTTATTAGCCCAAATTGAATTATGCCCGCTTCACGCTTAACCGATCGGGGGTTCGGAACTTCGAACCCTAAACCGATGAATAGGTGTAACCACTACACCTGTGCGTTATTGATTGGTGTCATATTTTGGGACTGATAAAAATGTGTGGATACAGGAGTAAAAATTTTAATTGACTAGTGCTCACTTGCGCAATCTAGAGATTTCATATTAACTCGAAGTCAATTAACAAATAAACCTACAGTAACAGAACAAAAAATAAACTAAGAGTTAAGCTAACCCGAGTCATGAACTTGGGCTAATTTAGATGAAACACGTTTCAGTAAATAAGTATGGGCCTACGTAAGTATGTAGTTTAGCATTACTCATTAGTTTTTATTCGCGTTTTTAATCCCGGCATGTCTAATACTTATAATTATGGGCATGGTTCAGTTTAAATATAATTATACATATCAACCCCTTTTACCTTCCCAGCAATTTTTTCCCACAAAATACTTACTTATATTCATATTTTTTTACCATCTTATTAACAATTTCGTCTTCACCTTACCGAGCTAGGCATTGTCGGTAATAGGCGCAGACGAGACCCAGGCTAGCTGGACTAAACCTTAGCAACCACCACAATGCCTCCTTTGGTATAATACCCATTCTTCCCTCGCTGGGTACAGTAGGGTGGACTAGGTTTATGATTCGTCGGGATAAATGGGAAAACTGATATTTTTGGATTGATTGATAAAAGTATATACTTTTTTATTTTCATTTTATTTAGTAGAGCAAACAATTACATTATAAATCCCTCAAGTGGTTTCACACAATCATTGCTATCGTTGGAGTCGGCTCGGCAGATAGGCATCTGAAATATTTAGAAAAATCCATGTGAAATAATACTACTTACTTTCGAACCTAAAAAGAAACGTTACTCCATGGGGAGCACAAATTCGGGTGTCAAACTATATAAAACTAAAAAAAATGAAGTAATTAAGAACGTCATGACAATGAGGCCTATTAAAGCCTGCTCTATTCAGACAAAAAACCACCATGATTAAATATATTTACTTTTTTACCTTTTGAGGTCAATAATATGGAACCTGGTTCTGAAATATACAAATTGAATTGAATTGAAAAATTTCTGGACAAAATCACTCAAAAAGTTTATTTCATCTTTCATATAAATACTTGTGTAACACATACAACGGTGTCCTCTAGTATATTAAAATGTAGAGTTTTTATTTGTCCCATAATACCCAAAGCTGTGTGGTCACCCGTGGCCCAAATGTCCCGACGCGATCGATACCATTGTCTGCGCTCCGCTCGCAGGCGCTCGCTGCCAATTTTATACGACGATTACTTTTCGTTTTAATACCCTCTTTACATTTACTATTACTTGTAAAACGGCTGTTATTGTGGGCAGGTAAATATGCTTGACTAGTGCCTCTCTGCGGCTTTATCCGCGTAAATATTGTATCTCAATATCATTATGAATAGCCTATGTGTTATCCCAATGTATATACTATATATTGTTTAGTTTTATCAAAATCCATTCAGTTGTTTTTGCGTGAAGGAGTAACAAACATCCAAACATCATCCTCACAAATTTTGACATTTGTAATATATGTATGTAATGTAGGATGTAGGATTCCACCTATTTCGAAAACCGTGCGTTTGTATGTTTATTATAGAGTTAGTAGTTTACCTAATGGGGTATACCTCGTGGTAGAATGCCATAGAAAAGAATTTAAGTGTATTTTTATGTCGATAATAATATACCTCCTACTAGGTGAAGACTCTGATTGGTATATACATTATGTGGGTAGTGGTATCTATGTACATAGGAAGATAAAGAGTAAAAATCTTGGTATCTCTACCTAACTTATGACTAATTTAATGTAACGACGGTAGTATTTGTACTACTATGAATGAATGCTCCATCTCTCTGCGTGTTTTTGACATATTGTGACGTATTATAACAGATGCTCATTTTCTTAATTAACCATTAGCTTCTCCGTATTCTAAAAAAAATTTGTTTTTTTTAAATATAGATTCCAAAATCGCTTTTCAAAAATACTTTTGTTAAATAGGGCTCTGAATAAAGTAGGCAATAGACTAATTTCATATCTTTCAGCGCAGCCCATCATTGGTACCCCTTATGCCAATCACGCAACCCAGCGCTTAGGTAAAAACGGCGATTTCGGATCCCGCCCCCTCCCTCCCACAACAATGCGATGTGCACCTCGAACAATGCCCTCACAAAGGCCTGCCGTCTTCCCATTGTGCTGCACAATAGAAGCCACGCCCACAACAAAACCGGCTTTGTTTCATCCCAAACGCGACCCAGTGATTGGTCGGCCAACTATTCGTCTTGGCCACCCGCCGTTTGAAAATCGAACAAAAAATACACACACGTCTTCAATATTCCTACGTGTTCTGGGTTGGATGGAGTGTCACCCTTGTTTATAAGACGATAGATCCGATAGAGATTGGGAGTAAAACAGATGATAGGCATTAAATTGACAGGTACCTTTAATGTAGCGGATTATGTTTTAAATAACATTAGTAAAAGGTGTCAAAAATAAAGGGATATTTTTTTTGCCAAAAGGCGGTTAGTCAAAAAGGCTCATAACATTATGTAATTATAAGGATCGAATAGCAGATGCGTGGTTAATTTGTGGGATCGGTCCTTATTTCTTACGCGTTGATGATAGTCCTCCCAAATACTACAACGTCAGCTGCCACCATTTCACTATCAAAATACAAGTTTATAGTCCATTTTTCTTTGCGTGCCGAATATTGTAAACAATCGTTTTATAACTTTTATAAATAATATCAGCACTTTAATTAAAGAACTATTTGATTTAAACAGATTTTAGTGTTTAACGATGAATTACTTTATAGATTGTAAGTTTTGTATTTGTCTTATTTTAAAATGGATCATTTCGTTAAAAAGGAATGTCAATGTCAGTTAGGCACTCCGTAATACTTCTCTTAATTATAGGTATTGTAAGTACCTACATAACACTTTACGATCCAATCGTCTGTAGGTTTTAGATGTGGTTTTATAGAAAATTCCAGCCGAGTCATTCCTGTATAGGAGTAACTTGAGATATTATTTTAGAGATTCATTCATACCACTGAAACGTAAGTTATCCATGACTTTAATTCTAAATGTTTCTTTCTAACATAGATGTTCCGAAAACTAAGAATGTTTTTTTTTTACATCAATCCACAACTCTTATAAAAAGGCAAATAATGCTTATTAAAATTACCTACAGTCAATAGAATGATAGTCATTTTACAAATAACAGGAAGTAAGTAATAATAGATAAAAATAGGTACAACATAATTATTGTTTTTCACCCACAGTCCTCCCTTATATATCCATATTCATAGCGACCACACTTACATACTCAATAACCAAAAATTCTAAGCCTAACATCAACAAGGCCAGGCGCACTCAGGGCGAATCATTAGTCCTCGTTCTGTGGAGAGGCAATTTGGCGACCGGGAAACACTCTGGCTTCTGCCCTCGTACACAGCCTGACAGTCAACAGACAGGCCAGTATGAATAAAACAGTAAAGGAATTTACTAAATCTACACATGCCCTGGTTTACAGCAAAATTAAAAGTTGAATTTTATAAAATTGCTTTAAATTTTCGCTAAGCAACGCAGGCGCAGGCATCCAAATTCCAACCACACAAACCATTACCGCGTTGAGTATTAGTTCAGGCAAATGCAGGATGCACCGCTGCTCACCCTCAATACGCATGCTGCACAGCTTTATGCAATTGTAAGTATCCAACACCAACATGCAAATAACCTCAACGCGTTCCACCACTAGCCATGCCACGCGTAGCATCCTCAGGAGATGTTGTCGCCTCGACGGAGCACGGACGACTGAACTTGGCTAGATGACGTTTCTCCATTCAATTGAATGCCGGCGCTTAATGAACTGACTAGGCGTTTAATTGACGACGCGTTTGGTGTATTGGTTAGCGCGCTTGACTATTACGCCGGCCGTCGCGGGTTCGAATCTCGCAGGGGGCAAATGTATGTGTGATGAGCATGCACATTTGTACCTGAGTCATGGATGCTATAGTATTTATGGGAGACGCCCCCGTCATTATCGTTGTCTGGTACTTCGTAACACAAGGAAGAAAATTCCTTACCACGAAACCAGACAATTGGTGTGTTGTCTGGCGCATATTTATATATTTTTAATTAACTGGTGACTTAACCAGATGTTACCTTCCACATAAATTCAATATGGGCTAGCTTGTCTCTCTAGGCTGTGTCTGTCCGCACTCGCCAATTTTGCCATTCTCAAGGGCCTGTTCAGGCTCTTGTGACATTTCTTGGGCCTAATAGACCTCGTGTGCTATTTCGTTTGTGCAATGCATGCCATGAATGAGGCCATTAAAATAGTGGCAGCAGTCAAAACGTTTAGTACTTCGAAAGTCAATTTAATGAGCATTCAAAATTCATAACAACTTATGTATAGGAACCATTCGGTAGGTAAATAATTCTAACGTGAACACTTATAGGGAGGTAATAAAAGCTCTATTTCTCGTTTGTTGCTCACGAAGATAGGTAACATAGGTAATAGTAATATAATAATATCTAAAAAAAAAACATCAGTTTAGTTTAGGATGAACACCAAAATTATAATTGATAAGATAGCGTACTGAAATAATAGAGGTAGGTAACTAATATAAGAATTTATTGCACTTTTTATATGCAATGGGTTCGCTCTTGCCTTGAATCTTGACGCGGCCGTAGTCTAGAACTTTAAAAAATTTTAGGGATATACATAATTCATTGGAACCAAAATATAATTCAATTATGCGTGTTTTATTTATTAATACTTAAGCATAAACATATTTTTTTTAATAAATCATTTTATAAAAGAAATTTTTTCGTCATTGTAAAAAAATATACAATAAAAGGTCTGCTAATAAAATAAAATAATAAATAAGGTTTTCAAAGCAAAGCATGCAAATGAAGCCACTAGCGACACCTAGTTTCTTTTGCATGAGCTTGCAGCGCCACCTATACTATTTTTGTATAACTATGTGCGAGTGCTCAACTTAAGATGCTTTAGTTTCAGTTCACCTAGCACTGCTTGATAGAGTCGTTGAGTTAACGGTGACATTTTTATTCTTTAACAGATGGCGCTATTTACGCTTCGTGTTATTTTTTTAAAATAAAGAAACAAGGAAGATAATACGACAACAGTCTTTTTGTAATTTAATTTTAATATTTTTTTATTCGTCTTCTTTTAAAGATGTTATGAGACCGTTATTACTCTGCACTAAACTATATTATTTTTTATATTTCTATCTTGATTTTATGATATAAAATATAAAAGCATATTTAACTAGGTTGTTTTGTCGTTGACGACATAGCAGAACCACATATTAATATTTTAATTTCTTAGCCGAATGGATAAGATCTGGAGCCCTATTTTTGAATCATTCGCTTCAAGATGGCGAGTGATTTTCGTTCGACGTAGTGTCAAAAGTCATAGAAAAAAAATTGTTTTCGAACGAAAATCACACGCCATATCCAAGCGAGTGATTCAAAAATAGGGGCCCTGATAAGATACAGATCGCAGCAGATCGACAAATTCTGATAACATTTTAATAATACTATAATCTTCTGTCTTTTTTATTATTAGGGAGATAAACGCTATAGTTATACGCTATACGCAAACTAAACTATTACGTGCGTGTAAGATTTGAGGGTTTCCCTCGATTTTGCATGAATTGAGAACTTAGTCCACTGTTGAAGTCGGTTAAAACACCAAAATAAATACCTACATGAATATGATGGAAAAAGGCATTCTGATATGCACTAAATGCAATTAAAATGATAACTAAAATATGAAGAAAGCAGCATTTTTTACAAAAATATAAGATTCGTCTTTTCTATTATTCAGGTTAGCAAAGTCACTGATTATTATACGTAAGTAAGTATAGCAAGAAGTTATACCCATATTTGCCATATTCTATAGTAAAAATAATTAAAAAATAAAGTAAAAATAACAAAGTACCACAAATAAAATAAAAGTTCTATGCAAATACTACTTATTCCTTGCTAAACTATCGTTTTGAATTGAAATGGCTCGTAGGTATTCATAATTCATAGTAGAGGTTACCTTCCGTACCTACTGCTTCCACTAATTGCCCTAACATACGGGTGTTATTAATTTTCCCTGGGCCCTATTTTTGAATCACTCGCTTCAAGATGGCGAGTGATTTTCGTTTGGACATAAAGTAAGAGTCAACGAAAATAAACTCGTTTTCGAATAAAAATCACTCGTAATATTGACGCGAGTGATTAAAAAATAGGGCCCCTGGGCCCGGTCGGTTTTCGTTCGAAAACGAGTTTTTTTATATGACTTTTATTTAAGTTTTAATTCATCTTCGAACGAAAATCACTCGCCATCTTAAAGCGAGTGATTCAAAAATAGGGCTCCTGGTTTATTAAGCCTATGCTAGGTGTAGAAATTCCCTTCCCATTCAAAAATAGATTAATTCAGTTTGTGAAGTCATAAAAACTTTGGATAAAAAACAATATGAACGAATGACGAAAGCATATTTGTTTACATAATGCATCACCATAGTGCAGTGCATCACGCAGATTTAACTCACCAAGATTCACGCACGTATTGAATTCGCTTGAAAATCTGCGAATCCGAAGCGATCGATTAAATTACGATTGTGTTCTGTAATTTCGCCTCCCAACAACAAGGACCGTGTGGCCTAATGGATAAGGCGTCGGACTTCGGATCCGAAGATTGCAGGTTCGAGTCCTGTCACGGTCGATCGATCTCTTTTTGTTTTTAAAATGGTGACATCGACATGAATTGTCTTTTAACGTGATATTCCCAATTATTTTGATGATATTGCATCAAAATGCCTATTCTGTTGCATGGCCAGGCCACTTCTATTATGTATGGTGAAAATTTCAAATTAAAGGACGATTGATGAATGACCATATTGACTAGCTCAAAACCACTGAATAGATACTCAAAACCTTTGTCAAAGTCTTAATGAATCAAAATCTAAATCAATATAACATTTATTGCTTTTGTTATAGGTATTTTACAGCTGATGTTATTGCTTAAAAAACAGGACTCTATAACATGCCACTATGGCGTACAATATAAAACATGGTACCCTCAGATACTAAAAGAAAAAAATTAAAACTAATAAATTTAAACCCTATCTAAAAACTATTTTGGTATTGTTGATTGATTCATTAAAATCCAGCAAAATAAAAATTCTTTGAGATCATCGTCTAAAGCGCCCTCTAGCTTTCTTTTATAGAACTTCTACACAGTATGTGTAACTAACTAAAAGCATTTGCTCACCATGAGATGCAATCTTGTGCTTAGTCTTATAAAAGATTCATAGATGTCGCTTTACAACAAAGTACGAAATGTAGAGCAAAAGTGGCGAAAACTTTTAAAACTGCTTTTCTTACATCCCATTTATTTTAAATATTTTCATAATTGAATTTGGTATCTGTAGAAAAGTTACCGACTCTTAAAATCGTAACCTGTACGTAGAGAAAAGGTGAAGTGCTCCTGTAAATAGTAACTAAATATAACCTCATTTTGGTCTGTTTCCCGCTACTAAAAATAAACGTTATCACCTCACAAGCTTTACAACACATCCTACCATTGAAAAACGTGCAGAAACCATAAAGTTATCAAAGCTTTATATATATTTACGGCCCACATTACGCTTGACTGGGCCGGCCGGATATGAGCGCCTTTTGACCGCGGGTCAGCAACGACGCATTTCGGTAGCTTGATTTATTGCCGTGAAAATACGAATAGGAGTTTGATGATAAAAAGAGGCGTTCGGACTCTGGCCTTTCGGAAGTCAAACTGGCTGATGTTGGTCCTTTGTTGGTGATTTTTAATAAATGAAGAAAAAAATATTTCATTGTTCATTTATGGATAATTAATTACATACTAGAATTATACTGCTGATTAACGATTAGACTAGAACCTACCAAAGATGCGTAGATAAGTATTCGACCCTAAAAGATTGTGAGCAAAAGTTGCTTTAAATTTTTATTAATACCTACCTTTAAATCGCAAATACCAATTTAGCAACTCAGCTAGCTGAGTGGGAATTGAGCTGCCTAGAACTTGATCGCATTAAAGGTTTCTGCCTAATACACAGTATCATACGTCATACCATGACCGTGCTAGGAACAATCAGGCAAAAATTGTTCTTTGTATTGAAAACTTTGACACTGTTCCCTCTAGACTTGACTAGAGTCAATTCGAGAAACAACACCGTCGCGCGGGTCATACATTCCAGTTGGCAAAGTACAGCGTATCGTGTTGTTTTTCGTGTCTGCTAAGTGATACGCACCCAGCCGGTCCCCTGAGAATTTCTGAACAGAAAAATCCAGGTACATATTTTTAGCCCGACCCGGGAATCGAACCCGGGACCTCTGACGCAGCCGTCGCTTTAAAATGGGACCCTCTAACCGCTGCGCCACCGAGGCAGTTGTCAGTTTCAGGTTCAGAATATAGAAATAATGAACCAGTAATTTCAAGGCAAGCATAACCACGTTATCACAGGCCCGAAAAGTAGCAGTAGCCGTCCCAAAATGTAACAGGGCGATATCATGACGGTACTAATCTCTGTCTTACACAACGCCCGGAGGCGACACCGCAACTAATAGGATTGCGTTGCGTCAACATTATCGCAAATGCTAGACAGGGTCATGGGTAACAGCTACAGATGAGTATATGTCTAAAAATGATAGCAAAAGTCTAAAAGTTACAGCAAAATTACTTCTAACTACTTTATTATATGTAGGAAGTCATGTTAGAGAAAACTTGATGGCGGCACATTAATCGGTCAGACAGAGACAGTAATAATAATAATAATAAGGAGTCATACCATCACAATTAATATACTCATTAAGATCTTTAGAACTTCGCGACTACACTTATGCAATTTTACAGAAGGCCTGCATATTAAATACATGCAGGATAGTCCGGAAGTTTTTACAAAATGAACAGTAGAATACAATGTATTTGACTTGGCTTCGGCCCGTGAATACATTAGAAATACCAGTTATGTTAAATATATCTGAGACTTTCAAACAGAAGAACCAAAATAATAATAATAAATATACTTTATTGCACACCATAAACAATAAAAATACAGAAACATCTTAAATATGAAATAGGAGTACAATTCAGGCGGTCTTATTGCTTAAAGCAATATTTATTGGAATACAAAGAAACAAAAGATAAATACAGCCTTATTCTTCTAATTAGTTATTTTGTTGTACACGAGGTTGAACTTACTGGTTGCTAGTGTAGTATGTGGAATGGTCTAGGACTAGGCAACTGCAAACCACTCCATCAAAACTTGCCCAGAGAGTCGTTGTTGTTTAACGCCACATACACAGTAAGATAATGATAATGACAACCATAAAGGAAATCAAGTTCTTAGGTTCGAGTATGCTATATCCATCTTTTTAACCAAACTCACGTACCGCGACCTATCTATTTTGAGATATATAGCTAAAATAGGCTGTAATAATAGCTGTAATAAGAGCTGTAGGCTATTAGCGGGGTCACAGGTAGATAGTGAACGGCCGCCAGATATGGTGGTTAGCTGCGAATATGTTGAATAAGCAGTCCCCGAGCAAACAGCGGCAGGATGACCAGAATGTAGTGGGGAGTCTTGTGGGATGGGCTTCTTTATTAAAATCGCTATCGAATTAGTGTACCCTTGGTGTTGGGTAAAAGCAACATCAGTACTGACAGAAGGCTGGAGATATAGTATAAAGAAAGAATTTAAACTGGACATTAAGAAGCAGGAAGGGGGTTTCCCCCCGGTTGTTAAATTGAAGTGTGGAAGACAAGAGGGCAACCATCACACTATCTTCTCTTATTTTGGATTTTTTATGAAAAAAAAACTCCATTGACAAGAGCCTATAGTAGCTCTTGAATCAGAAAAGCTATCAAAAGCTACTTCACCTACAACTTTATTAACAAGTCCACATTTTTATTTCGTTTCATAAAAGTACTTGCACTATTACTGAACCAAATAACCAGATCGTGAATTTTTCAGAAATAAAAATGGCGAAGCAAAACACTCGGACGCGAGTTTATTGGGGCGTGATAAGTATACTTGTGTATTAGCGATTGCACGGTGAGAAGTATACAAGTACACTTAGTATGCTATAGTATACTTACATCGTTCACGATGCTTGAGCTCTTCAGCGTCAGTGAATCTGCACTTGATCAAAATATTCGATATTTTTAAACTACCCGACGAATTAAGAGCGGGGTGTTATAATCTTAACGTGTATGTCTGTGTATTTGTGTAACTGTCAGTGGTAACCGATTATCGTTTAGTTTTTATGTGCCATAGATAATTTTATCCCGATAGTTTCATGAACGAGATCGAATCAGAAACGAGGAGATACGTAGAAGAACTAAGGTAACGGACATAGCCCTGCGAATCAGTAAGCTCAAGTGGCAGTGGGCAGGGCACATAGCGCGAAGAACTGATGGACGTTGGGGCAGAAAAGTCATAGATTGGAGACCCTTCGACCAAAGGCGCAGCGTAGGACGTCCACCGACAAGATGGACAGACGACCTTGTAAAGATCGCGGGATCGCGCTGGATGCAGACCGCTCACAACCGGTCGTTGAGGAAAGCCATGGGGGAGGCCTATGTTCAGCAGTGGACGTCCTTCGGCTGATAATGATGATGATGATGATGAGTTTCATGAAGTCTGATCAGCCGTTTGAAGATCGGTGATCTCTTTTCGAGTCTTTAGTTGTCTGATTGATTTGAAATTTGGTGCCGTTGACATTGACAGTATATGGTAAGGTATCCATGACCCGATCGGCAGTTTGAAGATCATCAGCTCTTCAATAAATTGATGAGGGGTTTGACTACCTTCCAAATTTCCTATCGATTCGAAATTTGGTACCATGCTACTTCAATGATATTGAAACAACATGGAAAGGTAACCATGACTTTAAATATAACGTGTCAGGGGTTTTTTAAATTTGTAATTGGGATTATTAATGATTAACAGATAAATTTTCCTCGATAAATAGATGCTGACGTCTACAGAAGCTGGATTGCAGAGAGGTAACACTAAGATAAATAAGATTAAGAAAAGTTTTCAGCTGTATTCGAAATTAATATACCTTTAAGCATTCACCGAGAGACAAACAATTACTCGTGTTGGATTTGACTATTCGATCTTGGAGCAAATTATAGTCTGAGATTGTAATTTAACTAGCATTCCGATAGGCGAAGTTGTTTCATAATTATAACTTTACCGCGGCGCGGCACGCAAAGCTAGTCCTATCATTTGCAAATGTTGGGGACTCCCAAATTTCTAATTAGTACAAATCTCGTGAATTATTAACTTTGTTGTTAAGTTAATAATTCACGAGTTAGCCTAGACTAGTTTGAGATGAGTACTACCTCTACATTAGTACCTGTGATTAATATTTGACAAATATAATATTATTATAACGCCGCACGCATACTAGTGTTACCGCGCGCCCAGGCGAACGGGCGTTGTCACGCCTCACCGCTAGATGGCGCTGGGAGTGGGTTAGCTCGCACTATGTTCTCGTCTCATCGTGCACTTAATACCTTTCGTCTGATTATTATTTGTTGTCCTATGTTCTCTCGTCCAGTCCAGGGGGAGGAAGGTCGCACCTTGACCACCTTGAGATAGAACAGCTAGAGAAGATTATCAACCTCAGGTGCAAACGAACCGAATTCACGAATATAGAAGGTGTAGTTGATACCTTGAAGGTCTAGTTGATACCTACTACGAAGGTTTGAAGAATGAGAAGAAGACATTATGGAACAAAGGCGGCCTGAAACGAAAACCCATTCATTCCCCTTTTGTCCTGTCTTCCTCGTCGGGACTACTTCGGAGACTGTAACACCATACCATATGAAGGCAAAAGGATGACTTTGAGGGGTTGTCGACGCGCACTACTAGATGGCGCTGGAAGTAACTTGACTCGCACTATGTTCTCGTCTCTTCGTGCAGTTAATACCTTTCGTCTGATTATTATTTGTTGTCCTATGTTCATCGTAGACCCCGTCTAACAGTGCAAACTACTGTTCCCACATCAGCTGAGACAGTTAGTTGAAGCCGTCGGCGGTACCACATGTAGCCAGCTACACGTTTAGCTGCATCTCCTCGGAGGTCGACTGAATCGAACGCTCGCTACGGTGCTCGGACTCTACTCTGTAATCGTCCGGATTATCTAATAAACGGCTACTGAAGCTTATCGAAGTCGTTTTCCATCGACCACCCCCGTCACTCTTTTTATAATATATATTTAAACATACCTTGGGTGCATATTGCGATGCAGTTTTTACAGTTCAACAGCTCTGCTTTACTGTCAAATTAGCATTTTCGCATTACATTGGTAATTTTACTATAATATAACAATATTAATATTCATAAAATCATACCATTGTAGTATTATTTATTATTATATTGACAATATTCGTTTACACTGAGTGGGAATAGAACTGCCTCGGAATTGAACGGATTAAGTTGGATCGCAATACGCTCTCTGGGGTTTTCAATTTGATAGATATAAAAACGCTTAAGTATGTACTACTTTAGGTACAACACATAATTATTCTATCTTTCATAATTTGCCGAATTTTGTACAATACCAATACCAATGAGGGCAGGTTTCGTGATCGTTAGAAAACTTATGATTTAAATAATCGTTACCAAGCGGTCAAATATTTACGATTGTACGTATGATCATGTCGGAATGGCCATTTTTATGACCTTAAGTGAATTTGGTTAAGAAATTCCCACTCTCAATTATTGTTAATGTTCCACCACTAATAAGACTCTCTTTATTTCCAATTGGTTGACTGGTAGAGAATGTCTTAAGACATTAAGTTCGCCAATTGTACATCTTACAGTGCAATGAAGATTAAATTACTAAATAAAAGAATCCTTTGCAAAGCACGCACAAGCGTAATTATTATTCAGCCTATGGTAACGACTTTTAACCATTAGTTAACGTAACTATCGATCACAAAACTGACCCTAACTAGTCAAAAATTAAGATACTCGAGTTGACTTAGGCCTATATTCTCAATACACAATTCAAATCTTCGGGGAAAAAATGGAAATCGTCAAATCTTATACAATGTCTTCGAATATTCGCAAACCGGTGTGGCCCCTGCTAAGCTGCTGGGCTATTAACAAACTTGATCGCTTTCGTATTGCAATTGTTACGCTAAGAACTCACGGCGCGGATTCCACCCGCGCCCGCCGCGGTTGCGGGCCCGCAGCCTCTGTAGAATGCAGATTCTTATATGTATAAAAAGTTAAAACAAAACTTCTTAGCCTTATAATGATGATATAATTGTGATTAAAACTATGAAGAAGCAGTAAGCACTAGCATTTGGCATCGCTAACAAATAATTATACCATGGTTATAAGTTCTGGTTAACGTTATCTGTGCAGTACTTCATACGAAATGACGTTTCATATTTCAATAATTCATTGGTTAGTGCTTATGCCGATGGTGAGTTACATAATACCCCAGCCGACCCAACCCAGGCAGTTTGTTTACAAATGTCTCGCAATTTCTTTACGCGTCAACTTTATCATGTAAATAATATGTGCAGTGTAAATACGCCTTTAGAGCTCTATCGTTTAAGGGCTGACCTCTTTGCGGAGTGATTTCTTAATACATTAGATATTTAGGACATGTTGGACCGACTTCAAAATAACAGTTTCAGAATAAAGTGGCTGTGACATACGGACGGACAGACAGACAGACTTGACGAAACTATAAGGGTTCCGTTTTTGCCATTCGGCTACGGAACCCTAAATAGGTAGTCAATTATGCAATCTAAATATATAATGCAATTTTCCTAATTATATACAAGTAGTAAGCAAATTAAAAGAAGGAATGAGGAAAGAAAAACAAAATATTAAGTTTATTGTTAATTTGTAGGTTTTTAGGCCCTTAAATTGAAATCGAAATTGGAACCGAACAACTATTCGATAAAAAAATCTTGCATGCTGGCATTAGATTTAAAATCAAATTGTAGAGATCGATTAGTTATATTCATTATGATTTAAATAAAATTCAAAGTAATTTGCCAAAAGCGTTTTTGAGTTAATTTTATACTCATGGTTTGCGAATTCTCTATCACAGTTTTATCTTACTCGTGCTAGAAAGTGCTAGAATTTCCCATTTCCTCAGGACTTTGCTTTGAAACAAAGCGATGTGAAGTGTGATGAATGCCATGCAATCTTTTACTCTTGGTCGTATTAGGAGGTGCGATATCGCAAGACGGGGTGGGGTGGTTTTCCTTCAATGTAAAACTACCGTTCTGACATAATATACAGGGTGTTATTGCAAGGGGGTGCCAAATTTTTGGAGGTGAATGAGACCGTCAATATGAACAACTTTTACTATGGGACCATCGTTCAATTATTCATTTTATTTTCTGCCTCTCCATACATTATTGTCAATGTAGGTGACTGATTTTGTATGGGGAACCTGAAATTTTATTTAAGATTTTGACCATGACCCCATAGTAAAAGTTGTTCATATTGACGGTCTCATTCATCTCCAAAAATTTGGCACCCCCTTGCAATTATACCCTGTATATTACCAAATATCCTTCCTTTCTATCTTTGATTTTACCTCATTTAAATACTTCTCTTGAAAATACTCGGAAACAGCTCGGAGTCAGGAAGTTATTGGTGATGACAACCCCGTGCCTCGGAAAGCACGTTAAGCCTGATGCCTGGTGAGAGATCAGCATCATCGGTCATGTCGGATCTGCCGTCTCAACAAATTAATGATATTTATTTATTTTTTTTATTTAAAGACTTTATTGCACAAATTTAGTGTACAAAGGTGGACTTAATGCTAAAAGCATTCTCTGCCAGTCAAACCTTTAGGTCATGCAGAAAGACGGCAACGGGTGCAGTGAAAAAACAACTAATGAGAGTAGTAATACATATATACTCAAATAAATAATACATATATACTTAGTATACATATATATTATAGTAATACATATAAACTTAAATAAATAGACTATAAAATTATATAAGTAAACAGCAACTTAAATCAAAAATACATATATAAATATACATATAAATATAATAATAATATTATGCAAGTATTCACTCTTTCAGAAATGTACGAACTTTATTCTTGAAAGACAACTTTGAATCAGTTCTTTTAATATCCACGGGAAGTGAGTTCCACAGCCGTGTTGCCGTCACTGTGAAAGACTTAGAGACGTACGAGGAGCGGTGAGCCAGCGTGCCTAACCGGAGGTTGTCAGATGAACGGAGAGAACGATCATGGGTTTGACATAGAAATGGAAACATATCTTGAAGATATGAAGGGGAAGAGGGGTTATAAAGAATAGCATGTAGAATGCAAAGAATTCGTGAGTCTCTACGTTGACGGATGGTAAGCCAATTCAGTTGTGCTCTGTAACTGGAGACATGATCGTACTTACGGAGGCCGAAGATGAACCTGATACAACTGTTGAGGAGACGTTCGAGTTTATCGATGAGGGCTACAGTGAGATTAGTACAGCACGAATCGGCATAGTCAATGATAGGTATTACAAGAGTTTGCATAAGCAGAAGTTTAGTCTTAAATGGGAGAAAGAATTTTAAGCGGTAGACACTTCTTAGACATGTGATAACCTTACGGCTGACCTCTGCTATATGATCAGTCCATCCCAGCGTAGTGTCAATGATTAGACCTAAGTTCTTGACACTGGAACAGTAAGGAATTGTCGTGCCTTCATACGCTATCGGGTCCAAATCAACGGAACTAAGCCTAGAGATCAGTCCCGGACTACCTACGATGATAGCCTGACACTTTGTAGGGTTAACTGAGATTCCAAAATTGTGCGACCAAGATGCAATACATTCCAAAGTCTCGTTCATTAGCTGTATTGCAGCAGATATTTCAGCAATTTCGGATTGTACATACAATTGAAGGTCATCTGCATACAAATGATACGAGCAGCGAAGGTTGAGGGTGATAACATTAATAAAAATGGAAAATAGAAGGGGGGATATTATCCCAACCTGTGGTACACCAGAAGTCAGCTTGTACCAGTCAGAAATTGAGTTCGAAGTTTTAATTGACTGCTGGCGACCACGCAGGTAGGATGAAAACCAATCTAGAGCTGAGGGAGACACTTTTAAGTGAGATAGTATAGCAAGAAGGAGATCATAATCAACAGCATTAAATGCGTTAGAAAAATCTATTAAAACAAGGAGTGTTACTTTTGAGGAATCCATTCCCTTCCTTATGTCTTCAGTTACCTTCAGTAGAGCAGTGGTAGTGCTATGGCCAGCACGAAACCCAGACTGAAAGGGATTCAAAAGATTGTTCTTAAAAAGGTGAGAGGATAACTGTTTAAGAGCACATGACTCTGTTACTTTCGAAAGAAATGGCAAAATAGAAATCGGCCGGTATTGGCTCGGTGAAGTGGGGTTACGAACTTTGGGGAGTGGAATGACGAGAGCTTTACGCCAAACATCCGGATAAGTGCCAGTGACTAAAGACCAATTGACTATATGTGTGATGACGGGTAGAATAATTTTAAGCAATGGCACTATCATCAAACGGCTGACGCCATCCACCCCCGTCGCTTTAGAAGTTATTGCGAAAATGGCCTTGCTGATGTCGGTATCAGTGACAGGGGTAAACGAGAACGGGACAACATCAGGAGAAGGGAGAGAATGTAAATATGCTAAAGTGTTAGATTTATTGTGAACGTCAAGTGTCGGAAGATTCGTAAAATGCTGGTTAATGTCATTAAGATCGAAAGGGATAAGGGTGTCGTCAGACTTTGATCTGCCAACCCCAAGCGAATTGAGAAAATTCCAGACGTTGGAAGAAGAACTCTTAGTGATTTCAGCATGTATGTGACGACGTTTAGCTGCACGTATCATTTGGTTGCAACGATTTCGCGTAGTTTTGTACTTAGCCCAGTTTGCGTCAGATCTATCTCCTTTAAAAGTACGGAACGCCTTGTTTCGTTTCGACATAGCCATTTGAATATCCTTTGTTATCCAAGGAGCCGGCGATCGCCTAATGCGAACTGTATGTACGGGTGCGTGTCTATCAAATAGGCTAAGTATGTTGTTGCACAATAGTTCCACTTTGAGATCGATAGTGGCTGCATCGACTACGGGATTCCAATCAATCAAAGCAGCATCTTTCAAGAGGTTATCATGATTGATGCGCGTATAGCTACGCAGCTGAATCGTCTGGGGCTTATTACGAGGAGGTCGAATACGGTAAGCTAAATATAACAAATCGTGTCTAGAAAAAGCTGGAGCCAATAACTGACCATGACCCAGCACAGACCGATCAGATGAGGTCAGCACGTGATCGAGCCAGGTATCACGAGTACCAATGTTGTGATGAGTGGGAAGAAATGGAAGATGCTGTAGGCCAGTGGACTTCAGCATATGTAGAAATTTGTCAGATCGAGGAGGAACTCCGGCAGGTTCGGTATTGAAGTCACCCATGATTATGTGATGAGAGTAGTCCGTACAAAGTGGTTCAAGGGCAACTTCAAGCTGGCTGAAGTAGTCAATTCCTGGAGGGCAATACACCACCCCAAGTAAAGCTTTGGTTCCACTCAAACAGATCTCAATAAATAAATATTCTGCTGCTGCAGAATAGACGGCTGGAGATGATGTGTAAATGGGATATCAGATCTTAAGTAAATTGCTACTCCACCGCCACCCTTACCAACTCGGTCATTCCTAATAAGCACAAAGCCGGGTAGACTGTATGCCACTGAAAACAAGGAGGGTTTGAGCCAAGACTCGGAAACTAAAACGGCGTGTATTACATCAGACGAGAAACTATCCAACAGCTCAGTATGATGTTTCGGGATGCTCTGAGCGTTTATGTGGCATATGTTCAGAGATTTTTGAAACCGTCCAAAACAGGTTTTGAGCTGAGTGCCAAGTGTTTCAATATCAGACGTCACAGAGTCGAATGAGTCATCAGTACAAGAATAAAATGAAACAGAAGAATTTGTCGAATTAAGAGACATAATTGCAAATATGTAAATATAATAATAAAATACTAGTATTTAAAATATATAAATAATAATAATAAAATAAATAAAAACTACTTGTTATGAAGGGTAAGTAGTAACGTCTAAATGCTTACCCTCTGCATCACCCACCAGCTATGCCATACAAAGGAACAAAAACTAACATCATACATAATACTTAAAAAACACAAATGTAGCAGGAAAATTTAAAACAAAAAGTAAGTTTAACATAACGACTTTGAATTATGCTCTAGCACAATTCGGAACGAAACTGTTTAAAAAAACATTATATAGTGAAGGAACAGATAGTGCACTTGGGTATTGTGCACATCTGGGCCCTATAATATCTCCTGCGTTACTGGCCTATCCCTGTTAAGAGGGCCGCCATTACCAAAAATCATTTTTAAAGGTAAGTGATACTTCGACAAAGCACTTTCAAAAGCATATCTTTCAAAGTTTGTTACCTTCCCTTTAAGACTTTACTGTGCAAATAATGGTGTACAAAAATAAAGTTAGTACTAAAAGCATTATCTGCCGGTCAAACCTGTAGGTCATGTAGAGCGATAGCAATACGTGGGTTCCTTGATATTTATTTTATAACCAAATTTACTAGCTACCCTTAACTTAGCGTACCAACCTCGCCCCTTTACACAAGAAAAACGTCTACCAAGATCGAACCAAACAAACAACATTTCCGAAGCCTATTACAATTCACGGGATCACAGCCTTAAGATTGGATCCTGCCACCTCAACAGCCTTAACGAACCGCCAAACAAGGATATAAAAATATCGCGTCACACGGCCGGGTGCGAGAAGTGGCGTAAGTGCGAATATTACAAAATGCGGGCACGTGCGGGGCGCGGATCAGCGAGAGATCTGGCTGGACTCATCGAACCGAAAAAATACACCGGATTCCGAGGTGTGGTGGAAGGGAGGAGAGAGGCGATTGGTGATTATTTTACATAAAATCCTTTTTTTTACTAGTAAATAAAGGAATTGGATTTTTATATATCATATGTCTTATGATTAACCGGTAGAGAATACCTTAGTAAATAAATAAATAAATAATAGCAAAAGTAAATATTTTTGGTTGTTCAACCCAGAAACGCAACTGACATCCTTTTTGGTAAAAAACATAAAATAGTAGCTCTATTTAAAAAATGCATTGGTATATACAATTTCAACAGCTAAGAAAAAAACACACGTACCTACAGCGACATTTTATTTAATCCAACAATTTTTTTCACAGGGCAAGTAAAAAAAAGTATAATTAACTGAATTGAAACAACCTCCTCTGACCTTCACTTCCACACGTGTAATCCCTCACTTGGAGCGCAAAAATCCTTTGAAACAAAGCAGTCATGACTGACGCGTCATTCCCGTCACGTCTGATATCAGGTAGCTACTCGTGCGCCGAAATACAGTCCTCTGAGAAATCATAGCTTTTTTACTTACACCCTTTTCGACGGCGATGAAAAATGGCCGCTGCGGTCTGTCCCTGAATTTTAATATGCGGGCGCGTTAAGTGGCCTAGGGTGATAGTGATTATGTCCTATGGTATGCCGTTTTCAATAATGTTTGCTGATGAATGAAATTAATAATATTTTTTTTTGTAAAATACAGAAATGTTACCTGAAATAGAAAATGATTTTTGTGCATTGCAACAACAACGCGCCCCTTAGCAAATAAATTAAAGATGGTTTTGGATGTGGGCTCTTTGCATCAGGTCAATTCTAAAAGGAAACACAAATGAAAAGCAAAACCGCAAAACGTCTACTCGTTTTGCGGTTGATTTTGATAAAGATTTACTTATCATGATTTCTTATTTAGCACTAAAAACATTTTGCTGCATTTTTCCGAGCCACCATAATCAGCTGGATTTTATACGTACTCCTATGCTATGGTCAGATTGTTTTAAGAATGCCCTCAAAACTGAAAAAAATATTGAATTTTTATTGCAAATTGAAATAATTCAGCTTCACTAAACTCAAGCAACACAACAATTTTTGGTATAAATATTTAACCCTTTGCATACCACAATAAACATATTCTCATCTTCATCTCTACAAGATGTCGTTTAAAGTTACACATACGACGTTGTGTTCGTTAATTTTATTCATGAGTATAGAATAAGCGCGGGCACCCGATAGAATAACTTTACATAACGTTATTAGAAGTGAAAGTCATAACGCGAACGATCCCGACTTGGCAGGGGACTGTGGTTCTCAAATTTTATAAAAAAATATAAGTAGAAAAAAATGCAGATTTTTGATGCTGTCTGTGAATGTCTGTGTCTGTGAATTTTCTTCCTTGTGTTACGAAGTACCAGACAATGATTATGACGGGGGCGTCTCCCTTAAATACATATAACATCAATGACTTAGTCTCATCACACAAACATTTGCCCCTTGCGGGATTCGAACCCGCGACGGCCGGCGTAATTGTCAGGAGCTCTAACCAATTCACCAAACGCGTTGTCAAATGTCATATGGCTTGTACTGATGTCACACGTTGTGTTGTATTTACAAGGTGACTTCGGTTCCTTATCTACTCCTTTATAAGTTATTAGTGAGTACCTTTTGTTAAATAACAGTGTCACAGTGTCTGAGGTATGAAAAGAAGCAGTGATCGTGTTCGTAGCGATACATGTGCTATCATTAAACGTTTAAATTAATAAGCTATCACCTAGGCATCAGAAACGGCTGATCCTACCGTAGTAAGGCATGCATAAAAATCTGCGCGGGACAAAACAATACAATCAAAATCGACCTAATATCAAACACGATCTCTCTGGCAGCTAAAGGTTGTCTGGAAGAGATCGCTTATAGCGATAAGACCGCCTAAATTGTACATTTCCTTTAAACAAATTTGTAAATTCACTAATGTTGTATGCAATAAAGAGTATAGTATCTATCTATCTAGTGCCGTCCTTAGTGTTGTCTATTGTAGTGATGCCTTTCGATCGTCTAACAAAACGTGGTGATTGTTGGGTTTCAACAGCAACCCATTTGACTCATGGTACTCGACGTAACACAACTCTCCTAAAACTTTGACACACACTACCTCCAAAATGATTTTCATTCCGCAGTCGCCGTCTCCAGCACCTGATCGCTCCCGGAGGAGGCGCAGTAACGACGCCGATTATGATTTTACGCCGCTGTGTGTTAGGCTTAGAGTGAGGACTACATTCTGGTTTTTTAGATTGGTTGCCAAAACTAGTTCAAAGGAGTCAAGAGATGATGTATTAGAGATTTCGAGACTAGTAATATCGACCGATATTTCCCGGGACCAACTGCTCAACGTGCCTTCCGAGATGCTCGTGATATACGTCACTTATATGGTCGGATTGGTCACCCATTCAAACACCGACCGCGCCGTAAGTTGCTTAACTTCGGTATCGTTTTTAAAACGCTGCCACCACTGATGCGCCACGAGCACCTCTATAAATGGGCCCTATGAGCGGCTTGATAAAATCTGACAGCAAGGTTGGTCGCTTGCCTTGCAAACACCCGCCAATCCACACTGAGCCTGCAATTTCAAATTCAAATTCTTTATTTCTATTTAGGTCATGAAACGACACTTATGAACGTCAAATATACAGTGAAAAAAAATTTGCTTTGCGTGGTGGAGTATGGCTCATCTACCTCATATTTGAGGTAAGCACTTTGCCCATCAGTAGGATGCTTAAAGGCTAACTTTACTTTTTTCCGATGTAAAGTCGGAGCAGCGACCAAGCACGGTCATCACTGATGTATCATAATTTTGTAAACACGTGCGGTCAATCCATTCATAACTTGTTATTGAACGATACGTAAGCTAATCCACGTGTTTAGAAGGATCTTTCATCCCGCGACAAACCACAAAAGACTTCAGTTGTTCTGACCAGTTCTGACGTACACATACATTCACACCCCTATCTCTTACAATAGTTTGTGATTTTGGAATTGGTTCTATCCAAAATATTTTTATTTGTGCACTAAGGCCCAGTTGCATGATCGATAGTTAACTCAATGATTCAGTGTAGAAGTCAATAATGGTTAAATGTAGAATTACCAGCAAAAAAAAGGAAGTAAAAATAGCATAACCAAATGTCAGAATAGCTATTTTTATGTATTTTTTTTCATAACGCGCACAATCGTAAATATTCAACAACTGGTAACGACATTTAACCATTAGTTGATATAACTATATCACGCATCTGGGCCTAACTAGAGTCATTGTGTCGTTATTACAAACTATTATCTAACAAACACTCTGAACACGTATTTACACTACACCTATTACACTAGTGAATCCTTTACTGTAAGTAAATGCAACATACATAATATTTCTCTCTAGTGTGTCAATGCCCTAATGCCAGTATATCTTCGGAATGGACCCTGTTTTATACGCGTACCCGCCGTTATGTTGGAACGGCAATGTCAAGTGCAAATTGGTACGTGTTATTGACGCAGCAATACAATATTTTTTTCCATTCAGCAAAAAAATAACAATCGTTACTGATTTTTGTACTCTATAATCTTCTTCTTCTTCTTTTCGAGTCAATGGCAATTAAACTTTCTGCGCCCAAAAAGTGGCAACATCAATGGCCTTCTGGTTGGCGTTGTAAAGGTCCTCTTGCGTGCAGATGGCAGGAGAGGTAGGGCACGACATTAAGTGAGGAAAAGGTGGGGCTTCACGACAGGACGACACGTGCGATTGTGGCGCCTTACAATCTATGCCACACTTAATGTACTCTATAATAGAAAGTGCTCAGGTTTCGTTGTCTTACGTAGCATACTCCGTAGCACAGTTCGTAGCATCGTAGTAGTTTGCGTCTTTTTGTGATAGCCAAAGTTGTAGGACATACTTTTTTGTAACTTATTTATTAAAATTAAAGTAATATGTACTAAATAAAGCGAGAAAAAAATCCATTACTGACTAAATGTGTTATCGATGCGACTTTTTGTGATAGCCAAAGTTGTAGGACATACTTTTTTGTGAGTTATTAATTCAAATTCAAGTAATATTATTAAATTGAGCAAGAAAATTTTTGATCCCATTACTGAGATAAATGTATAGACGCTGCAACATGAACTGACAATTAAGTACAACCACGTAGCACACACAAAGTACCTAAGCACTCGAGCTCGCTACAAAGTTATCACACGACAACCGCCCCACAACCGCACATAAAGTCTACATACTAAGAAAACAATTTACAAACACGACCTCTAATTTAAAAGCTACATCCGACAAATGAGGGTAGTAGGGGAAAGTAAGCGTTGGTCCGTTTGCCGGCCGAAAACCATCAGTCTTGGATCGACCGCGGTGGAGAGAAGACCTGTGGAGAGCGTTGCATTAAAAATTTACGCTAGTAAGACGTCCGACGTGCAAATATATCGGGGACCTGCTTGTTTACGGTCGGTCCAGGCTTTTAGGTGATTAGTTTCTGTAAAGTGATTCGGGGTTTGAGAACTTATGTACTCGGATGTGGATGGAAAGGTTGGAAGTGATGTACAGTTCAAGGGCGTAATGTTTATTGAAACGGTTTTCATTGGTTACGAAGGAAGAAAACGTGTAGTAACATCACTTATGCTCTAACGTAGTACCAATGACAGTGCTGGTAAAACTACATGTGAATACTACTTATGGTTATGATTAAGAAAATTTAATAGCATCATAAATGGCCCACGGGATCTTTATTGAGCATATATTTATTATCCTGGGAGTATGTTTTTCCAACCATTTTTCCTTTATGACTGCAGAAGCTTATGTATCGGATATCATTTTTCATCTCTCCTGTTCGGAAAATATAACTTTCCTGTGTAGATAGCCGGGTGGAAAATAGCTTATCCATCCCTAGGGTGGAAAGTAATTTAGTTTTAATTGACATGGCATAGAGTCAATGCCTGCAGTCAAAGCTTGGACCAAAGATAATTGAGTCACATCATGTTATTAAAATAACAAACATTTTTGCTTAGCTATAAATTGAAAATCATATTGTGCATGTATTATGTATAATCGTTGATGAAAAAATATACAATTTAAAATTTTTATTCAATTAACAATTAAAATATTTGGCTGCACGCCATAATACCAAGATGTTTTTTTTTAATTTTATATTGTCAGTGTCATTTCAGGAAGGATTTGTCCAAAGCCGTTAAAACTTTTATAAAAAAAAGAAATTATTTTTAGATTCTGTTATTATCTGTGAAAAAATCGATCGATATTCTTTACAAAGATTTTAATTATTTGATATGTTCTGCTTTTTTGTACTCTGTTGTCATGTATTCGTGCCGTTATTCTTTCTAATCGTATAAGGTGTTGTTGGTACTGTAAATCAACTGTCATATTTTGTTCAAAACTTGAGTTTTCCTTTCTCGCTGAACTACATGATACCTCACCAAGACATCTGCAACCACTTTTGTAAATTTAATGTTTTCCTCACAGTCGAAATGAAAAATAGTATGTTTAACTCGGGTGAAAGCACCCATTTCACTCTCGAATTATTGGCGCTCTCACTTCGTTCGAGCGCCAGAAACATCTCGAGTGAAATGGGTCGCTTTCTCCCCTTGTATAACAATCTACTATTTCACTCATTCCTCTCAACACACCCTCAAAATCTAAACTAGAGCTCATTCTTCCACTTCTCCCAAATAGGTATAAAACGGTTTCCAGATTTTTCTCCGCCACCTGTCTGAAGGCTGTATGTCGCCGTGGAATAGGACGTAATCTGTAACTCTTGAATATGAGGCGGAGATCGCGAGCCAGCCGCGATGTGGCAAAGAATGAGCTGTAGAATGGTCACGCGTATTCTTTTACAACACACGATTTGGTTGAGATGACGTCACTAAATGGTACCGATATTTTTTTTTATAAAAAATTAAAAAAGAGAAAGAGAAATCCCATATTTAGGCATACTCACATTATAGTTTTGGAGTAATTTATTAAATACAAAACTCAAAACACAAAAACCATCTTTACAAAATCCTTATTGCTTCATTTTTGTTGTAACAATTAAATGCTTAGCCTAATTGTTTTAGAGTTATAATTTTAAACAAAAAATACCTTAACACGTTCCGGGATACTATTCCAGATACAATAGATGTTTTATTGTTTTCACGCCTGTAGGCGTTCACTGTCCCGGAACGTGTTAACCAAATGTCAAAATAAGTTAGTTATTTCAATTAAAGTTGCAGCGTGAGTTACCGTACCAAACATATTCTGTAGCTTACACGTACGTGGTTCCGTGACATACCTCGACAATAAAAGTATCCTACCTACCTAGTTCACCAAGGCAACTACTTTCCCACGTTCTATTATTCCTTACAAGCAATAACCCAAACAGGGCCAGCCCATCACACCATTCAAACGGGGCATCTGCATACATGTTTTAGGCTTGCTCTATGTCTGGTGGCGCAAAACGGTTAATATTCACGGCAGTTGCGGGCCACGAGTGGAATTGGCCCCCATTTTTTACGCGTGCCGACGGCATTCCACTTGCGTTGGTATAGTCAAACAAAAGTGTTCTGTCTTTCTTGGGAGCCGTGAAAAATTTACAGATATGGGCACGTCCGTAAACGCGGGAAGAATATAGGAGCGAGAGGCTGCTTAGATTATATTGACTTTTTTTTGTAGGTATTTCTCGCTGTCAATTTATGCTAGCTATATCATAAACGATTCCATATTTTGCTATAGGTGCACTTAACTCTTTACTTACCATTAGTATATAAATTTTTAAGTGAAATTTTGAATTCTCTTTAATTTCTTCTTTTCTTTCATTTTCTTAAGATATCTTTAATAATTGATTATAAGGACTTCTTACAATAACATATGGATAGTCCTTATTGTTGCTAACCAAGCATTCAAAATTGGACTTTACCACCAGCAAAATTGCCCACAATTTTGCACAACTCAAAATTGTTATCAAATCTGAGCATTTGTCGTTACAAAATCGTCGCTAAACCGTTATTAATTTTCGATAAGTTAGCGCGGGCGGGCGATTTGATGAAATTTCCGCCCGCCCTGACTCGTTCAGTGACCGGATATTACAAGGGACCCGGTCGTCTGACCAAATGAGGGTTGTCAGCTTTTAAAAATGTACTCCCATAAGCACATGTTTAATACGTCAACATTAAAAGATGAAACAAGAAACCAAAAATTGAGCACGGGTGGGACTCGAACCAGCATCTTTCTGGCTAACCGGGCCAACTGCTCTTCCAATTGAGCTACTGTGCTATCGAATAACTACTTGGCCCGCTGTTGCATAAACAGACGGGTAGATGGCGCTAACGTTACGCAATGAAGTATTCATAAGAGACCAAGAATTTCGCGCATTCGGACCGACGGCACGGTAGCTCAATTGGTAGAGCAGTTGGCCCGGTCAGCCAGAAAGATGCTGGTTTGAAACCCGCCTGTGCGCAATTTTTGGTTTTATATTTCATCTTTTAAGAATATAAATATGATACTGTGAGTGTTAAAACAATCTAACCCATATGCCAACAAATGTAAAACGATGAAAAATTCAAAATAGTTTATCCTTCACATTTTTAGTTCATTATTCATAGTCATAATTTCAATGTTGTTAGCAAGTATTTTGTTCTCCTTAAATATTTCTTTTTATGCTGCCACGATATCCTGATCTGATGGTAAATGATGCCTAGCATTTAGTTACTTTTTTTTCATATTTTTTCAGAAATCTTTAACTATGAGGCCTCTTAAAAAGTCCTACTCCACTTTGTCTCCGCAAATGTAAGAAAAACCCCCAACTTGGGAGCCCTGAATCGAACGAAATGGGTCACGAGCGTTGGTCGGTCATTCATTCAGACGGACGATTGGCGATTACGCGGGAAAATATGCTCGCGGATCCCGCCTTTTTCCTTTTTTGTCTGTATCGACGGGGCGTTCCATGTTTGAATTGAATTGGCGTTTTGTTTTTCTATGCCGCGAGAAAGATACGGTTAGTGGTCAGTAAGAAAGGGGTTGTTTAGATTGCATATGAAAGGCTAACTTGCGCAATTCAGACTTAACACACAATATTATAGTATATGTTAACTATAGGATAAGACCTCATAAGTACTTCAACGACTCATTCTGCCCCTGTCAAAATCAAATTAACAGCAAGAAAATTCTAGTAACGACTTAATTTTATCGTTATGCATTAGATTAAAGATAAGAATATGTCTATTTGCGGCTAAACAACTGGCAATGTCCGCCAACAATCAACTGAACATCAAATTTACGGCTCCATAAGTCAAATCAGCTGTCCTTACTAGAGGCATGCAAATCCCGCAGGCCGGTTGTTGTTATGGTTATTTTGCATCGAAACGGTGGACATTTCAATCAATGAAATCGTACTAGCGTCCAGTGATAGTAGGGTGACTATGATTTGGAGGATATGCAATTCAATGCATTTTTTCACCATTTTAAAAAAAAGTAATGGATAAGGTTACTCTACATTTTTATTACTTACTTGTCTGTTGCTGAGGTTAACCTTTCCCCATATTCACTAACTTTCTTTAACAGTTGCCCAAGCACGAAGCTTTACAGTATTCGTAACTAAACCGTAGCGAGTTTACTGCACGATTACGATAGCCAGTTAACGTCACTATACGTCAAAGAAAGGTTCGTGCTCGCTATACTTATATTTATAATGTAGACTAGTATAATGTACAACAGATAAGTAATTTGACTAAGTTTCCCTAAATAAAAATCTCCTTCTTTCAGATAGTTGTTTCAGAATTCAAAAAAAAGACACTCGCTGAAAATCAGCGTCGTGGTATGCGTTCTGCTACTGCCACGGCCAATGCTGAGCGAGTGCCTTTTCGACATAAGCCTACTTACCTATTTTTAATTAATTACTCGTGGGACCTGTATCTAACCTTAGGTAATCTCTCAATGTAATTTTTTTTGTTAATTTTTAGGTCGAATAAATTTATTTTCTTTCTTTCTTTCTTTCTTTCAATTCTGTCTAAACAACGAATTTACAGTGTCCCTATTACAAAGCGATTCACGTATGCAAATTGTTCATCAGCTATTCAGTGTTTGGACATTCGTTATGCGCGGCCGTCGCACGGTACATCGGTACGTCAGTGCGCAGCGCGTACAAACGTATACGCGTACAAACGTACACGCGTACAAATCATAGGCTCGCGCTCGAGAGGAGATTGACATTCTCGTTTGTTGGTAGAAATCCTCGTAGCAAAGACAAATGAACATCGGATAAAGAGAGAGAATTAACGAGAGAGATAATAAGTAAACAAATTTTGAAATTAGAAAAATGATTTCACCAGATCGTTACTATTAATATGATAATATTAAAAACAGCTTAAAACATAAGCATGCCGTACTGTTCAAACGGCAGTGATGACTTATTCTGATAAATAATCAATAAAAAAAACCGTCGCAAATAAAACGGCTAAACCTGTGTTATTCCGTTGTATGAGATATATTATTGTAAGATTTCATCTAAATACTTCCAGTTGTTTCTGCGTAAAGGAATAACAAACATACATCCATCTTCACAAACTTTCGCATTTATAATATTAATAATAATAATAATTAGGATCATTGTTTTTAATACAAAGTTATCCTTTGTGTTTTTTTCAATTTACCTATTATCCGTTGAGGGTTTGTTATAACAATAACTTATTATATCTTATTTATAACAATTAATTATCAATATTGACAAAGTACTCAATGAGCGAAGCGTTATACATCAGTTAACAACACACTTGTTTCGATACATATTGCCAAATAGTGATGGGACAAGATTTTCACTGTAGGCTTCCTGTTTAAATGTATTATTAAAATGTACAAAATAAGACTCTACATTTAGGTTAAGAACTTTCTTTATTCGTATTAACATAAGTGTCATTAGCTTCTATTGGAAGAGCAAGAAAGGAGTTTTATATAATGACTGTCTGTGTATCTGTCTGTTAGTATCGTACCTCCCAAACGGATAAACATATTTTCGTTTATTTTTTTTTTGTCATAGATAATTTCGACACCTCCCTCGCAAAACTCTGTAACTGTTACTTATCGAGAAATACGATTTTAGTATTTTCGTGTTCTCCGAGGTCGGTTTAATAAGGTGGCTTTCCAAATTTTTTTAGATTCTCATTAATATTAGTAATTTACAGTTGTATATGTGTCTATCTAGAAAAAGTGTTCCCTGCATATCTGCCTAGCTGTTAGTTAACCGCAAATGCGCGGGGCGTATCGAAGCGGACTGGGGGGGATATCTGTCACTTCATCAGTATTGCAGCGGAGAGCGTAGGACGCGGGTGTGTACTCAAGTAAAATATGATTTCATTAAAGAAAACGGCTAGGAAGTGAATACAGACATGTGTTCAAAAAGGATACAGTTCAAGGATACTCTAAAAAAACGCTTGTTTGATCCAAAAGTCAATAAAAACAAATGTGAGGGATTCAAGTAAAATACAAAATCCAGCTAAGTTAATAAGATGATTAACAAGAATATTTTTCAACTGAATTAAAATTATACCAACATAATGTTTTTTACACTGCTTGTTTTTTGAGGTATTTAGAGGTCAAACTTACGGCAATCTAATAAATTCTACTTATCCGACGCAAATACACGTAACTAGACCAGTTACAGAGTTACGCTTCGTAATTCATAATGACGCTTGCCACTTAAAGAGTTTTGCTACGGAAGATTTGTCATGCTTTTTGCTTTAACTGACACTTACAGACTTCTGTGCCGTATGGCGTTACTACAATTTTTGTTCCAATTGCCGCTTACATACTTATGCACTGGAGGTTTATTTTAAAAATATTTTTAAGTACCACTTAGGTTGATTTGCTTCGAATTAGTTAATTCAATATTTTATATGTATCTGTCACTTAAGTATACTTACGTGGTAAAACAAATTTGAGCATACCCCCTAAGTCTTGGAAAGTGTTATTACTTTTTCAGAGTCACTTTCCTCTGTGAGTACACACTTCACAGAAGAAGAGGAAATATTTTGGGCAAATAATAACCTAGTTCTGCAGAAAGCAGCTAACTAGCACATTTTCGAAAATTGAGTTATTAACAAAGCCATGCTAAATTCGACATGCCGGATTTTTTGCAAAGACAGCCATGTCAATATCTCTTTTTACGGCGGAGATACGAACCGTCAAATTCAGCCATTCAACAAAAAGTATTTTGTAAAAATCTGTTATTGTAGCGTCAAATGCAGCCAATTTCGACGTAACTGCCTAACCCATATTGCTTAAGTCAGCCTGCTATATGGCTGTTTCGCACAAAATTCTAAATGCTAGGAGGTATCAGGAATCGAGTTTCGTAAAAAATAGCAAGTGTACGTTGGCTGTTTTTTGTAAATTTTATATTTGTTACGAGCCCATACTTGGCTTTTTCCTACGTCATCCAGGCTGTTTTTATCAAATTTTAACATTACTTAATTTATGCGTTGGGTATTGGATATACCCACTTAAAACCAGTCAGTGTTTACTGGTGCCATATGAAGGGGGAGCTAAGGGTAATCCTTAGCTTCCACACACACAGCGTATGGGACACACACACACCACTGTCATGGGTTTCCTTTAGAGAGCGGCAGACCGTCCACCACACACCATCACCATGTCGACCTCTCGAAACCCATATATTTTTTTAAATAATTATTCCAACTATGGGTATATTGGACTCGCGGAGCTTACGGTTTACTTCTGCGAGCACAACGGTGTGCTCGTTTTAATGGTAATAATCTAGGAGTGACAGGTGTAGGGCATCGAGCCTTATTCGGTTTCCAGGAAGTCGGCGACGAATCATCAGTGTTGGCTTAGGCAGCTGAGCGCGATGCACACATAGAGAAAGTCTGGAGTAAATCCTTTATATCGGGGCGGTCGTAGCACAAATGGTAGAGAGATAGGAGGCGTAGCAGGTGGTGCTCACCTTCTGTGAGACCGTAATCTCCCAGAAGGAGCGGCGGAGAGGTAGCAGGAGGCTTCAGCCAACACACCGATGCATCGGTGCCGGCTAGACACACTTCTAGGGTATGCTGAACCGTATCTTCATCAGCTGGGCAGTGATGACATCTTGATTCTGGATCACTGTTGATGTGGTGCAGATATTTGGCAAAGCTCGCTAAAGTGACCTGTTTAAATCGGAATAGCTTGGTGTGTTAGGCGTTCATGTTGGCGCCTCAGACTTCCCTCGAGCAAAGTATAGCAGCGAGCAAATATATAATGCGGTGCCCACGTTTCAATTGATTATCTGCAGGTCCCAGATCTGCATAGCCTCATCCTTCAGTTTGAGGCGCTCCACCTCAACTTCTCAGGGTTTTGGCCTCAAGTCCAGAGACTTTTGTTTCTCGTGCCACTCAAAGATGGAGGCGAGAACCACGGCATCGAGCGCCTAGACTTCGTACCGGCCATGGCAGCAGCTGCATTTTCCGCTTCTGTACGAACTTCGAATTACTGTCAGAGCCTGTATAACGCCATGGACCGCAGAACGCCCATATTGGCATATAGGCGTCTACTAGCGGCACCCACCAATGTTCGGCAATAGTCTGCCCCAGCAGCTTACTTTCAAAATGGGCGGTGAACTTCCAGCGTCCATCAAGCCGAAATACTTAAGCGGTTTTCTTTTCTTAATCCTGACCCCAAAAGGCTAGTTTCCACTACGAACAAATCAGAATATTGGTAGGTCTAGTGATGAATTATGGTCTGGATATATCATAAAACCAATTAATTAAAGATTTTTAATTAGGATTATTAATATTTTAAATAATTTAGTTTCTCCAAAACGCACATTTGGCCACGTGACCGCAAACGCCTATCAAATGATGTGACGTGATGCCTTGTCGATGGCGGTTTTTTTTTGCTGTCATTGACAACTCTTTATAAGTATTTTGCTGACAAAAAGACTTTCGAACTTACGCCATGACGTCATTTAGTACGCCGGTCCTACAGACAAAATACTACATGATAAAACCACGAGACTCCCACGCACCCCTTAATTATGTGGGTCCGAAACACTTCTTCATGGTTCAGACTTCAAAGTTCATACTAACAAAACTATGTATCTATAAAAATTTAAATATCTCAGCCTATTCATAAAGCATTAAGTACCACTTACGAGATAAAATACGTCCATTCTTCCATTACATAACTTCCTATTTGCCACTTACTGACTTTATCAGATATTTTTTTCCGAAGCAAAACTCTGTAAATGACACTTGAATAAAAAAAAACTTATTAAATCCGACGCATAATTCTTTAAGTGTGATATCTTAATATCTGTAAGTAATTTGAAAAAAACAACAAAAAAATCTGAATATAGTCGTCAAAAACAGCCCTTATGCCAAATTTCAAGGTGATTGTTTCAAGGGTAAGAGCACAGTGCGCATTTGAAGTTTCAATCGGCTCTCCTGTAAAATTTGCGATTTCAAGTTAGCGACTTTTGCGTAGGAGGTTTCGATTTTATCCCAAGTGTTCTTAGCCATGTTTCATGACAATCTGTTCGGCCTCTTTTTTATTGGCGACGGTTTTTTTAATGTATTAAATAATAAGACATAATATCGGCTAGTTGCACATATTTAGCAAATCACTACTAACCCTTAACCTAATTGGGCCGATGTGACCCGAAACCAGAAACCCGCTTACGGATGCCTCGCATCGCTTACAAATAATTGAGTCAATACATAATCGCGTTCATCAAATTAGAAGGATTGTAAACTAGTTCTGGGAGAGCGTGGGTAGATGGGTAAATCTGTCTCTATAATTGTATTAGGGTAGTTGTCAGGCGTATTGTTTTCGGGACTGGACCAATAAGCATTCAATTTATTTTGATTGCAATCAAAATTCTAGTCCTAAATTGAATAATATATCACGGAAGACATCCTGGCTAGTGTCTGGAAATCTCTCCGGAGACGTGAGAAGTTTTCACCGCATTTCACACTACAGTTTCAGGATATAATACACTAGGGTTGCTTCGTGACGAGCTAAGTTTTGGGCAGATTGTATCAGATGAGATGCTGGTTGACTGTTATATTTTGATTATTATATAAATGCATATGTTTTATTTTGATAAAATATATATAAGATGATAGTGCTAGGGCTAAACTGTAGGCTACTAGTGGGATCACAGGTTGCGTATAGTAAACGGCCACCAGATACGGTGGTTAGCTGTGAATATGTTGAATAAGCAGTCCTCGATTAAGCAGCGAGAGGATTACCAGAATGTAATGGGGAGTCTAGTGGGATGGGCTTCTTTATTAAAAGCTACAATACTCTGTCGATCCTCGATCCTGTGCCATAGCGAGTAAACGCCGCCAAAAAATTAGCGTTCTCCTGGTATTGGGTAGCAGCAACATCAGTACTGGCAGAAGACTGAAGATATAGTATATCAGGAAAGACTTTGGACTAGGTATTAAGAGGCGGGAAACGCCCAGTTCTTAAGCTGCGTCACATATTTGCCTTCCGGCAAGAGAGAAACAACCACACCATCCTCCTAATTTTTTAGATTTAAGGGAAAACTCTACCGACAAGAGACGAGCTCTTTTTGCTGATAACATTTTAAGAAATAACGTTATGGAATGACTCTGTCACTTCATAACTTGCTATAAACTATCAGGTGAGAACAATCTCATCAATATAACTAAAAAGTCATATTTATTTATGGCCAACTTCAAACAACAACAACATACATAAAGTAGCTCAAAGGTTTTTAATGGATTTCGATGGATTGGATGGATTCACGGATTTTCATGTAGATTTTACTAAATATATAGAATGATTTATACGCAAAGTTTGGGTATATAATTTATTAAGGATTTTTTTTGCGTGCGAAGCTGGCACTGATCGTTAGTTCAGTTTACTTTCAGCGATCGGGTAACCGATTACTTAATTATAAAACACATTATTATCATTAGTCAATCCCTTACATTTTAAGCTGGCAACAAACCGGATGCCGCAGCCAAAACGACTTAAAACTTAAAAACCCTTACATTTAGGGACACCCCTATCATAGGTCAGTCCCAGAGGTGTCGTTAATAAGTCCGGCATTATACGCGCTGTTGCTGTATGGTAATATGAACAGCGTCACTACCCACCGGCGGGGGCATCCAAAATGTCATTAATATTAATATGCACTTACCACGTTACCGATGAACGATGTTAAATGTAAGTTAATTGTGCGGAAGATGTCATCTGGCTTAATTTGTGTAAGGTCCAGTGAAAAATGGGTACCAAAAATGATATAGGTCTTAACTTAACACCGTATCATACCATGACCGTGCCTGATATGCTCCTATCATATCAGACACGAAAAACAACACGATACGTTCTACTATGCCCACTGAACGGATCTACAGCGTTCTGTCTCAGAGCGAGAGCGAGCGAGAGCGTATTTTGCCGGTGCTGACATGCTTCCTATATGACACGCGACGGTGTTGGTCGGTAAGGGACGGTCTATACCACAGTGTCATAGTTTTTAATACAAAGAGAATCATTTTTGCTAGACACGTTCCTAGCACGGTCGTGGTATGCTGCGGTGTACAGTGCGACATGGATCTTCTGGCCAACGGTGACAGGCGGAACTAACGCTGTCAAATCCAAAAATCCGGTTGCCAGATCGAATGTAGGAAGTCTCCCCAATCTTACAAGAGGTTTTCCGAGTTTCCCTTTCATTTTATTTTCGTACGTGTTCTGTGTAACGAATTAATATGATTGTTTTTAATACCGTAAAGCTTGACTCTTTAAATAAAATTTAAATTTTCAATGGTTTTTATTGATAATACAGTTGATTTGCGTCTAAAATCGGTGTAACATACTTAATATGCCACTTATGGTAGAAAATGCCTTCTACGATATTTCCATCCAAGAAATCTTTTCTTTGACTTTGCCATAGTTGGGTAATAAAAATATTAGCTAGAAAAGGTGATAAATAAAGAGACCATAATAAATAATCGACCTCCTGAATCAAGGGAGATTTTCTTGCTCTGGCTACCCTTATTGAAAAAGCGCCCCCCTGACAATGTCATCCGTTGGCCAGAAGATCCTTGTCGCACTGTAGTAAGCAAGATCCTTACGATCAAGCCAAGCCTGTCAAAAACAAAGTCCGCGATGAGTTAAGTATGTGTTGTAGTAAGACACGTAATTTCTATGCAAAATGAGGCACTTGCATAAATTTTTTAGATCTGCGACGGCGCTTAACGCCACGCTTGGACTAAACGCCATTTAAAAAAAAATATAAGGTAATTCGCAAGGTGAAATTTCTGAATCGCGTAATAAAGCTCTAATAATATTTTTTTGAGTACCACATAACTCACCAACCAGCCAAGTTCCACCAAAGATAGTCGACAAAGACCGTTACAGTAACACAATAATTAACCGCGAACAAACACCACAGAACAATCTAGCATCTAATATACGATATTAGTTCTAGTCACAGCTTAACGTACGGCGCAATATGTGTAGGAAGTTTTAATAACGCTCTCTGAAGGCAAATAAGTTACGAGTTTTGGCTTCACGCTGCACGATTTTCAACTTTAATATTTTGAACTTAAGGTATAAGGTATAAGTGAGTTTTGTAGCTTCAAAAATTAATTCGAGCTAGGCGCTCGTCGCGAAAAGGCGTTGTGCCAAAATATGATTGAAGCGCTAAGAGGTAGATTCGGTATGCTTAAATTTTTGGCTGGCTTGAAAGAAGTATGAGCATCTTTTTAAATATGTAAGATAAAAATATGGTAGAGTTGAGCACGGTTATCCATGGTAGATTAAAATTTGTATATCTGCTTATGCGGTTGTACATTTAAAAACTCATGAATTACAAAGCTTTTCTTGCGCATTTAATCCCTGTCCAAGACAAGCCATTGTTTTGCTATGTCAAACATCTATCACGCAGGCATGCTTTCTTTAAAACTAAAAAAATAAAGTTAGCCTGTAAACATGCAACTGCTAGGCAAAGTATGAGCCATAATGTACCACGCAGGTTCAGTGCGGATTGGCGGAGGGGTGTTTGCAAGGCAAGCGACTAACCTTGCTGTCAGAATGTTTTCAAGCTGCCCATAATGTCTCTGACTAGGCTTAACGACTAATATTAACCGATACTATCCGGGATCAACTGCTTAACGTGCCTTCCGAAGAACGGAGATGTTCGTGATTTACGTCACTTATATGGTCGGAATGGTCACCCATCCAAAAACGACCGCGCCGTACTTCGATATAACCAAAGCGCTGCCATCACTGCATCGTGGTTTCTTTACTTAATCAAAATTACTCTTCACATACAATCTACTCTATGTTCTTCTGAGGTATTCTTAGTTTGATGAGATCTTAAAGTTAGAATCAACTTTTTAATTGCAATATCTTTGTAATTTTCCATGTGAACGAACTTTTTCATGGCACTAAATAATTAGTTTTCGTATGTTCAACGGTTAAATATTTTAATGCTTTGCAAACTTGCAAGGAAGTAATTTCGCTTGAGATATTCTTCCAAAACATTAGTTATTTTGTAAATATTTAAATAGTGATTTGTACACATAAACACATCACGCGAGAATGTTTATTGCGACTAACATTAAAGTCGTCCGTACGATTAATGCAGCTTCTAATGCTTTTGCTACTAATGGAACTCGAATGACACTCTTAATTACGATATGTGGCAACTTTAACATTTTCAGGCCAATGATAAAGTTGGCTGTTTTCTAGCTCAAAGGATTAGCACAGCTGCTATCCAACGCGAAAACGCAGCCAGCAGTATAGCCTCCTTGCCACAAGGAAATGGTTTCGTTTTTGAATAGGGTAGTCTTATTTTTTTATGTTGCATGTCTTAGTTTTAATTTTTTCTTGTTATTAATAAAGTACATTTTTTTTTATTTTTATGAGGCATATTAATACATGCAGTAAATGATTGCTTTTTTATTTTCAACCTACAAGCTTTCTTTTGCTCTTTAGGGTTCCGAAGCCAAATGACAAAAAACGGACGCCTTATAGATTCGTTTATTTTTTTTTGGTAATGCTTCTTCTGGGTGCAGAGCTCGCTAAATTATCGCCACAAACAAATAAACAAATACACAGACACGTTAAACTTACAGGGCAAAGGTTGAAAAATAATATTGTTCAAGTGACTATAATTCGAATTATCGAATACCAATAGTAGTGTCTGTCGAAACGTACGCCATAACTCAGTAAGCTGCTGCAGAGTGGAGTTAGCCATTTCACTTAAATGTGTTCATTCATTGTTCGTGCATTTGATAAAGTTGTTCCCTCTAAGAACTATGGACTTGTTCCGATTGCGATGGGATATAATGCTATTGTAGATATCTGAGGCCTTACTCTGGACACAAATCCCGATCCATAATATAGCTATTCCTGTCACACGCATACACGACCTGGTATGAGTGACAGGGATGGCTATAATCATTGGATCGGGTTTTGTGTCCAGAGAAAGGCTACTGATTGTGACGGATAAGTTGCGAAGTAGATTAAGTTGTGAAATGAAACTCGTGATACGATTGGTTGAGAGTGGTGGTACAGTTTTTAAGTAACGAGAAAGCTTGTGAAATTATTGGAGAGCTGAATTTTTGAAAAGAAGTAGAGTGAGCTAGATTTCTAATGTGTTGAAATTAATAAAGTTTCACAATCTTGTTTTAAATGAGTGATTGTTTTGATTAGTTTTTTGTACCTTATCATCACCATTATCAGGCAAAGGACGTCCATTGCTGAACATAGGCCTCCCCCACTATTTTTCACATCGACTGATCACAAGCTGTCTGCATCCAGTGTGATCCTGTGATTTTTACAAGATCGTCTGTCCACCTTATAATTGAAGTATATTATCAAAAAGTGTGTCAGGGCTGAGCTGTAGGCTATTAGCGGGGTCCCAGGTGGATAGAGAACGGCCACCAGATAAGGTGGTTAGCTGCGAATATGTTGAATAAGCAGTCCCCGACCAAACAGCAGGATTACCAGAATGTAGAAACTTAAACTGCAGTGTGGAAGGCAAGAGGAAAACTACCACATTTTCTTCCCTTATTTGGAGTTTTAAAAAAAACTCCACCGACCACAACCTAACTCTTTGATGATTATCAAATAGTGTAAGTTATTGATAGGAAGCACCACAGTTTTCAGCTCTAGATGACCGTAGAGTGTGATTTTCGTTCGACTAACAAGAAAAAAAAATAAGAACAGGTGACTTGTTGTTCTCGCTTTTGTCTCGTATTTACCTATTCAAATACGTACGAAATTATAGCACTGAAAAATTATTCATGTAAGTGAAGACACACGTGCACTCAGGCGTCACAAGCGACATCTGGTGGAGGAATCTCGCAAGGTGCTGAAGAAAATATTATTTTACACTTGAAATCGTGAATTTATTTAGATCCGAAATGTTACGTATTTTTATTTTAGATGGTATACAGTTCTTAAGTAGCCAATTACACATAACTTTGGTTTGTGGGACTACTGTTTATTGATATGTAAAACGATGTTTGTATAATAAATTAATATATTATTGGGTCCGTAGGGGCCGGAGGCGCGCCGATTATTTACAGAATTATCGGCGCGCCTAATCGAGGCTTCGGGTGACCTGAGGGCTGGCAGCTACCTCGGCCAGCGAATCGGTCTGGCCATACAAAGAGGCAATGCTGCCAGCCTCCTGGGCACCCTGCCGCCAAGCGGCGGAAATTTAGAAGACGTTTTTTATTTATAGTAGATATAAGTTCTTTTTTTCTTTTATTTATTATTTAGGTTAAAAGATATTTGTAAGAAAATTTGTTTTTTTCTGTTATTTATTTAATTAATAAATAAAAAAAGACAATAATAAAAGTATTTGAATATTGGACATCAATTACATACATTGCTCTGATTCTAAAGGAAATAGTTTATGTACTTGTATGGAATAGAAACAGCGTTGCTGCCAAAACACCCAGACTCGAGAAAATATTATAGAGAATTATAATTTATCTAATGACCTGAACGGGAATTGAACCCGGCACCTCGGAGTTGGCTATACGCCTTGAAACCCAGACTCCGGAGGTCACCATATAGTTATATAGTTTGTTCACAGGATACCAACACCAAATACTTACTAATAACTCAAACAGTCTTATAAACCTATTACACTGTTTTGTCTCTTTCTGTTAAATGATGACAGCGCCAAGAAAGAATAAGACAAAACAGTGTTATAGTTAAAAAAGGTTTATTAGACTGTTTGCGTTTTTATGAATAAGAGGGTTATTCTATAACAAGATTAGTTTCCAAGTTTCCGATTTTTATCTACGCTTAGTCTTCTTACACGCTATCATAGTTGTTATTCCTATCTAAATCGGAATTAGGATATTCTCCTATTTGATAAACATAACACCATATCTGTGCACTGAGAGCTCACTCTACATACACTCCAGAGTAGTTTGCACGAAAATTTAGTTCCCGTTATAGTAAAAAGGTGAGTCAAAGCTCAATAAAGTTAAGTTGCGGTTACATGTTATGTGTAAAGTTAATGATAAATTCAATGAACTGACGTTTAAGTTAGGAAACGGCTACGTAAAATTTATAGTTACAGTTACAGGTTTAACCTTGTTCAGGCAAAGATAATGCACCTTGTAATTAATTTTTAATTCTACTTTTATACATATATCTGTACACCTGATTTTATTAACAATTTTATTTATAATAGTTAGGTTTGAAGTAAGTAAAAGTTTAATAGTTACGTTTACGGTCAGTTACGATTAAATTAGCTTGCTGGTAATCTGCAACCCACTTAATGTAAACTTTTTTCAATTAACAGTTAAGTTAATGGTTAAATTAGGTTGGTGCAACCCACCCTACCGGTTTATAAGCCCAAATCCCGCACGCTGTATATCAATTTATATAGAATTATACAGGGTGTGAATCGACTTGTGCATGATATAACAGCTCCGGGGCGCCGCGGCCGTTGTCTGACTGTTTCAGGGGTGAGGAACATTTGGACATGTTTATAAGATACGTTTATTTTGTATTATTGCGAAGACTTTTTTTTCCTTTTATTTAGATGTCGTGAGTTTGGATGAGGCATGCTTCACCGGCTTTGTGTTCTTGACGGATCTGAAAACAGACAGAATGTTTGTTTCATTGTAAAAATAAATTACTTATATTACCTACTAAAACAAAAGACAAATATAATTTTTCGTGACTATTTATTAAAAATGCAGATGAAAGGTTTTTTAAAATATTTTATATTTTAGATACCTAATAACAAATAAGTTAATAAACATCAACAGACTCCAAATATGTGTTTTAAAGAGACTACTCTGTAGTAACTATGATAAAACCGAACCGTACTGTAAAACAAACAACAAAAGCAGCTAAACCGCAAACCATTTTTTTAAACGAATTCAAAAATGTTGCCAACCCCTGCCCCATGTCCGAACTCACTTGACCATTCAAATTTATGGGTTGTCGCCGCCACCGCATCTCGCACAGCCGTCTATGTTTAAACTATGCCATTACGGCATTCTACGCTAGAACAAAGGACTTTGGCAGGCCGGCCGCTAAGTCTGGCCATAGAGAACATATTTTAGGGCCTAGCTCTTGGTTTTTGTAGGACTATTTTCTAGAAAATCTCGATCTGTTTATGATTTTGTTAAAAAATAAAAACGGTGCTACATTACAGCTCTCTGGTACTGGATTTCGAGAAAAGGCCGGCCGATGCGAGCTTTTCGAAATAATACCGTAATTATCACATAAGTTATACTTTGATATCGTCTTTTTACTCCTTCATTGTACATTTCTAATTTACTGTTCACCATTTCTCATTAATTTGGCAGCCCATTTATTTGTTGCTGCGTCGGTTCAGTTAGAAAATAACAAATCATTTTTTTATAACAATATATTAAAACCATTTGGAATTGATTACTGGCTAATACTTAAAGGGTCTATATTTGCTCCTATACAGGTAAATTTCGAAGGCACTTCGTTTAACTTTGCTATTTCTATAACCAACTTTTTGGTCAACCTTACACAATCTCAAAACAAACGAATCCAAAGTTCTATATCGTATCACGTTTTCTTGCGGAATTAGTGTTTAACTAACCGTATAGCCGAGAAAACTATTGTATGACCGTAACATATTGTATGAGCAGAACACTGTGTCTTACACAGTTGTAATAGGTGTGGTTTTCCAACAAAATAGTATTGTGTTACTTATGTGGGTGACTGTACACAGCTAAGCCTTCGTGCTCGGCGATATCACGCGTTGGAAAATATGAATAGTGACTTGAATAGGACTAAGTCTTAAGATTTGGTACTTGAAAAAGGTTTTTCCAGTCTATTTTGTTCAGTCTTTAAGCATTTTGTCTTCAACCTGTATAGTAAAGTGGGTTGGTCAGTACCAACGTTACGAGGTGTAATGTAACAAGTTACACAGCGAGCATTCGTGCAGTCAGTACGTCGTGTTACGAAGAAACCAGCGAGCAACGAGCAGCTTGTTCCTCGTGTGTTTTATGGCGAATCCTTGAGTGTTACGCGGTTTTGTATAGAGTTTTGACGAGCAGGTTACGCCGATTTTTGTACACAGCGTAATATGCTCGATGCGTAACACGCTTGATGCGAATGTTACATAACACCTCGTAACGTTGTTCAGTACCCACCTTTAGAGTTCGATTGCGATTGGATAGACTATTATTTGCTAGTCCAATATTGAAGCCCACCCATTTGTAACTTTTATATTAAGGCCGTCTTATTCCGTCAAATTATCTCATAAGCCCCGCCCCCTTGTTAAAAGTGCGGGGCGCTTCCCCCACCAGCACCCCCGCACAAAACTTTTTCTGTCAACTTTGTCTTACAAATCTCGTGAATAATTAAGCCATCTAGTGTTTATTTAAGGAACAAAATTTTCTTGAATAAGATACTTCATGCGCTTTTGTAAGTAACATACCCACGCCATCTAGCAGAACCCCTAAGAACTTTTACAAAATGGTTTCTTTAGTACACCATACATGCTTTTTAGTCTAAACGTTTATCGAAAGAACAAGGAACGCAAAGAGTGGCATTTCATTCTCACACGACTGGTCAGCACTTTATGCCAGCAACCTGTAACCATTATAAAAACAAGAAAGAATATCCAATAACATTTATTATATTCTTTATTGCACTTATAAGATGTACAGAAAATAGGTACAAGAAGTCACAATGTGAACAAAGGTGGGCTTATCCCTAAAAGAGACCTCTTCCAGCCAACCCATAGGTGTAGGAAATGTAATGTAATAACATTTAGGTTGTTTTTATTAAGATCCTTTTTGTCGACACAGTTATAGTCTCACTACTATCTTCCATCAGTCTTCCAATTGATGATGACTGAAGACCATTACAGATATGGCACTTCAAATTTAGGGTTCCTTACAAACCAGTAGGTATATAAGTCAAAGTTCACCCATCACGAGAATTTTGTCATGGTTTTTTTTTACACACTGAAATTCATAACATTTCAAATCATCATCATCATTCTCTTGCCCTGTTCTCAGTTTATCTAGGGTCTGCGCAGTATGTTTCACGCTTCCGTTTAACATTACAAATATGGAAAGCTAAATTAAAGACAAAGGTTTCTTTATCGTTTCAGTAATCCTTTAATAATATCAAAGTTTTTTATTTACTAGTCGTCTCCCGCGACGTCGCCCGCGTATATTTTGGATGTCCCGTGAAATGGTTCAAGTAAATTAATGGTTTAAAGTAATTACTATCGAGGTCACCCACACCACGCTTAAAATACTCGCTTAATATCAGCCTGAACTATAAAAATGACTTGACTATCATGTGTTAGAAAGTAAGAAAATAGTAAGGCAAAAGTAGTTAGTAGTAATCTCTCATTTAGATGCAATACTTTTTTCGGCGAAGTTCACTATCAAATATACTGAGCATTGAACTTGGCTATCATTTTTCACATTGATGTTTTTGTTGGGATATCATAACTTTTTATAGAAATATTTATTTGCTTATTCATAAATCATTAATACATATTTTGTGCAAGCTTCCATCCACTTAATTATAACGGTTTCAGACCCTACAATTAAAAAACTTTCTTTTGTTTTCAGATTTTTTCCTTCGCTTACACATTATTACCTAGCTAGATGCCATATTTCAACTGTCTAGGTTTGTTAATTAGAGCACCGCACCCACACAATTACTTTGATAAACCATATATGGTTTTGCCATGTTTGACTTTTTGTAGTCTAGCTTATAGACCTTTTTTACTATAAAACTGTAATTTGGCATGGGTTTCTTTATATGCTAATCACACCGCCTAAAATATGTATTTTAAAATATTTTTGGGACACCTCCCTACAAGGAATGAATTATGATGAGCATGAGTTCCTACACCGAAAGGGCAACACCAGGGTTTATCTCATGAATCGTGATAGTAAGACAGTTGAAATTTTCAGGAAGGATGTATTCATGTTGCCGTTGAAAAAACATAAACTTAAAAAACAGTTTTTTTTTCAGGTTGCTCTCATACAACTTATCTACTCTGATAATGATAATAATGAGGGGCTGCCCCATTATTAGGACTTCATATCTTTTGTATGGGACTCCCTGACAACAGATATGATGTTTATGCCATTTTCATAGATAATGGTACGGAACCCTTCGTGACCCCGAAGCGCCATTTCGCGCTAACTACAAGATTAATAGAATTATTATGTGTCACAAACACCAAAGTTGTTTTGGATATTCAGTAACAGCAATTTGAGGAACAACGGTTATAAAAATAAAATTAAGACAGTCTCCACACATTTTCGAAAGAACAAAATTGAAAAAATTATTCAGATTTGACATTTCTGAATGCAAATATAATTGGATTATACTGAGTAATCTCTATGTTCGTCGCTCAAGTCCATGTCACCAAATAAGAGATAGATAGTCAATGCATTATTACTACACGATTCAGAAAATGTGTACGTACGTACGTAAATAACATGGAAACCTGAGTTCCATACACGAAGAGAGCTAGACCGACCTTAACTTAACCTCCAATGTTTGTATTTTGTCACAGGAGTCTAGATGTAAATAAATAAATAAAATTTAAATAGACCTATCACCTAATAATTTTCTCCCTCCCTCAAATTCATATAATATTTTCTCGTCTCCAATATACTAGAGTCACCAGGGCACAGCTTTAGCATTTGAGATTACTGCTAAACCTACAGTTATGGTTTAGCTCTGATTTTTCCAAATAGAGAAAATGTTCAAAACTACAAAAATTTGACATGAGTGTTTTATGCTTTTTGTTTATATTGTTACTATAGAAACGGATTCATCTCTACGATTGGTACAAAAATATAGTTCATTTATTCACATCAATTATATATGTCGCTACAGCCTTTCTATTTTTATTTTGCTTAACACGTAGAGGTTGGGGGTTCCATCCTCATGGCATTGAGGAGATTTATCCGCATGGTGATGATGTTTTTGATACTAATTTTCTTTTTGAAATTTATTTTCATTGTTATGTAGTTTTTTTAATAGGATTTGCTACTTTAAAAAAAAACCTAAAAATTTAATTAGTTTTTATTTTTAATTTTTTTTATTTTATATGTTAAAATGTCCAAAAATTAAAATAAATACTTATTTCGTTTTCTAAAAAAATATTGTGACTATGTAGAAAAATATTCATGATACCCCCGATTTGAACTCGCGACCTTTGATTAGTATAAGACTGGTGCTGATCCAACTGAGCGTGACGCGGCGCGGCGAAATTAGCTATTATTAGTTCTTAGGTGTTTTACGTAATTAAGTACGCAAATAAAATTGCAAAAATTGACATAGGTCCAGCGTTCGCAGTGGCGTCAAGGGGAATGAGGAAATGGTATCTCGTGCTTGTCATTTGAATAAAAAGATAGCGCTATTTCTGCTTGCATGTATAGAACAGAGATGACACGACGATCAACTGTTGCGTCAAAGTCGTTGCGCGAATCACCATCGTCACAAGTGTGAGAATCACTAAATCAGTGTTTTATGAATAAAAATGTTAATAAAACTGGAAAAAAACCACGGTCCACCCTAAACATCTTTGGTGTCTAAAGTAATCTTAAAAAGACAATTGGAAGAATTTGCTGCTTGTAAGAAAGAATACAGACAAATGAAAAAAATGGACCTTTCTTTGCCTGAACATAACACCGATAAAAACTAAAAAAAAATCATTTGATTCATAGCTGAGATCTCACTTATGTGGTCAAAATGTATATTCTTATAATCCCCTGTTCCTCACATCTGTGTAGCTTGAGCAAATCAAGATCAAAAAAGTCGAAATAGGTCAAATAAAGTGTTTTTAGATATTTCGTTATTCTGATCTAAATAACAAACATTTTGAAATCATTTTAACATGTATATGTGTAGAATGGAATTACCTACTAAAATATGTGATTTTCATAAATATAAGTCCAATAATTTGAAAACTACATAGAAAATACGAAAAAAAAGGGGCCCACTTCTGAGGCAATTATTATCGAGCAAAGTAATTACAATCGTGTTTCCAACCACAATCCAGCTTTCTAGTAATCTTCTTCTATAACATATATAGATTCGAGATTTAAATAATTAGTGTTTCCATGTTAAAACTCAATCGAAACATCGTAAAAATGGAATATCTAAGCCTTAATATCAGTGAGAAAAATTAATTAACTATTTGATTTTAATAGATTTTAGTGTTCAACAATGAATTTCTTATGTAGGTTGTAAGTCTTGTGTCATTGGCGCCGGGTCGATTGCTGTTTACTTACTGAACTTCTTTATCATGTTCTATTTAAAAACGCTTTTCGCTTATAACTTAAACTGCTATCAATACCAGAATATATTCCGATCACAGAAGTGGGAGTTTGGTTGGACACCGATAGGCGGCTATCGTTTGTCGGCCTCTTATACCTCTTACCACTTACCATTAATATTTATTTCATACACTGAGACAGTTAAAACATTCTAAAAATGGGAAACTAAACTTGTGAATTATATACTTAAGGTGTTTTTCTATAAACGGGTGAAACTTTCACAGAACTTCAAATTACTTCAGAGAAACTGGGCCCTATAATTTTTTTTCTTAAAAACGGGCTACTTTTTTTTGTAATAGGCATCCTGTGTCTAATCTGAAACATCCCAACGTCATCACCTGAGGAAATGAGGGAAAATAGAGAGAGGTGATGACGTTGAGATGTTTCAGACTAGACACAGGATGCTTTTAAAAATATTATTATTTTTTTGTTAGGAAAAATAAAATAAAAAAACAAGCCCGTTTTTTTAAAAAATGATAGGGCCCGGTTTCTCTGAAGTAATTTGAAGTTCTGGTAAAGTTTCACCCGTATATAGAAAAACACCTTATATTTAGCATATTTGGTTCCGATGTTTATGCGAAAACTACTCATTGATTAAAACACTTTTCGATTTATTTCGCGCCCTTTTTATGGAACTAGCGGTCCCAGCGAACTTTGTTCTGCCCTCGGCCCCGTTCCGACCCAGCCCCGGTAAGAAAGAAGGAGGCACCTACTCCTGACAATAACAAACACAACAAAACAAGAACTGGCGAAATCGGTCCAGCCGTTCACGCACAATGCAGTGACAATGGGAAATATTAATTCATTTTTATTTGAAAAGATTAAACGCCTGACATTTCGAATGTGCGCGTAATAAATGCGTAAAGTGTTTAATTAAATATATTTAAAATCTTATATTTAAGATGTTTTGAAGACATTCATACCAAATAAGGAATTGTGCAACAGTTTGCCTTGCTACGATTATTAGTAAAAGAAGTCTGCAAAATTAGTACTAAAGTTATTTATTTATTTATTTATTTAAGAACTTTATTGCACAAGTAACAGTGTACAAAAGGTGGACTTAATGCTAAAAGCATTCTCTCCCAGTCATACCTTTAGGTCATGCAGAAAGATTATAAGTGGGTGCAGGAGCATAATGTAGTAAAAATTTAGGAATTTAGGAAAGTTCCTTTGAAATATATACATTTCATCGGCGAAAGAGGATGTGTGCTTTCAGTTATCCATCTAACCGCCATATCGGTCAATAACAAAAGCGTGGGTACAAACGAAATCGGTCAGGTAGATGGAGGCATCAGCGAATGCTGTCGCGTTGCAATTTGCGCACCACTCGCAATCGCGACACAAAGCACTGCAACTTGTCATCCATTTTAAAATCTGTCGCAAAGGTACGCAACCACTGACAGTCTGAACTATTAAAAAAGTTCACTGGCACTGGGGTACAATTATTCTGAATCAGGTGATAATGCATTCCCCCCGATTCCGAACAATTCGGTTAAATACAGATTCGGTTAGGGTTCGAATACTTTCACTTATTAATAAATTTATAATAACGTGGATTTATTCGCTGCAAATATCATTTATATGAAAATTATTATATATTTTATTTAACGGACATATTGAAATCCGATCAAACTATAAAAAAAAAAAAAAAATAAAGTTAGCCTGTAAGCATCCCACTGCTGGGCAAAGGCCTTACCTCAAATGTGAGGTAGTATGAGCCATACTCCACCACGCGGGCTCAGTGCGGATTGGCGGAGGGGTGTTTGCAAGGCAAGCGACCAACCTTGCTGTCAGATTTTTATCAAGCCGCCCATAGGGCCTCTGACTAGGCTTAACGACTAATACCAATCGATATTAGCCGGGACCAACGGCTATAAAAAATATATTTTAATTGTCGAATACTATCACAGCTCAATATAGAATGGTTTCGAATCGAGGGGCTGTTTTGGCAAATAATAAAGCTGGCTGGTCCTTAGCTCAATAGCATAGCTATCCAACGCGGCAACTTCTTGCCACAAGGAAACGGTTTTGTTTTTAAATTGGTACGTAGGATTTAAGTATTTTTTTATTGATTTCATGCATATTTTAGCATTTTTTACAGCAGTTAAAATGTTTCATGCTCATACCAATATTTGTTTTACTAAAAAGTTAAACTTGTAATCATGGACTAATTGAATATTTGAATAATCTAAACTTCTGTAAACTGTTTTGAGATGAAGTGATTGTAAACGCCCTGAAAGCCTACGAACGTGACTAGATTATTAATTCTTGGTAAATTTTAGGCATTGAAATTATCTATTGGAGTCTTCGTTACAATTGCAATGATGAATTGAAAAAGGCAGAGGTGAATGATTGCTTTTTATCGAGAAAAACAATTGTCTTGGGTTTGAAGAATCTTTAATGTTGGTTTTTCATTCGTTTTCAACTCAATTTCTTGTAGGTTGAAGAACTTGACTAGTACTTTTGACCTCGGGCTTTGTAGAGCTTTATTGAATTAAAACTTATGCATGTACAATAAAATCAACACACAGTAAAGCCTCAAGTCCGCAGCTTACCCAGCTACCCCTCAAGGGAAGTTATGATTTATGGAATGGTGCAAATGGGTTACCGTGACAGCGGACGCACCGCTATAATTATGCACATCGCATTTTGACAAATGGAGGCCGTTTTTGGGCCTCGAGGGTTCTTTCGGAATGCACCGAGCTAAGCGAGCGGAGCGAAGCGGTGTGAGCGAAGCGAGCGTGTATTGAGATTTCTAGAAGATTAATGGTAGCCTTTGAAATGAAAGTCGTACGTGATGCGCGGTTTTGATAGCGAAGTGAAAAGCGGTGAAATGTGACTGAGATACGTTTTGTATTGTGCGACGTTTATACAGGAATTTGTGCCTCAATAATGATAGTGTAATTTTCTTGCGACCTAAGGTATGATTATGATACTTTATGGACATGAAGACACATTTTGGCGATTTAGGGTGTGTCAGATTGCTTGCAACACGGATTATTGTTCGGTAGTAATAGGAGCTGTTCCCAAAAATCTCAATAGCACCTTGTCCTGTTTGTGGTTTGCCTTAATTTACTCTGAAATTAGTTAGGCTATCTTTAGCAATGGAGGTTCTGCCATTCTGATCTGTAGAAAACATTAATTATTGTAAAGTCACAATTTTAAGCTTATGTGATATCAATGTATACGTAAAAAAATGCATTTATTTTTGAGTGTATACTTTTAATTTGTAAAGATCGCAGGATCGCACTAGATGCAGACCGCTCACAACCGGTCGCTGTGGATAACCGTGCCTATGTTCAGCAGTGGACGTCTTTTTGGCTGATAATGATGATGACGATGATGTATACTTTTAAAAGCATCATTTTAAAACGAATTTAGGATAAAATATTAATATTGTAGCGCGCTTTATTATGCTAAAAGGCGCCTAAAAGCTGCAGCGCTCTAGCTAACAGCCTGTGGTCGAGCTATCGACTGGTACAGACGGCAGCACGTCAGGTTTCCCATGTGAACTACGAATACAAGCTTTTATTGCGTAGGGAATAGAGGCGGCCTCAAGGTCAAAGTGGGGTAGTCTGACGTGCGGCTGTGTGTACACTGACCGAACATAGACGCGCTTACCTTATACATTTTAAAATTAAAAATTTGCCTGCATTTTTCTTAGGAACTTGCAATCTTTCTTTAAAAAAACCATTTAGAATTTCAGTTTATCTACGTGTAGGTAAACTGTAAAAAGAACTAACGACCAAAACTCAATTAATCTATGCCGTGCGCAAATTCGAGCATTTTTAAATATTAATCTACCTTTTATACAAGTAATCGAATAGCGGACGTGGTTTTGTTTATTTTAGTCTGGCTCGCGAAAATAAAGGTAAAGTATTTTTGATAGTTATTGTGGAAAAATGCTTGCTTAGATATTTTACATTTGCTTGGAAACGGTTACGGTGGATCCGATAACGCAGATATTTCAACGCTTAAAATATTTGTTTAAAGATGTATCAAAATACTAAGTAAAAGAAAATACTCTCGTGCAAAAACGACACAACCCAATTTTTCATAAAATCGGGACAGAACACGTTGACCAAAAGCACTTCAACTCAGATGAGCGAAGTTTTTTCATTCCGCGCTCTTGAGCCCACGGGCGGATCGCTGATGCCTGATGTTCACTTGCCAATTAGTATTATTCACCGTTTTTTTTTAAATCGTGATAAGGTTTTTTTGTGCTTGATGCACTATAATTTTAAATTTAATTTTGCTTCTTTTGCTCTTTTATTTTTACTGACTTCAATAAACAAGGTAATCAATTTAGCCTGTATGTACCTATGTGATATTTTTGAAATTGGTAAATATTTGAGTATGATCTAGTTAACACGTTCCGGGACACTACTCCAGACACAATAGATGTTTTATTGTTTTCACGCCTGTAGGCGGGCACTGTCCCGGAACGTGTTAAGCTTCTAAATACGTAATGCAAAGTTTCGTAGTGTATGTCCATGGAGTTCTCGATAACAATATGTGATATTGAGATGGTTATTCAGTCAGTTTTTCAGCTAAGACAAACAATATTATAACTTAGGGAATACTTGAATGCAGTTAACCCCTCAAAAGAGCTGCAATCGGCGGAACTACTAAGCACTTATTACAGTGCATGTACATTCGCCAGCACATCAGACTATACATTTTTGTCGAAATATAGCCCTTATTCCAACAGCATAAGATACCACAGTGTTAAGCTTGACGTGCTGTTGTCCATACTTAATCGTGAAAATAATGCGTTTACATGTATGTAATTTAAATAAACTTACATTTCCATTTTTAATGCCAATGTCAAAAGCGATAAGTATCTGCCGAAAAGACAGTTTTTTTGCACTGATCCGGCAGCGTCTTGGCTTTTTTCTCTCTCTATTGATTGATGGAGGCTTTTATCGCACAGCGATAATGTCAGCCTCATATTGTTACAGTAATTATTGACTATTGTCTAGAATTAACTAACTTATTAATCATTTTAACTAAACTAGCTGCTATTTGACATGTCGGATTTGCCAGTATAGTAGAGGTATAGCCAGCGTCTTGGCTTATTTATACCTCACGTAGACCTAGATATGTTTAGATATTTGGTCGACTTCTACCGAATCTCTGCCATCTATTTATTGTAAACTAGTTTGATCTAGTCTTAACGGTTTTTAAATAGATTTAAGAATAAGAAAGCTTGTTTAAAAATTCATTTAAACATCTCTGAAGCTTTATGAAATTGGGCATTATACTGGTCAGCATCAGCAAGCATATTATTTATACATAAAGTTATACAAATACAATATAACTAACTTCAGAAACAAACTGACGAGAGATTTACACTCCGTTACTGACGTACAAATGAATTGTTGCGAACTCTTCGCGATACATAAAGCTACGCACAAATTAGCGTTGTATTGTAGTTGCAAAACGTGCCTCCACCGGCCATACTTCGCGTCTGCTCTCGTTACGCTAACAACACGCTCTAGCGTTACGGGACAATGGGCTAGTGTAACTTGGCTCGGTGTTTACACTTAACACGTTCCGGGACACTTGTCACGGGACCGATGTTTTATTGTTTTCACGCCTGTAGGCGTTCACTGTCCCGGAACGTGTTAAGGTTCTTTAAAAGCTGTAAGTGGTCTTGTGAGCGATAGAAGAGGTTCTTTTACAAGCGATAGCTTTATAGACACACATACCCGTGTATTTTTTTATTTACGCACCTATGCATGTAAAATGGTTATGATCATATGCTTGAAATCGAAATTTCACGAGTTAATAAGCTAATTTTAAAGTATAAATTGGATGATCAATTAATTTATATGTTACTAACCTATGCGTGTTTTCTTTCAGGTAAGTCAGAGATTACTTAAAATGCTGTCTATCGGGTCGGGAAAGTTACATAATCTACAAAGCAATAATTAAAACTGGTTTTACGTAGGTACTATTGAAAGACGTATCCACTTATGTACCTTTTGCAAGAATACGAGTAACTTTGTATATCAAGCTTGCAACAAAAACTAAAATAAATTAGCTTTTACGTATTTCAGCGCGCAAATGTAAAGTTTGGAACGGCCATTACTCGGATTGTATCTGCCACCCTACTGTAAAGATATTTTAATCTGAAGACTGAAAGCTATCTCGCTCGTTCTCACTGTCATGCTAGTACGAGTAACAAGGATAACAAGAGTCGAAAACGTACCTCATTGTCTTATGGTGTGAGTCCTCTGCTACCCTGTGAGTCGTTACACTGATTCGACGTGATGAAAGGCAATGCATTTGCATACGTATAATACCTTTCTTGTGTACTAAATTAGTTTTTTCTACTACTGAGGTACTTTCTTCTAATGCTTTAGTAGATACTTTTCAGAATCTAACCTTGTGACTAAATGGCGTATTATTTGAGCGGTGACATTCCAGATCAGTTTTTTGATAAATGACTTGTTTTGTTTTTGACTCCGACCTCGATTTTCGCCAGCATCAATCGCATCTATTAAAATGTACTTTGTCAATGTTGTAAACCTTTTGTATTATTAATGTGAAAAATTATGTACTATACACTTATCAAAGGTTAATTTTACATCTACCTTGTCAAGACTTATTAAAATCGGTTTAACAATTTAGGCACCATAAAGATATTTTTTTTAATTAAAAATATTTTACTGCTCTTTTCATGCATAAAAGAATTTTTTTTTGTCGACTTCTTACACCAAAGGTCATTACAGTCATAGTGTCTAGACGTAATTCGGTCTGACTGCTGGAAAAACTGCTTGACTGATTGGCATGTAAATTACAAAGAATAATGGTGGATTTTTGCGTTTAGGATTGTTGAAGTATTTTTTGAAAGTTGGTAATTTTACTTTACTTACTTACACTCCTTTGGCGCAGCGACCCAAAGTTTGTCTTGGCGTTCTCTTGTTTCGAAGGCCCAGACATTTTGGTAATTTTAAGGTCGGGAAAATCGCGGCTTAGAAAAAAGATGTATACGAATAACAATTTTTTTTATTAAATAAAAATCGACCTAACAAATAAATACTCCTGTGGAAACCAATTGAAATTAGAATCATGTGTTTGACCTTTCAATTATATTAATTAGTATCTATTGTTGACTTGAATATCAATCTGCTCTCACTTTTCGTTACTTTGAAAGCAATTTAATCCTTTACTAGTTGAGTTTGTGTAATTATATTTTCTCTATTATTTTATTTATCTTTCTTTTTATACGAACATACCTATTCGGTACATATGTATACCCATTGAAGCATTGTTGTAAGCATTTAATTCCTCTCACGCTGCATTCACAAGATTTTGTTTTGTGGCGCTTAACCGGCAAGTTAATGTACCGGAAAATTCACACACCCACCCACAATCATTTCTGCTTAGCCCAAAGGTATGACTGGTAGAGAATGCCATACGGCATTAAGTCCACCTTTTGTACAGTTTTTGGTTGTGCAATAAAGTATAAATAAATAAATAAATAAAAAAAATGCACATTCCAAGGGATTCTAGCGGGTACCATATTTATTTTTGTACCACCATTAAACAAAGAAATGGATCGGTGTTGAAAATAAACATTGATACGGTTGGAGCACATTTCAAGTTTTTTTCTGCACCTGTTAATAAAACATCATTATTTAAATATTATTTATTGACATTTGTTATACATCAAAGATATTTCTTGTACAGAAACTTTAGAATCAACCTATGTAGGACCGTGTTATAATTTAATTTAAAGTTAAACCCAAAATTACTTCTTATCTGTGTATAAATCTTCCGCAAAATATTTTCAAAACAAACTCTCTCTTTCTCGAAATCTTAGCGAGTTGTTGTAACTCCGTTAATAATTTCCATTAATATTTAACTTTTCCCATTTTTTTCTCTCGCTGTATCAGGGGTTAAGTTAAGAGGGCTAATTAAAAGTTCGATGAACCTGGTTTGTCACGAGACTGTAGGTAACGACATTTTTTGATTAATATTTTGTAAAGAAAAGCCCACTTTGTGACGACAATTTTTTAAGGCTAAACGAAAATTAGGACAATAGACGAATTTTCGTATTTTAGATCATGAAAGTAGCTTATTCGATTCATGAAATTGAAATAACTTATAATACATTCGTTTATGGATACATATAATGGTGTTTATAGGTAATCTAGAGGTAATATCTGAGCTGATTTGGATCGGAACACAGTCAGCAAACAATTAAATGAAATAAATAACGTTTACACGCCGACGCATGAAAAAAAAAAAAATTGCAAGACAAAAAAATAAATAATTGATTAGATACAAAAACTAAATGAGCTCGCATTAAAAATGCAGGATTACAAAGTGCTTTATTATAGTCACACGACAGCGTAAGAGTTAAGAGTTAGTATAACACTGAAAACTGGGGCCTGAAAACTGAAAGCCCCAGCCAGCTAATGGCTTCTCCATTAAAAGTGGGGTTAATCCTAAAAAAGTTTTCAAATTTTTCACCTGAAAAATGCAGGGGCTGCGCCGTAAACAGAGCCTTTTGAAATATAGAATATTCAAAAAGTAGGGGAATGAATAAAGCTGTTCTAATTTTGTTGGACTTCTGTAAAGTACCTTAGTTTTCAAGTGTTTTTTAGAATTTTTATTTTCTCCATTCAGACCAAAGTTGTTCACATATTAAGAATTTTCTGTAAGGTACCTTACATATTGATGAATGTTGGTTTTTAAAGGAATAAATAATTATGCCTCAAATTTTTTAATTAAAAGTATTACTTTGTTTAATTTTGAATGCGACTCTAGTTTCAACCATATCAAAAAACGTTAAACGTTACTTTTGCAACTGATTATAATCCTTTTTAAGTTTCCATGCAAAAATGTAAAATGTTTAGCGTGGTGGCGTTAAAACACCTTTAAATAATGTCCAAAGCGTTTGCTGTTCACTCTCAAAAGTAAATACCTTTCTAATTGAACTAAAATGTAAAGCTTTTCCTCACATGCCGGCATTATAAAGCTGCACTTAACTTTATTAAAAATGTTAACCAGATGCAAAGTTTTTTTACCTGGACTTCCAGTGTGGAGTTAAGCTCCAAATGCGTTGGAGCGTTGCCTCTTAAAACATCGGCTGAAAATTAAACGAAAATATGGTGCAACTTTCAGGAGATGCTTTTGTAGATGTAGCTTAAAAAATGCGTTGGACTATTTAGTAACTTACTTTAGGATTAACTAGTGGTCCTAAGGAACTTCATTTCACCTCCGCCCCGACCCGCCCCAGCCCGTTTTATTGTTGTTATCCTTTTCGGGGCGATTACAAATCCAACATAGCGGACAAACATACATACGAATCTCTCTGCATAACCTAAAGGTATGACTGGGAGAGAATGATTTTAGCATTAAGTCCACCTTTTGTACACTTTTATTTGTGCAATAAAGTTTTTAAATAAATAAATACGAGCATACAGGTCGAACTGAGTACCTCCTTTTTTTTTGAAGTCCGTTAAAAAGTCATGAAAATCGGTCCACACGTTTTCGTGTAACTAACACGGCTTTCTTTTATGTAGATGGATTGATTGATTGATACGAACAAGCGGAAAGAGGCCTTTACCCTAATAAAATGTAAAGTTGAGCGTTCATTTGGCAATCTTTAGCCGCGTTTACACACCTATTACAAAGTTTGCTATTGGCTGACAGCCAAACGTCATAATGAACTGTCGCAGTGTTTGATAGCGTTTTAAGAGTAAGTATGAGCTATAACTTGTGAACGAATTGCCATAACACAATTTTAACACCGTAGATACATTGATTATAGAAGTTTTTGGCCTAGTTCGGGTCGGACTCGCGCACGAAGGGTTCTGTACCATTCAACTAGTTAAAGTTGATATTGAGCAAAAACGCTAAAAAATGCGTTTGTTGTATGGGAGTGCCACTTAAATACTTTGTTCTTGTGTTTAGTATTTGATGTTATAGGGACCACAGAAATACATAATTTGTGAAAATTGCAACTGTCTAGCTATAGCGGTTCTTGAGTACAGCCTGGTGACAGACGGACGGACGGACGAACGGACAGACAGCGAAGTCGTAGTAGTAATAGGGTTACTAATTTACCCTTTGGGTACGGAACCCTAAAAACTATGCATATGGATTGAGATAAGCCAAGATAATTAATATATTTTATAAGATTTAATCAGTCAGGTATCAAACGAATGCCGAGAGTCGCATAACAATGGAATTTTTATTGTGTCTCGTTTACACATACTTGACGAGTTAATATTTGCCGAGACTATGCAGTAACATTATATAGGCTCTTTTACCCTTTTTATTTGTATTTTAACTATACGAAACTCATAAGTCAGAATTGATGTCAAAATTTATAAATGATATCATGGTACTATTTGTACCCATTTATAGATTCACCACACGAATTTTATTAAGAAAAAGATCATTGAAATAATACTCAGTCTCAAAAGCCATCCACGTAATCGTATAAGCTACTGATCTCATGGAATAGCAGCCTAAACTCCGAGTATAATTAACCCATCACAGACCGAATAAAATTACAATTGCCGTTCGACGCCGTTCGCAGTAAATGTGACTTATGCCACGATTATTATGTAAAAGCCCCAATTTGTCTTATATGTGTGATATACGACTAAATAGTTGGTGGAACTAATTGAAATAGGCATGCTGTTTTTTTTATATTTATTATTTTATAATTGATGTATTATTAATCAGATACGCATCATATTATCATCATCATCATCATGCATCATTATTATAGTCATGACTACCACTGCGTTGGTGATAAAGTGGCCAATTGCAATCGGCTTGCAGCTAGCCTTATTCTGCGATAAACACAAATTACTCGTATTCTAAGCAAATCAATAAAAGAAATGCTTCCTAACTTATCTCACCGTGTGTCCCCAATAGTACCTGCGTCCTTGAAAGCTGGCATCTCAAACCCCAAAGCCCAGGCTTGTCGGGACGTTCATTTGTTATCGTTACGTCGACGTAACGGGTACCGCTATACCGTTACGTCGTTATGTCGTTACGACTCGCCGTTGAGAGCGTATGATTGAGGTTGGTTACTAATAATTGTGTAGACATGTTAGGGGTTAACTATTTGCATGGTTTTGTTCAGGTGAGTACGGTGAAGATATATAGGAAATGAAATGATAATTTGTAGTAGCTAAATAGTGTAACACAAGGATGTAAAAAATACAATTATTTCAAGTATTATTATTATTATCATTTTTGCAACAATAAATACGTATAAATTTTCCTTGCGTAGACTATTCTGTACTTTCATATTATTTTTGAAGTTTAACATATTACGCTAAACTTGAAAAAAGTTAAGTAAAACAAACGGGTAACACAAAAATCAAGTGCACAATGAGACATTAAAAGAATTGTTGATCACATTAAATCGATTATACCTTCTATCTGCAGTAATAGTTAATTAAGTATTCAGGCCTTATAACAACAAACACAAACAAACAACACTTATTTCCAGAATCCTGGATTCAAAAGAACATACCACAGCCTAATAAACCGATCCTTCAAATCGAAGTGAAAAAACAGACAACCTCGTATTATCCCAAAGGACGTTAAAAATGTACGTATAAATTCGAGATCCGAATGCGAACGAATCAAATGACGTAACCGCGTTTTCATTTAGCGAATTCGCGTAACATTCAATCTCAATAAACGTATCAATGTGATTGCTACGTTTGAGTGAGCTCGTCGCTCTCATTTTAATATAGGACAGGACACTTTATTTTGTAAAAGCCCCAATTTGTCTTATATGTGTGATATACGACTAAATAGTTGGTGGAACTAATTGAAATAGGCATGCTGTTTTTTTTATATTTATTATTTTATAATTGATGTATTATTAATCAGATACGCATCATATTATCATCATCATCATCATGCATCATTATTATAGTCATGACTACCACTGCGTTGGTGATAAAGTGGCCAATTGCAATCGGCTTGCAGCTAGCCTTATTCTGCGATAAACACAAATTACTCGTATTCTAAGCAAATCAATAAAAGAAATGCTTCCTAACTTATCTCACCGTGTGTCCCCAATAGTACCTGCGTCCTTGAAAGCTGGCATCTCAAACCCCAAAGCCCAGGCTTGTCGGGACGTTCATTTGTTATCGTTACGTCGACGTAACGGGTACCGCTATACCGTTACGTCGTTATGTCGTTACGACTCGCCGTTGAGAGCGTATGATTGAGGTTGGTTACTAATAATTGTGTAGACATGTTAGGGGTTAACTATTTGCATGGTTTTGTTCAGGTGAGTACGGTGAAGATATATAGGAAATGAAATGATAATTTGTAGTAGCTAAATAGTGTAACACAAGGATGTAAAAAATACAATTATTTCAAGTATTATTATTATTATCATTTTTGCAACAATAAATACGTATAAATTTTCCTTGCGTAGACTATTCTGTACTTTCATATTATTTTTGAAGTTTAACATATTACGCTAAACTTGAAAAAAGTTAAGTAAAACAAACGGGTAACACAAAAATCAAGTGCACAATGAGACATTAAAAGAATTGTTGATCACATTAAATCGATTATACCTTCTATCTGCAGTAATAGTTAATTAAGTATTCAGGCCTTATAACAACAAACACAAACAAACAACACTTATTTCCAGAATCCTGGATTCAAAAGAACATACCACAGCCTAATAAACCGATCCTTCAAATCGAAGTGAAAAAACAGACAACCTCGTATTATCCCAAAGGACGTTAAAAATGTACGTATAAATTCGAGATCCGAATGCGAACGAATCAAATGACGTAACCGCGTTTTCATTTAGCGAATTCGCGTAACATTCAATCTCAATAAACGTATCAATGTGATTGCTACGTTTGAGTGAGCTCGTCGCTCTCATTTTAATATAGGACAGGACACAGATGGGATAACAGCGGGTATGTAAAAATAAAAAGTTTTTCCAAAAATATATTGACTATGAAACAAATCTATACTAATCTATACTAATATTATAAAGCTGAAGAGTTTCTTTGTTTGTTTGTTTGTTTGAACGCGCTAATCTCCGAAACTACTGGTTCGAATTGAATAATTCTTTTTGTGTTGGATAGTCCAGTTATATAGGAAGGCTATAGGCTATATAACATCACGCTACGAACAATAGGAGCAAAAATATAGTGGTAAATGTGTAAAAAACGGGAGAAAGAAGTCACTATTCCACGCGGACGAAGTCGCGGGCAAAAGCTAGTAATATTATAAAGCTGAAGAGTTTGTTTGTTTGTTTGTTTGAACGCGCTAATCTCCAAAACTACTGGTTCGAATTGAATAATTCTTTTGTGTTGGATAGTCCAATTATCGAGGAAGGCTTTAGGCTATATAACATCACGCTACGACCAATAGGAGCAAAGATATAGTGGTAAATGTGTAAAAAACGGGAGAAAGAAGTCACTATTCCACGCGGACGAAGTCGCGGGCAAAAGCTAGTTCTGTATAACGATCTCAAAGAATCACATGAGCAGCAATTATGCATACAAAAGAGTATTAGACTGAACCAATCATCATGTCAGATAGTCAGCCAGAAAAAGTAAAAAAAAAACAAATGAGCCCCCATATTTTGATATCGTAAGACCATAATACAAATACCCCTTCACCAATCCGCACTGAACCCGCGTGGTGGAGTATGGCTTATATTACCTCATTTTAGAGGTGAGACCTTTGTTCAGCAGTGTGATGTTTACAGGCTTACTTTACATACAATAAAAAAAAGCTTTGTTACACCACTTATTTCTCGAGAACGGATAGACCGATTTTCATAATTTTTACTCTGTTGAATTTGTCTTGGCTCGAAGCCAGACAAATTCAAATAGGATCAAACCTTGGGCGGGCCGGGGATGAAACGTGGTTTGCTAGGACCGCTAGTAATGCATAAATTCTGTTGGTATCATGCTACGGAGTGCAAATGCCATTTACAATAATGTTTTAAGTTTATTTAATAAAATAATTTAATGTGAATACTTATCATGTATTTGTATCAATTTTTCATGTAAGTATCAGTTTTTTTCCTCTCTCGCTCTTCTCGCTCCACTCATGACCAAGTCATCCTGCCAAAAATTTGTAGCAAACCCTCTCGTTAGGTATTCCGACAGTGAATAGTTTGCTTGTTACGCGTTATGATAGCGTATTATCGCCCGTGCCTCCCGTAACGCTGTTAGTTATGTTTTGTACGAGATACATTGGTTTAGTAAATAGCGTTTAGCTGTTAATTATGTTTTAAAGATATTCAATGTTTTGTTTATAATATTTTATTACCGATTTTTGGTTACGGCGGCCACTTTTAACAGAGATAGACTAGGTACGCAGGAGTATTATAGTGCCCAGATGTGTGCGGAATACACAAGGGCACTATCTGTTCCTTAACTCTCATTCGGTGAGACGGCTCTGACATGAACGATGAGAGATCAGGCGCAGGACCAACGGCTTAACGTACATTTAGGGGCACAGAGGTGTCATCACCACCAACTTGCTATTTCGAAATATTTATATTATATCAAGACAGAAAAAAATAGAAACAAAATTCGTCCCTACCCGGGATTCGAACCCGGGACCTTTGCGGGTAGCACCAGCAGCAAACGAACAGCTACACCAACGAGGCACTTTGGTTTTGTTAATAATATTATAATGAATGTTGTACGTAATGTTAGACGTCCCACTGCTGCACAAATGCCTCACCTCAAGCATTAGGTGGTATGAGCCATACTCCACCACGCGAGCTCAGTGTGGTTTGGTAGTTTATTTCAAAAATTTATGTTTAAAGTTTACTGTATACATTATTCATGCATGACCGATGATAAAAGGGTATCTCGTAGACACGTGTAACTACGTAGCACTCTTTGTTTACGAACTTACATAATGAACGGGCTACGAATAAGCGTTGTTACTGTGTCTACGAGATGCTACGACGTAGCAGTGCTACGAATTTACGGCGCAACGTCCAACTAAATATTTTCTCATAAAAATAATTTATCAATGATACAAAACTTGCATCACGTCTTCTTTTGTTTTTATCAGTAATTTATGTATAGGTACAGTTATCGTCATAAATATGCATCAATTCACTTTAACTTTTGTTCCACCAACGTAAGCACTCATCAACGAATAGGTTAAATATGGAATGTTATTTCGTATAAAGTAGAAGACAGATGAGATAACGCTAATAAGAACTAAGTCAGACATTGTGAAACAGACTGTCAGGGCTGTTATTACACACGGCAGTCCAGTTCCGCGGAATCATTGCATTACTGAATCCTGCAGAAATCTCTGGTCTGTTCACACGGCAGTATTTTGCAGGTACAGTTGTCTGTCAACTGAGTCCTGTCAACTCCTGTCAGTGTCATGTCTATCTCTCTTGCTTTTACCGATAAAACGGCGCGCTGTATATTTATTTCTTTCTTTCATAGCGTTGTCATGGTATTAATTGCTGCGTTTGTGTAAACTGACATTTTAGAAGCTGCTAGTAGAAACAATTCTTTTAAAAACATGCTTGTAATCAAACTGGATCAGGTATTGGTCTTTTGCTGGTCACTGCAAGCGGTAGGTATGTACGTGTGAATGTGAGCATTAATGCGTATCCCACTGAACGGCATCCTGCAGAATACAGCACCTGCAAAAATAGGAGGTCACCATAAGAAACGCCCTTAGATAATGAAATCAGAACGTGTCTTCAAATTTTCGGCTCCAACTGTACCAGTCAGGTGTATTTCGAAATTGGTTTCAGCCGCTAATAGACCGTCTTGCCGAACTTAGATTGTCTGTTTGATGTATTATTCTGCCCCCGCTAGATAGTTCTAGTTGCGGCGGGATACAAATCGGCAAAGGAATGAGATAATAGTGGAGTCTGGTTACGAAGATGTCAGATGGAATAATGTTGGCACGTGTTCTTAGAACAGTTTGTGAGTGCACTGTTGATTTGGGAAGCTACTTGTTTAATATTTGCTTAGGAAAGTAAACAAGAACTAATACATACTCCATAGTGATGAACGAGATTGGTTCTTATACATTTAAGAAATCCAAAAATACTCCAGACACTCGGAAGATGACCATACATCGGCATTACTACAATATAATAACAAACAAGCAAGAAAAAATAAATTAATTACATGCATCATTAAAAAAACTCAAAATCTACCTATTCAAAAACGAAACCATTACCTCGTGGTGCCTGTGATGCTGCGTTGGATAGCTGTGCTAATTCTTTGAGCTAGAAACCAGCCAGTTTTATTATTTTCTTTAACAGAAATACATTATGAAGCAATTTTTCTAAACAGACATTAAATAATTTGTAAAATTTTTCGTTAACACACAACTTATGCTGATGCAGTCACAAGCGCTATCTATGAAGTTCCACTCCGCATGCCAAAACATTGGCAAAGCAAACACCATATTACCCTCTCCCATTCCTTCCTGCTAAGAGCAAAAGAGACAACGAATAGTTGTGGCAGACTCAGCATTATGAATTCGCATGCAATTAGAAGATGATCAGTGGCTGAGCACACCGATATGCGGCAGCTAATGCTGTGCACACACTGAATGATATTTGCCTTCGGTCTGAGGCGAGCGCTAACGAAGCAGACAGCGGTGTAATTAAGCAAGATGGGTTTGAGTGGGGTATGATGGAAGGTTAGATGAAGAGTGGATTTGCACCTTTGGTTTCAGCGTTATGATAGCGTTTCCTAGAAGACGTACCATGAAAGTAATGGGTGTGGTAATGAGTATGGCTCTATACAATTCTCATATAAATGTCTTATTAACTGCCAAAATGCGTAGAAAAAATTTGCTGTACTTGTTCCAGTTAGGTGCTGGGTACAGATATTTCAGAGGAAGTAGCTAAGGGCGTTGCCTACTTTGTTTGCTGCATTTCCTTAATAGGACATAGCTGAATTTGTAAAAAAAGTGGTTTGCAAAACTAAAGTTTTCTTAAAACCCTAAAATTTTTAAAAGTTATACTGAACAGGCTTTTTCTGGGTGAGCTTGCTCCATCGTCGTCTCTGTCTATGCCACTGGTCTAGCCTGGAGACAAGAGCAAAACAATTCAAAAAAAATTTGTTGAAAATTAAATAACGTTACCCATGAATATTGGTAGCTAGAATCGTGATTATAACACAGGGCTACATACATGTGTACTAGAATAAGAAACAGTAACTATCTACTGTCGAGGTAGAGAATAGAACACCATCCTACATAGTAGAGGTTTACCTAGGTCCGATCGAAAGTAGAGGTTTTACAGCCAACACTCGATCACGGACGTGACTCGAGCGCTAATTTTCACTCACTGCATTTTCACTTGCACAAAAACGACACAACCTTTCAAACCACTTTGTACCTTGTCCTTAAAGAAATAGAGCTGATTTTTATTGAGAGTGTTTGACGATTTGAGTAAGGTTGATGTGCTGGTTCGATTTGATGGGAGATTTAAAACTGCAAGCGCAGCTATATATGTCGGCGTTGATCAAGGCGTGCACTAAACCTTAAAGTTTACGGCAGCAGTTCGAGTAAATAAAGTCTATAATATTTAAGCTGAAAGACTGATGAAACACCAAAGAAGATTTTAGGATAGCGGTGGTTAGTTAAACATAATATGGAGTCAATGTCAACACCCTTCAATGTGAAAAGATGGGTTCTGACCAACGTTACGAGGTGTAATGTAACATATTACACAGCGAGCAATCGTGCAGTCAGTACGTCGTGTTACGAAGAAACCAGCGAGCAACGAGCCGCTCGCTGCTCGTCGGTTTTTTGGCGAATTCTTTGACTGTTACGCGGCTTTGTACAGAGTTAGGACAAGTTAGACATGTTATTTTAGAACACAATGTAACATGCTTGATACGAGTACGTTACATGTTCGATGCGAATGTTACATTCCACCTCGTAACGTTGGTCAGTACCCACCTTTAGAGGCAATCCAATAACTTAGACAAAGACAAAGTCACCGCCAGAAGAGCCATTATCACGAACGCAAATTAAGCTCTAACTGCATTTTAAGCTCTTAAGAAAATCCAAAGCAAACTGCATTTTAATATCTGAGCGATAAGCTTTAAAATCCGATAGATAGGCGCTCAGTTCGGAGCATTGTTTGTACATGACATTTGATCACGTCAGATCCAACCTGTGACATCCCAACATTACAATCTGACAATTTTAAATTTGGAACTTGCCTTTTTAATTTTATTCGAATTTGAACTCTATTGCCCTGTGATAAGGTTGTGAGGTTTCTCGTTTGGGTGCAGAGGTGTGTAGGTCGAAGTTTACATACCATGCCCAAGTTTGCAATGCAGATTGGCCAGTTGAGTGAAAATGCAAATAATGCCGCTATTGTGTGCTTGACCCTCGTCCGTACATGTTTATAGAGGATTTTGTTCTGTCGTTTATGTGTTAATACGCTGGCAACATCCGTACCGTCAGCAATAAAGGTGCCTTTTAATTTGCTTTTTGTAGAATTTATTCTGCAGATTATACTTTCTGAATTAGGGCTCGTTAATTACGCGTTGTATGGGTAAAGGTTTTATATTTTTTAAATATAAATAGTGAAGTCCCATTCGCACAGGAAAACATTTTCCACGTAAACCTATTAATCATGGTACTAAGCTTTCAAAATAATTCTATTTTTTTTTAAATTAATAAAATCGGGTAGCTTAAATCTCATAAAAGGAATCTTAACTTAGTGATTCCAGAAACTGGAGTTTATCAAAATACTTTCGTAACTTATAAAGTGTTTCTCTTTAACTCGATTATTTACGTTGAATCCTGTTTAAGCGTGTTGTAGGCTGAGCTGTATTAAATATTTACCGAGCAATAACTTTAAAATAATTAGGTCGACTCCCCAGAGAAATTGTATGAAAATATAACCATAGTGTAATATTGGGTCAGTAACACATTTTTATAGTCTTCTTCTTGAACTTACGAGCTTTGCTTTTGTCGGTGGAGTTATTGCCATTATTTTCTTTTGCTTGCCTTTTTCTTGACCTCCTGATATGACATTAGATTTACTTTTAGCTTGACTTGGTCGAAATAACTTCTCCTAGGTCTTCCTCGTCTTCCTCTTCTTATAGTAATTAATTAAAAAATCTCAAAGCAAGCATTCATTCAGCTGTACGCGATTTATTAATGTAAACTAACTCTTTAAGTAGGTAATGTATTTTACTATCAAATCTAATGAGATAGATAATGCAAACATTTTTAAACGCTTTGCATATAAAATTACCATAATCTTTTTGACAGCTGCTGAATACTTTGTACTGTGTTGTTCGTAAATTAAACTACATCTCCTTTCGTTTTAATTACGTGCATATTATGGTTGCGACAGCAAACAACTTAATTATTTAAATAACAATTCGATCATCGATGAGAATACATTATAATGTTAATATTGACATTTAATTTACGAGTATTTATTTAATTTTTGTTTCTGAAAATTTCGGATCCTATTTGTAATGTAAACATCAAAGATTCAGTCATTGACTTTGGTATCATTATGGTCTACATTCAATAATAGCATAAAATTAAAGGAAAAATCTACCCTAGATTACCTTTAATTTTACACGGGAGTGCGACGCACCAAAGAGCACTGGCCGTAAGATCTCGGTTTGGCGACATTTTTCATGAATTTTTTTTTGGAGGGATAATGTTTTACTCTGTTCAGTAACACTCTCCCTATTATGGTTGGAAACACATTCTTATGTTTTGCTGATATCTAAGACCGGGCAAGTTGGTAGGTAAAATTACAATACAAAGTTGTAATCTAGCCCTAACCGAGCAAATAGAGCAAATTGATTTCTCTCTATACATACGCTGAGTGCACACACACGTGTGCGTATTGTCCGCTCGTCACAGCCGCGTTTGCATTGCAGATCGCTCTCAGTGCAAATACTAATAGGCCGAGAGCTAGTATACTATACAAATAACGTACTTCTCTAGTATAAAATGAATAAGTATTTGATCTAAACGCTAAGATCTAGCAGTGCATAAAACAATCTTGTTCCCTTTGTCAAAAAACTATATTTTTTTAAAGTTCATTCAATCATCTCAACATCACAATAAATAAATACTTTGAGATATTTAATTCAATCTTTATTGTTAACTATCTTACTCGTGTCGTCTCGTCAGTCGTGTCGTCTCGTCAGTCGTCAATACCTTTTTAAAAGATTTTTATGGCAAAAATATTCCTGTGTCTAATTCACTAGTCAGATACTTGAGATATACCTACTTTTCGATACATTAGCATGTGTTTGGAAAGGAGTTATCTCTTATATGGTAGACATAAACCACACATATTTTCACATTGCGAGTGTATGATCAAAAGTAACTCTATGAAACATACTGAGCGAAGACAAATTCAGTGCCTTTTTCTTTTTAAGAGATTTATCGTAGAGTGAAGTTTAAGTTTTTTAGCGCTTATACACAGTTTTGTATTTTTATGGGACGGTGCTAAATGAACGTTGTTTCTATCATTCCTCCTTTTTTATTGCTTAATAGTATTTTTTTATAGTTGTTTTTTGTTTTTATAATGTTTTGTCACTATACACATTTAATAATAAAAATTTCACTTTTAAAAAGCAACTGTGACTCTGTGACAGACGAGGAATCGAAACCCCGTGTCTTACGCTATCCGGGCGTATGTATGTATTTTTTTATCAAAAATTTATTGTGTCATGATATTCAGATGACTGCTAGCTCTCTGTCTATAGCGGCTGGCGTATTGTGCAGTGACAAAAACACACGGCCGGACAGATTGAATTTTCATCGTTTACGCATTTATAATGCTGGTTTAGTAAATTGACGGGCTTTTAAATAGCACATGGCTTAATATTATTATATAGTCTGTTTTTAAACTAAATAATTCATTTTAAAATGAGATAAACACGAAACTCGCAATCCACATCAACAATTCATCGTTGAGATCTTTTGTAATCAAATAGTAAATTAATTTTATTCACTGATATTACTTAATAAAACACAATTTTACGGATTGATTTCGCGAACGTTTATTTTAATTTAATGCCTGACGTTTCGAATGCTTTACAGCATCCGTGGACACGGACAGAAACGTCAGGCATTAAATAAAAATAAACGTTCGCGAAATCAATCCGTAAAATTGTGTTTTATTAAGTAATGAGTATTCGCGTAAACTTCAGAACCAAATACACTGATATAATTTTAACAGTTATAAAAAGGATGTTTACGATATTCGAATGAAAAAAAAACAAAATATAGAAAGGTCAAGAACAGAGAAAAAGGTTTTCATTTTTGCATCTGATCATTTTTAGCAACTACCTACCTAAAATTGTAACTCGACGTAGCTCGTCTGCGTCCAGTGTAGAGATGATGCATCGATTTGGCTTAGAATTATCCTGCTACAAAAAAGATTTTCAAAATATTATTAATCCATTAAGTAGGTAAAACAAATGAACTCCCAATTTAACAGTCATGCTGTGCAAATAGCTGCCGAACAAAAATCCGTCTGCCGAGGCGGATTGAATTTTCATAGACACGCTGCAGATACGAGTGACTATTACATAACTGGATAGCTTTCACAAATCTCTCAAAATACAGGTATACAGTTTTAGAGCCACTGGTAATTTGTGAGATTTAAAGGTGCTTGCTCATTTATATTTTAATTCAAGATTATTGATTCAAATGTTATGTAAGCTATTTGCATCAAATAAAGCAAAAGTTGAATTTTGCGTCGTATCATGATGTCAACAGAATGGCGGAAGAGCGTAAAAAATTAAAAAAACTTCACCGACTAGAGCTTAGCTCTTAAATTATATTATTAATGTCTTGTGATCAGCAATCATATTTTTATTTTTATAATCTGCTCATAGGTGTAACACGCTTTGTGTCTGAAACTTCAAATATTTGAATCTTTCAAATTGTGTCTGTCATTTTTCGCTAACGTTTAAAGACGATCATGATCTTCTTAAACTAAACGTTTTACAATCGCTATCCCGATTCCTTTCACGTTACATGGTCACCCCTCTGCATCACTCTGGTTATGGTGCGCCTTCATAATGGCCGTGGTAATTGTGTTCGTTGCCGAATTACCATAGAATATACAGGGTGTACCAAAACAGACCCTAGACCTAGAAGGCAACGTAGATATATGCAGTCGTTTGGGTAAAGATGGATAGATAATTCTTTATTGCACTTTTCTTAAGTTAATTAGAGATTCGTCAGCGGAAATGTAACAGGTTTTTACTATGTTTTCTCAAGTTCCCATAAAGGTATGTGCATTTTATAAATCAAAGGTATTTAGGCTATCATAAATAAGGATAAAAAAAGCGTCATGGTCACTTAGTTTTATGCTTAGTACTATTCTCAATGCACGTATATTCTTCCATAACCTTTTATGGGACACACAAACTAATCTATCCGAGAAGTCAGTTCACCATGTTTCAAACCTCATCTATTGCTATGATCGTTATTAAAGACATTATTTAATTATTAAAATTAGTTAAACTTTCATTATCATATTTCATTATTAATTGTATTATTTATTTGGGAAGCATTTTTATTTCCCCCAATATTCACACAATGTGATATATACATTTGTACCATTAAAAATTTCTCCATTATTATAAACACCCTGTATAATATGCGTTACCGTGTCCACCAGCGTAGTGGGCGTCGCTTTGTAAGCCTTTGCATGGCTTATGATGCCTTTTGAGTGGTTAACTCATTTTGCATACCGAATAGACCCATCAAAATTGTACAATGAATTGATGTTGGGAAAGCTCCCATAGAGTGGTCACAATATTACGACAGATTATTACAAAAAACACTTTGGAATAGAAAAATACCTAAAAAAAAGCAATAAGTAAATTAATACTGAGAAACATTGCACTGATCCCCAATAATGTACGTAGTTAACTTCCATCCAGTTTTTTTTTTTGGAATTAATGAAACTCCTTGAGACGTTTTCTTACACCGTGTTAAAAAATAGGTCTAGGAAAAGAGTTGGTAATTAAAAAATAAAATGTAACAAGCCGAAACTGGAATGGAACGAGGGACCTCAACTCATTAAACTACTCCTACTCCCTAAATAATGTAGGCAACATAATTGCATTAATTTAAAGTGATGCACATCCGTCGGCTTACGTAACTCAATTGATATTGCATTGCAAGTGCTTGAGACGTTAAAAAATCTATAAATATTGATCTATAGTTAGCCCAAATAATTGGTTAAAATACCTGATTTCTGGTTGAATAATAACTTTAATGCGTGCTTCGAACAAAAATACGATAACTAATGGTCCTTGATATGGATGATTAGGGTAATCGTATTAATACAACCGGCCGTTAGGGATTATCATTTACTTACATATAACTATATACTACATATATTATTATTTACATATATTATTAAGACTTTATTGCAAAAATAATGTTGTACAGATAGAGTCTTAATGCTAAAGGCATTATATGCCAGTCAAATCTTTAGGTCATGCAGAGAGGTGGCAATGGGTAAAGCAAATGGATTGGAGTTTCCGTCCAAAGCACTCGTTGTGTCGTTGATTTTCCGTCTACATGTTGGCGTAAAGATTTTCAACATTGGTTTATCGTCGTCAGAGCCTGTTGTTGATTGATGTGGACATGTCAGCGGCTAATCGTCAAGGTAACGTCGACACGACGTCGGCACTCTATTGAGGTGCTATCGGCTACAGCTGTCGACAAGTGCCACTCATGCAATCAGAGGCACGCGGACAAATATACTTAGATCATTCTCATCGAATTGTCATCGAAATCGAAATCAAACATCGTATAGATTGAATATGATATTGACTTGATAGTTCGTCCGTCGCGCTTAATACAGCTATGTCATGCAGTCGCATCGTTATCCCCTTTTAGTTACGTATTCACCCATCGGGACTAGTTGCAAAGTAACTCAATTACTGTAACAAAGCGTAGTAATACGAATAAGCTCAATACTATATAAATACTATATAGAATGACAATGTTTTAGTCAGTTATACTGTAGGCTTTGAATTGATGTTTCGTAATGCAGTGAAAACTTGCACCTGCAAGAATAATTAAAATTAGTACTAGCGATGAACAAATGATGTTACCTATTATCTATACTAATAATAGTCCCCCTAGCCGATTTCGACTACGGTGGCCAGTCACAACGACTAACCGACTGCGCGGGACATATTATAGTGCACAAGTGTGTGCGCAAACACAGGTGCACTCTCTATTCCTTTCACTCTCATAGCCCGATGGGACAGCAATCTGACACGACCGGAGAGAGATCAGGCGCAGGACCAACGGCTTAACGTGCTTTCCGAGGCACGGGGGTGAAACACCGCTAACTTCCAAACTCCGGGCTACCCTGAGAATTTCTGAACAGAAAAATCCAGGTACATATTTTTGGTCCGACCCGGGAATCGAACCCGGGACCTCCGGCGCAGCCGTCGCTTTAAAATGCGACCCTCTCACCGCCGCGCCACCGAGGCAGTTAAATCTATACTATTATAATATTATAAAGCTGAAGAGTTTGTTTGTTTGTTTGTTTGAACGCGCTAATCTCCGAAACTACTGGTTCGAATTGAATATTTTTTTTTTGTGTTGGATAGTCCAGTTATCGAGGAAGGCTATAGGCTATATAACATCACGCTACGACCAATAGGAGCAAAGATATAGTGGTAAATGTGTAAAAAACGGGAGAAACAGGTCACGATTCCACGCGGACGAAGTCGTGGGCAAAAGCTATAGGTAATATTACTTACCATCAATTTAGTCTGTGCGACGACGATGTCCTCCGCGGGTCTGTTCCTGAGGCAGGTGACCATGTCCCTGGTGGTGGTGGTGGGGCACCCTACGACGGCCGCGAGGGATCTAGCCTTCTCCAATGGCTTAACTTCAAGCGCCCAGGGCGCTAGTAACACATAAAATTTTAAAAATAACAACCCCAGACATTAAAAGTAACACAGTTCCATATTCAGATCGATGGGACATATGGAAGGTAGTCATGCAGATCTCCTCATCAAATAGAAAAGAGCTAATAATTTTTATACGGCTTTATGAAAATTATACTTATTATACTTTTCATCATTGTCAGTTTTATGCACAAAAGTTGGACTAAACCTTATGTGGAATTCTCTGCCAATCATGCTTAAGGGTTCACCCAAAATGAAATAGGCTAATTTATTTTTTGTTGGCATGACTTTCGTCATTAAACTAAACCCCTAGAAGTTATACGTGATTTCATTAACACCAGATCGTAGAGCAAAATACGTATCTTCCAGAAGTTCATAGGCTTAATAATTTCTACAATTAAGCTTAGTACATACACTTAAACAATGAAACCAACAGAGTCCAATCCTTCACGTCGTGGTGACGTCACAGCACGCAGGTTAACGACGTCATTAAAGTAACGAGCGCCACCTGGCGGCCGCCGCGAGAATTAGGTTAAGTACACACTAGCAACTTGTGTGGCCGAATACTAAAACTAATATTAGGCTGCACGTCCACCTGCGAGTGATACTGATCACTTTGAGAGTCGCACGCAATTGCCTTAAAAAGTTCTAATATATGTAATAGAGACTGTCGCAGATTTCACGTAAACAATGTTTGACACGTCTATGTTAGTAGTGTTAATGAAATTTGGTTTTTATAGCAGAAAAAAATGAAGAAAAAGCAACTGGGTTAAAAAGTGTTTCTAATTTATTCTCTCTATCTCTTTAATTTATTAAGGACAACCAGGGTTTACAAATGATTAGTGAGATAAAAATTATACAATTTTTAAACCACATATTGGTAGGTATACAATATTCAGTCAAAAAATTAGGCGGTTTAATGCACTAATCTATGTCAGTGCAAAACGCATTCTTAACAAAGTGGCTACATTGTTAATTGGCCTTATTTGTTTTGTTGTTATTAGTTAACTTGATCACAGTCGCAACCATATTTACGGTGCTTAATTACCACAGATTGTATGTAATTGTAATGAAAAATCTTTCTCTATCAATTTTCCAATCGTGTGTACTCTGTCTTACGTTCGCGTTAATCACCGCATTGATACTCCACAATACTGCGATTACGCGAGCGCGATTTGAGATGAATCGGGTTACTTGGGCGTTAATTGTTTGGGATAATCGACTCGGATCATGTTATGCTAACAGTAATAGTTTGAAGCTAGAATTATGTTCAATAGATCGAGATTAACATCATTCTAAAAATCAGTTCGTTTTTAATTAAGTTAATAAATCAATAAATAACTAACTGCCTCGTTGGTGTAGCGATTAGTTTGCTGGTCACTAGCCAAGAGGTCCCGGGTTCGAACTGGGTCGGGTCGAAATTTGTTTCCGAGCTTTTCTGTCTCAAAAATACTCGGAAACAGCTCGGAGTCAGGATATTGGTGGGGCTGACATCCCCGTGCCTTGGAAAGCAAGCTAAGCCGTTGGTATTGCGCCTAATCTTCATCGGTCATGTCGAATCTGTCATCTCACCGAATTAATGAGAGTGAAGGAAAAGAGAGTGCATCTGTGTATTATGCGCACACATCTGGGTATTCTGGGTACTATAATATCGCCTGCTGCGCCTGGCCTATCTCTGTTGAGAGGCTGCCATTGCCGAAAATCAGTAGGAGAATATTATTATTAAAAACCAATCATTATAAGAACAAAGAATGTATGGTACCTACTGTTGATATCACGTTTAGTGAAGTTTATTTGTTTACATCAGCCCACCACCAATGTTCAGCCCGCCCCTGGTTTATTATTCTGTCTGATTATACCGCACCGCTGGAACCTAAGGCTCTCTCCACACAGCTAGTTGTATGCTTAGGCAGTTACTGAACATTACTCAAGATATAATATATAGTATGGTGACAAAACACTACAAAAACAAAAATAAACTATTACTCAAGATGTCAAATAGCTGCTTAGCTGAGAATTAAAATCAAATCGTTATCCGTAGCAAAAAATAACTGTACTTACCGAAGTTAAGTGACGCCGGCGCAGGCAACTAACAACACAAACCATCACCGCGCCACCGGCGTCACGTAGCGGAAATTTAAAATAAATTAGTTTAATAAAAGTAAAGCCCGATTCCAGTAATTATTCACACAGGGTTATTTATTTTGAATCGATCTAGAGTAGCTATAGTAGTAGATAGTTAATTGCTTCAATACTTAATGCGTTTGATAGGTACGTGACTATTGTAGCTTACGTGATTTGATATGTACTATCACTTAAAATTAACCTACTTAACAGCCACATGAGCCAATCCTAAACCCGTGAACTGTAGAGTTACTGAATGTCAAGAAAGGATTGGCTAGGGACTAGTAGTATATTATCTGTGGTAAGGGTGTCGATATTTGTCTTGGTAGGGATGAGTTAAAGTGATTCCTCTTTAACCTCTTTAAATTGGTTTTGCAAGAGGGTTTTTTTATTTGTTACTATACTTTAAAAATACATACAATCTCTTCTTAAATTTCGTGATGACAACAATTTTTACTGACTTAAAAAAAGGAGGTAATCAATCCAATGTATGTGATATCGTTAGAATGTTATAATATTTGAGTATTTTTATTCTGTTTGCCTCGTAACTGTCTCTTTGGTGTGGCCGAGCCCTTAACCCGTCCACCGTAGCCCCGACATGACGTGATTAGCGGATGAAATTTCAAATATAATCGCTATCCAAACAGCCAGTTTAGATTGCCCACATGTGCTGTGTTTATGATGCAAATTTACAAACGCACGGTCGAAAGCTTAATCTGTTACAAACAACGTATTAATACAACCGTGTTAAAGTATACTACCTTTATATGTAGTTTTGTTATCACAATGAAAGATTATGAATATTTAGAGAATCGCAATTAATTAAATTTAGCCGAATGTATTACTTTGAAGAACTCTTTAACTGCCACATGGAAAATGTAGCCGCTTATTATTTTGGTTAGCACAAAATGTAGAACTAGCAAGTTTAATTTAATTGGGTAAATTACATAAATTAAATTATTAAAACGAAGACTTATTTACGCTCTTACACTTACTATTTAAAAGTTTCTTAAACTATAACTATGAAGTTTTGTCAAATACGCCAGTGTTTCTAATCTAACTAAAACTCTAGAACTATACCTCACATAACTTACATTCCCAGCCATGGTGTATTTCAAGTGACAAACATAAAACACACCACCACCATTACAGCCACTCGAATTATTACAGTGTAATAATGTGTAATATTCGGCACGCGTTCGGTAATACTCTGTAATATTTTAACCCGCCACTCGCCGCGGAATGGGCAATGTCAGATACCTAACAGATGCCTACTTGAGGGTCACCATAGACTATAAAGTTGTGGGTAGGCAGAAAATGTTCGACCGATCGATGCACGAAAACAATGAACCAAAAATATACACAACCATCTAGACAAGTGCAGAGTTAACTTTACTTACGTCACGATGACACAATATTGATGGATTATTATCGGAATCGACAACCTGTTGTCACTTTTAACAATGACTTATATTTTGTTACTAATAAAAGACTTGGTGTCTTTTTGGGTTATTAAACACCTGATTGAGGCATATGATGTAGCGTAGTTTCTTGCTAATAACACAATGTAATGACATTAATATAGTTGAAGCCAAACATTATTATTGAAAATATGTTACATAACAAGAGTACCCAAAAACGTAGTATACGGACGTATGTAATTGCTTCTTGTTAGGCTATTAAATACCCCCCCCCCCCCTATCCAAAATTTTATCAATCTGTAATCTAAAACAATTTTAGACTAAAATACTTCGGAATTTGACCCTAAGACTATTCTCTGTCCAAACTTAATCTTTGTCCATCCCAGACGGACTCAAGAGCGAATGACAGATGGACGCCGAGTGCGAGTGAGTCCCGTGACTAATGCGCCGGTTGTCGCAGCACGCCGCAACATGGCCGCGGTGGCAGCACTAGTTATTACTCATACTTTTGGGTTTGGAAGTCAACGTGTTAACAGGACCCATTAAAAGACTAGTTGTCTAAAGGCTAACGGACCTTCTTTTTAAACTCACGGAGAATGCCCGATAGTCATAAAATTAAACAACTTACTTCTCTGTATATAGCATTTATGTAGTCCCTAAGTTCAAACTTATGGATTTCCTAAAATACACCAATTTAGGCGTTAAAATTTTATACTTAAATTTTTTTGTAGATATTATCAGAATTTCATGTTAAACACTATAAGTATATTTGCATGTAGTTCGTATTTGACTATTGACACCAGTATCTGGCATAAGAAATGTTTTTTTCGGAAACAATGTGCTATTTTCAGCTTTGCAACTTAGCGTTACTTCGAAAATTACCTGAATTAACCGCACGGATATAAAACCACGTTCTTAACGCCGCAAGAAATAGCCTTAGATTATTATGAGTTATGAAAGCATAAATTACTTCTATTAAAATTCTTTTTACACGTGCACTGTTGAGAGTGCACGTAATTGCAATATCCATTGGATAACGTCATAATATCCGCACTATCCCCTTAAAATTCTTTTATAATTGAATTTCGGTGGGATATTTATGGTTGTCGTGCAATTTTTATAGCCTCCTGGGTTTAACGGGTCTGCGGCGAACGATTATGAAAAGAAGTATGTTTGTCACCCTCGTATGTTAGCTGAGGGTGATCGAAGACAAGGATGAATATAGAGCTGATAGGTACTATATCTTTTATCAGTTTGATGTGCCATGATAGCTCCGGTCAGTTCTTGAAGGGAATGGGAAAAAATCATACCACCATGGTAGTGGTCTTCGTCTAAGTTTATGAATTAATAAATGATTGATTGATTGACTAAAGTAACTAATTTGTAAATTTACTAATGTTGTGTGCAATAAAGAGCTTATCTATCTATCTATCTATCCACCTGTAACGGGAACAACAGTGTATTAACTCGAGGCGTTCTCTATTATTTGTATTAACTTCCTAAATCAAAGCACATTATCAACTTCGTAGCGTAACTACCTCAGATCAAGAACAATTTGGGAACAACTCTCGACCAGCACCATTTGCGTTGTAACGCACTCACGGCTAGTCGCCCGATTTTCGTCAACTATCCGCCTACCTAGTCAAACGGGCTGTCATAAGTCGTAGCAAAGGCGATCCGAGGCGAGGCGTTGTTAATCCCTTTACGTAACGTGGTTCGGTATGGTTGACAACTGGTTGATGATAATACACAACGTTACGGGTGGATAGATATGCTTTATTGTTTAAGGGCCATGAAGCTGTGCAACAAATTGGTTTTATCAGCTCTATATAAGTTTCTCAAATTGCCAACTCCCGCTGCACCACATAGCTACATACGGAAGTGTGGTATTATTTATATTAAATTATGGTACCCAGTACCTCAGGGCAAGAGGGGGAAGTTAAACTTTCTTTCCTTTGTCGATTGTCCTCAGAGGATGCTGGGGACATAACAAGCTGTATTGTGCAGTTCTGTAATTTAATTAAAGGTACAAATATAACTTTATGTTGTGAATCAGGAGGGATATTGTTTGGTGAGATATTTGGAAAGATAGTCAATAATGTCGAGATTGTATGATGTATACTTTGTAACATCAACATCCAATAGTGTAAAAAATATTAATTTTAAAATAAAATCCCCTTCAAAATCTGACTAAAATGAATTTCATGATTATTATTTTTTTAGTTATTACCCATATCTCAAAAAACTTTCCATGATTTTTAGTTATTACCCATATCTCAAAAAACTAGTGTACCGATTTTGATGAAACTTACACTGTACCCTAAGTTGGAATACACTTGATTGAACTAAAAATAATCATCTCGCTATGATTTCTCGTTTTTGGGAAATCCGTGACATACGAGTATACTCACGAAATTTTACACATGTGCTTGGGAACCTTAATAGACCACCCGACTCAAATATTATAAAATTATAAAGATATCACATAAATACAGTCGTATCCACTGCCAAGCAAGTTACCAATAAATCTTAATTATTTCTCCAAAATAAAACACCAAATCAGGATCGTTTTATATTACGTCGTATTTTTATTCAAATAAAACGCAAAACTCGTAGCACTAAACATTCCCCAAGACCAAGTCATATTTTACAAACAAATTCGGCAGTCTGACATGTAGAGATATCAGTAATCGAGTTCCAGAGACTCTATTGTTTGTCCAAAGTTATTATCATAGCTGAGATACTTCGAAAATATGCCGCCGAAGACAATATTTTCGGTTATCTCGCGTAATTTATGCGAAAACTTGCTGAAACTTGGTCACTTAGGGACAATTCGAGTTACAGATGCTGGAGATAAAGCATTCTGCGGGAAGGATTGCTTTGAATATTTAATAAAGCGGAAATCAATCAGGGATTAGGTAGAATGCGCGTTTGGCTTCGTAACTTTATGATGTTGAAGGGAACCGTTTTTGAGTTTTATTTTCATCACTCAGTCAATTTAAATTAAAAAAAAGTAAGTTGTAACATCCCACAGCTGGGCAAAGACCTCACATCAACTATGAGGTGGTTTGAGCCATACTCCACCACTCGGACTCAGTGCGGATTGGTGGAGAGGTACATATTTGCAAGGCATGCGACCAAACATGCTGTCAGATGTTATTTAACCGTAAGTCCTCTAAATAGGCTTATTTATTTTATTTTATTTTATTGAAAAGGTTTACATATTGTACCCACTTAACTAAGGTAACGTTGACAATGTTTATTATATTATATGTAGACCTATTAAAGGTGTACACAGCATTGTAGTAACGAAACAACAGTAATTAAATCATATAGTCTTAAGGACAATTTTGAAATAGTTATAATAAAGGTTAACAACTAATATCCACGGATGTGGAGGAGATGCTTGTGATAAACGTCACTTGCTTTACTTCGGTATTTACTGCCAAAGCGCTACCTATCCGCGTGGTGGCGTATGGCACAAACCACATCAAAGTTGAGGTGAGTCCTTTGCTCAGCACTCAGTTAAAAAAGAAAAAAACAAAATGTTAGGTATTCTTTTTCTTCCTACTTTCAGGAGCTGACAATTTCCAACACACTCTGTATATAAAGCAGTCTAATGTTTTCGCTCTAGTTGTTTCCATCCTGTCATGGTTCCCTAATAAAACAAAATGACCTTTTCTGCGGCATAGTGGAACAATACGATCACAATTGATTGCAATACTAATTGGCAGCGCCATTAATCAGTACAATAAAGTAATTTGTATTAATTAAAAGCATAGAATTTGTAGGGCAAGCATAAGTTGAGCTCAAATATACACCGTGCTTTTTTAACCGTCTTACAGCCGAAGCCCACGTAAAGTAACCATCTTCATAAACCTCTAGGGCATGTTATTTTTTTAATTACACTCCACATAATTTTTGTGTAAAAAATATCAAATAGTAATGTTACGTAATGTATCATCCTGTTCATAATGTTTACGATTTCAACAATGCATTCCTTGACCTTGCCGCCTCCACGCGTTCCGCACCGTTAGCCAATCTAAGACAGTCCACGTGGATCTCTAACCAATCATGCGCTAGCGCAATCCTTTGTGACGCCCACCGCCTCGCCCCTTTCTATTCGTGCGTAAAACTAGGTCAGTAGTGCTAGACAGCCGAGTGAATGACCCGCGCGTAGTGCTCGTTACAGGATGTTTCGTACTAAATTGTGTTGATATCTTCTTTAATGTCTTAGTCTTTGAAATCTTAATAATAACCAAGTTTTATTTAACGAATGACATGTAGTTATTGGATACTTTAAGTGGCCTTCGGCTGTAAGACGGTTAAAAAAGCACGGTGTATAGTGATAACAGGTATCGTAAAGGAATAATGTTAAAAATACTTTTAGTCAAAGGTACAGATAGCAGAAATAATATTTTATTTTATAGTCATATTTCATGGTCAAAACACCTAATTTGTGAAGGGATATCATGCTACGCTGTTATTGAGAAACTTTTTTTTATTATTATTAGATTATGCTTGTAAAACTCATACATTTTTGTCTATAGTAATATTTATTGACAATCACTTATCGTCATTGCAACGTACAAGTTATGGTAAGTAGTCGCTCAGTTTCATAGGACAGTCTACCAAAAATTTGCACCACATTTTTTTCCCATAATATCCTCCTAATTACAGAACCCATGGTATCCCTATAAGCGATGATGGATAGCAACAAACCGACTGGCCCGAGCCCGATAAATCATCCTGCAAGCAACAAGCCGTAAAAAGTAATTCTTCTCTCGAGCCAAATTTCGCCTTTTTTGCACCAAAATTAATTAGTGAAGGCCAAGCAACAGGTACGATCTCTGTTTTGGCGATTACTTTCTTGTTTTTTTATCTTAATCCGTTTTTATTTTGATTAAAATGGGTCGAGTTTATAGAGCATACTATACATAAAAAGAAAGTGCTTAATGTACATGATACTTAATAATCATGGCTTGAAACTTATGTAAACTTTTAGCACAATTTGACCACAACCCTCAGTAATGAGGCCAGAGTCATATTTAAAGCTAGTGCTAAAGTACACTTTCAACTCCTTTTAACTTCACCTGAGCCTTTGCGTACAAAATTACTGAATACGTTTTACCTTGTAAATTAGTTTAATAAAGCAACGCTGGTGATTTATGCACAAACTTAGAGCTTACATCATTCAAATATGCAAAAAGTTGCGAAGGTGCCCCATTTAAGGCTGTTAATTGACGACCTCAACCGTTTTGTGATTACTTGAAAATTAGCTAATTTTGAGGTTTGTTTGATTTTAACTGAATAAAAATAACAACTGATTACTATGCCGCAAATTCCACCCTATTTCTTATAAAAAAATACGATTATAAAATCTTAGTTAATCGGTTTGAATTTAAAAGCAAATTATTACTTAATTATTTGAAATAACAACGCTTATCTCAGACGATAAAAATTCATAAATAAGGGTGATATACTAATAATACTCTGGCTTAAAACCTGACTTTTTTCTTTTTTAAAGGGGCAGCTGTATTTTATCAAAACTTTTCACAATGCAAAAGCGCTACAGTCGCGCAGCAGTCTTTTAACATTCTCTAAAAGTGAAAAGTTCCCCAAATAAGCACTCAAATGTTTCACTTAATTCTGCTAATCAAATGGGACGACAAGCGAAAGAAACATCCATCTTACACAATGCAAATCTCGGAGAGTACTCGAAACTTCTCAATGTAACAAGATTCGGAAAAAGGTCGCGTCGGTCCGTCCGTCTGTCTTATAAATCACTTTACATCTCGCTGGCAAACTTTTCAATTACAAGCTGCGAGTGGGGACAAGGGATGTGGGAAGAATGCACTCGTGGATATGGCATATACCTCTATATATCGGCGTTATATTGGGACGTGTCATATCTTATGACTCATAAGTACCCCGATTAGGTGCAAAAGGTTAAGGTATTACGTAAAAAAGGTACTAATGTAAGGTACTACGTGCGAAAATAATAGTAGATTGTTATACAAGGGGAGAAAGCGACTCATTTCACTCGAGATGTTTCTGGCGCTCGAACGAAGTGAGAGCGCCAATAATTCGAGAGTGAAATGGGTGCTTTCACCCGAGTTAAACATACTATTTTTTATTTCGACTGTGAGGAAAACATTAATTTTCAAAAGTGGTTGTAGATGTCTTGGTGAGGTAATATGTAGTTCAGCGAGAAAGAAAAACTCAAGTTTTGAACAAAATATGACAGTTGATTTACAGTACTAACAACATCTAACACGATTAGAAAGAATAACGGCACGAATACATGAAAACAGAGTACAAAAAAGCAGAAAATATCAATTAATTAAAATCTTTGTAAAAAATATCGATCGATTTTTTCCCACAGATAATAACAGAATCCAAAAATAATTTCTTTTTTTTATAAAAGTTTTAACGGCTTTGGACGAATCCTTCCTGAAATGACACTGACAATATAAAATTTAAAAAAAATCATCTGGGCATTATGGCGGGCAGCCAAATATTTTAATTATTAATTGAATTAAAACTAGAAATTGTATTTTTATTTATCAACGATTATACATAATACCTACACAATATGATTTTCAATTTATAGTTAAGCAAAAATGTTTGTTATTTTAATAACATGATGTGACTCAATTATCTTTGGTCCGAGCTTTGACTGCAGGCCTTGACTCTATTCCATGTCAATTAAAACTAAATCACTTTCCACCCTAGGGATTGATAAGCTATTTGCCACCCAACTATCTACACAGGAAAGTTCTATTTTCCGAACAGGAGAGATGAAAAAAGATTTTTATGTTTTCTGACATTTTTAACATACCTGTAGTAAAATCGGTGTAAGTGTAAAAGTGTCTGTAATACTAATGCGAAGTGTAAGGGATCATGATTGGAAAATTGTTGTCCCTTTTTGCCATAAGACCGAAACATACTCGTATGCGTGTATGTAAATATCTAAAGCCATTTTCTTATTAGTGTATAGCTTTTAAATAGCTTTTTAATAGCTTTTTAATGGCGATAAATAAATTTTGCTAAGTACCTACTTTATGATCATAACGAAGCGTCAAAACGTGGTATATAACTGATGTTTGCTCTTGGTTGATATTATCTTCGTGCAATGGAATGAAACGATTGACCTATTACCACCGCACGGTGGTTTTTGATCAAGTGTTTTGTGCTTTGGAGAAAAATAAATTAAAACTTAAAATTAATTACATCGCCTCCAAACTTTTTAACATTCATTACTCCACACGAACAAGCCCGGGCCCGTAGCAATCTTAAGAAACACAGAGAGCCGCGCCTTAATAGAAATTTGAATAAAATCAATTTATTTTAACGCCGCCCGCGTTTATCGTGCCCTTAATAGATTGCTCTTTGGAAAAAAAAAAAACTCCACTCTCGAGTTTCTTTTCGCGAAAAACTTATTAAAAACCCCCGGTTGAACATTTTTGTGGGCCACAGTGTCGGTTTGCCGATTAAAACAAAAGTTTTATGAATCCGAGTGGTAGTCTGCACAAAACTACGGAGGAATTTACATTTACTTAATAAACCGTATTTCGTGTTAAGTAAATAGTTTGCGCTTGTAGAAACTTGTAAGGGAAATAACGTGACTTTACAGTTTTAATTTAATGACGGAAAGCTGTATTTTTAGCCCACCGCTCGTGACGACCCAGTGTTAATCCTACTTACTAAACTATTGTATGAATAAAAATAATTCCTGTTTATGTAACAATTATATTGGAAGAGATTGCTCCCAGCAATAAGACTGCCAATATTTTATGCATAATTTGTTTTGTGCAACAAATAAAAAAAATAAGAGTTACTAAGATACAGAGGTAGCTGATTCCACTATTGTGTACACACAGCATAATAAACTAAACATCGGTATGAGTAGTAGATAAAAAAAATTATTAGAAAAAAATCGGTTAAAATTACACACAAATTATTATTATTATTTAAAGCTAAGATTCCACTCCCCTTAAAGAAAAAGTTATGGAGTCTGTTGTCCTCCCGACACTTCTATACGGATGTCAAACATGGCCACTGACAAAAAATATCATCAACAAAATACAAGTATTTCAGAGGGCTATGGAAAGAAGTATGCTGAATATAACACTAAAGGACAAAGTCAAGAATGTCGACATACGGAGACAGACTAATATTATAGATGCAGCAGAACTTGCTTGTAGACTGAAGTGGAGATGGGCAGGCCACGTTGCACGCATGAGGGGTGAGAGATGGGCGGAAAGAATAATCCACTGGTACCCTAGAGGTGACAGCAGACCACGAGGGCGACTGAGACGGCGCTGGGCGGACGACATCGTCGCTGTAGCTGGAGCTACCTGGACTAGACTGGCTGAAGACAGAACAGAATGGCGGGCGCTGGAGGAGGCCTTTACCCGAAAATGGGTCCCCAAAATACAACATAATATATGCACTCTTATATCTAGTAATAATTGCATGAATTTAATAAAAATAAATTAATTAAATAAGAATTTGTAAATAAAGTAGAAAAAAAGGAAAGGAATGATATTACGAAATTAATTAGATATTATTAAGTCATTGTTTATATTAATATTTTTGGGAAATAAAGAGGCTTATTATTATTTATTGTAAAGAGAATCTAAAATCATTAACTCTTAGCTTCGTAAACCGTAGCGCGTAGCTCGTAGCAAATCTACTACGAATGCCTACGACTACGACTACAACGGCTGAATTTCGTAGCTCCCCACCTGGTTGGAGTGCTATGTAGGTGTGATTGTGGAGTGATTTATGTTATTTTAAATGATTAATGTAAAATATACAAAAACCTCAAAAAAGTCGAGATATAAAAATATGTTGCATAAAGCTGAAGAGGCTGGGCGAGAAGAGAAAATAACAGAACATTTTTTTTGTTTTGTTAAATAAATAAGTCTTCTTTAGATGGGTCCACATTGAATATAATTTAATTAGTTGTTTATATAAATGACTACCTAAAGCAGGAAAGTACTTAACTAAACACATTGAACTACTATTACTACGTCTGGAAATGACATCCCGAAGGAACCTCGTGCGCGATGAGTTGATTGTCACAGACCATCAACGCATGCGCGGTATCACAGTCGCTCACTCCCGCTCGTAGCGTTAACTATTGTGACATTGGTCAATTAATTTGACAAAAATGCCGTCTTGCGTTTTAAAAACATGCAAAAATCAAACCAACAGGAATCAAAAAGATACTGGCACTACTTACCATCGTTAAGAAATTAAAATGTTAACTTAAACCAACATAGAATTTTCCAAAATGTTATAAATTTTTGCACGAAATTGCCGCCATTTTATATGAAAATCAAAGATTATTAAAAGTGACACGCACAGAATGGAAAAGTAGGTAGGTTATAAATAGAGGTTTGACAATGCGATGTTGTGATATTTCTTTTAAGGTGTTTTACATTAATAGTTGTATTTTCCTCGAATTATTTCGTATGAAAAATTAAAATGAAAAAAATACGATCAAAAAAATAATAAATATCATTCGAGTTTTTACCTACAGATTTTTATTTATTAAACTTTGATTTCTTTAGCGCTTTTAAATAAATATTAATCAAAGTAAGTAACGACTAAGACATTTTGATAAAATAATATCCATTAAATACAATTAAGTTAAGTAGGCACAAAGTCTGTGTCACTTCTGCGGTTTCATATTCAAAATTCAAAATTTATGGTATACGTCAGTCTGTTGACAGGTCACGTCCAAAAAATGCGCACATTTTTTGCTTGGCATAGCGTCTCTATACGTAGTAGTAACAGCTCACTGACTAAACATGTATAAACATATAGATAATGGCTAGATAGCTATGGCCTCTAGACATTAGAATCCGATCGAACGAAACTTACCCAACAGAAACCGCTGAACTCGACAATGGTGAAATAAATAACGCCAGATGGTCCACAAACTTGCCTTCCCACATTAGCCCAGCAGTGGGCCCTGGGCTATTTATTTGCACAACGATTATCTAAATTGCGTTAATGACATCTGCTACTTTTCACACCCGACTCCTAGTTGGTCCTCCACAAGGTTGTCAATGATTAAATAAAGTCGCAGAAGTGATGGTTAATTTGTTCAGATGATACCTTTTAAAGTTTCCGTATTCAATTAGTTCATTTATTGTATTAGTTCAGTTATTTATTTATTCTTTAGGGTTATTGATATGTAAATTTATTTTTTTCTGTTATTTAATAAACAATTATATTAGTTCATTCAACATAGCGTTTAATGTCATATAGTCAATTAATTAATAGTAACATAAACTTAAACACACAAAAAACATTTTATAATATTTTAACATGAGTCTAATTTATACACTTTATCAATAAAATAACTGGGCGAACCCAAAGAACTTAATTTTTAATTTAAGTTCCTATCTTTGTTTTAATATTTTTTCTCCAGCCAAAGTTAATGAAGATACAAAACGGGCAGTTACTTTTGCAGAACACGCAATAAACGAGCAAAGCACTGACCTTGGGTAGCGGGAACTTTCGCGATCTTTATCTGGAGCTCTAAGCAACTTGATTAATTTCTTCGCACAACTATGTCTTAGTTTTGTCTATTTTTTTTTCTGTTGCTCTGTATTAGGAAAGTTGCTATCTCCCATCTCATTTATGTGATGGCGGAATAACACATTTGTTTAAGTTGTTTCGATTCTGTTTATGGAGCCATGACACTTAATTCTTATCTACTTTATGCATAAAGGTTGGCTATATTAATATCACTGAGTTTCTAAACGCAAAAGAGACTGTGTATATTTTGTTTTCACATTATACCGGCTGAACCAATTTTCATTAATTTGAGCATCTCATGAAAGCAAGCTTTAATTAAGATATTTTGGACTTTGGAGTTAAAAAAGGGTAATTTTGATTCCACAAACCATCCCCCAGAGTGTTGCAATAAGGAATGAAAATTATTTTATTTTATCAAACCGAATCATATTATTTTGATTTTATTTTGCCTAATATTTGAGGACATTATTGTTATCGGACGTTAATTCGTAATAATATTTGTTTATCCACATTCCAATCAAATAACCCTTCTACTAATTATTTATTCTTTGACAAAAGGACAAGGAGCCAAGCCCATAAATTACCCGAAGCCATAGAAATGCAATTTGGGTATCGTTCAAGAACAATTTGAGTTACACCCTCCGGCCACTCGTAATGATAGGGGTCGCAAAATTATATCTTAGGTCAGTATGCACAAATAGAGGGGCGATTATTGGTATTTGGTTATATTGGTATATAGTAGTTATGCGTATCGAATGGCATCTCTGTTTTGTGTGCAACGATATTTTAATCTTGTTAAAAAGAGCAAATTGATACAACAGTTGATAGGCCATTTAAATTGTGGAAATCAACATAGTCATAAGTTTTTCTAATGCTACAAGAAATCATACGTATTTTACTAGATAAATTTTAATTTACGTATATATATGATAAAAAATAGACAGAACTAAGACATAGTTGTGCATTCTTTGCTATTGTAAAATTGAAGTTAGAATACAGTTTTTTTTATCGAAGATTTTTCTGTTCCTTGATCTCTTTACTATAAACATTATCAGAGTTGTTTAACTAAAGAATCTGCTACTAAATGCTTGCCATATTTATTGTTTACATTGTCTCGAGCTGCAGTCAATGATATTGTATTATTATATACATAATATCATTGGTTATTATAACAATGGTCGGTCGCATAGAAAGTAGTATAGTATAGAATGACAAACGCGGATTTTCAGCGTAACCAAAAAGTTACTTTACATGTGTGCGTTCAATAGTGATGTGTATCTTACGGTGGTCCAAGTTTTATCGACGAGGTTACGATAAATCATGTAAATTGAAACAAAAATAATTAAATTAATGCACTTTTAGTTACATAATACTTTTTATTTGATAAACAAGACAACCTCATTTTTGTTAAATTACGTATTTATTTATTTATGTATGAAGACTTGCTAGAAGCACTTTTACACGTTCCAACATAGACCTTACCACAGCACAGCTTCGGGACAGTTGTGTGGGCCAGTGCTGAGAAGAAGCTGTGCAATAATTACGGCTACCTAAAAAAATCAGTCAAAAAAATTATCGATACTGATGACGTCATCATTTAGTCAAGCCCTAGTGTAAAGAAACGGTTTCTTATTTTACTGAAAATACCTGAATTAATCTATTGGAAACTTTGATATATGGCTGCAAATCACAAAGGAAGTCCTAAATTTACTGTACAATTTGGCATCGGAGTCGATTTCACTCACAAATTTTATAAAATTTGGAATTAAATTTTTTATCAATGATTCATATTTACTGCTGGAAAGTATGATTTTCGGGATTGTATCCTCGGCGCTCTTCACAGTTGCTGAAAGCACAAGTCATTTCATCTGAAATTGTTATACAAAACTTAAATTATAATTATATTCATTCATAATTTTTCAAAAATTCCAACGACGGAAACTTGACGTATCCACTAAATCCATTATTTCTTAGAAAACGGTCTCGCTGTCATAAGGTGTTTCGCTGTCAAATCCTATAGAATTTCACTAAGTAGCACGCTCTTTTTAAAGCGAAGATTTTTTTCTTTCTCTATGGTCGGTCGTATATTGTTTCTCGGCAGCTGCAAGCGAGCTAATTTGGGGAAGGACCAAACAACACATCGTTTGTCATTGCTTGGCCCAGTTTTCGGTTCTTACTATAAATAAGGGTCATGCCACGGTTACTAGTTCAGCAAGTTAACAAAAATATCAATCTACAAGTACTAAATTTATAAGTCTGAAGAGTTTGTTTGTTTAACCGACGATGACCTCACTTAAATCGTCAATAAAACTTAGAGGTATATAAATTGTACTTAAAATGTTATCGTGTCAATTTAACTCCTAGTAACCTTATTTTTGTCTTAATGGCTAAATATATATATTACCCCACTTCTATATCTGGCTAAGTCTAGAGACAGGAGCAAACCCATTACAACAATAATAATAAACTAGAGGTTCCAGCAAACTTGGTTTCGCCCTCGGCCCCGTCCCGCCACGGTCTCGTTTTAAGTTTACTATCCTATTCAAGGCCAAGAAAATCTAACAAAGTACCTATTAATTATGAAAATCGGTTCATCCGTTCTCGAGTTATAAGTGTATTATAGGAGTAACCAAACTTTTTTTTATGTAATGTGACTTTTATCTTACTTCAGAGACAATGCTTTATAACTTTTTCATTTAGTTTTTTCTACTTGCTTGAATATTTCAAACAATTAATTAAGTAGCGTCCAAAGGTAAAGTAGAGACATGTTGGTATGTCTTTGTGTTCTTACTCATCCCTTGTTCCCCGCTTCTTTTCTGCCCATATCCCAACCCTGTTAATACACATAACGCCTCTTATTTGTCGCGATCCGATCACGTGCGAATTTTATAGCATGCCCACTCGTAAATTGAAATTGCGCAGCACATAGTTGCCGATAATTCAGACTCCGCTTTCGGCTCTTTTGTCGTGTGTCAACACTAAACTCGTTGTGTGAGATATAGTACAGGGTACAAGCTGAAAAAAGGAATAGCTAAAGCCCAGTTCTAGTCGGTTTTGACATTTGTTTAGCTAACGGAACTTTAATATGCCTCGTTAAATACTTTTTTAGCTTGTTACTTTTTACTACTTGTTGCTAACCCTGTTGCCAAAGATTCGAAACATATTGAAAATGTGCAAAACGTAATGAGTAAATAGGACTCAAATTTAATTTTCACGTGGTTCTGCTTTGTAGTTTTCATTATGTTATATTTCGTATCACTTAAAATATTTGCAACATTTTGGTAAATTTGACATCCAGCTGTTTAGATTTAACGGCCGTCCCTAATCTCGATTTAATTTTAGATTAGTATCGTTGCAAATAACGTTGCGTTGAGTCAAATTTCATTCAGTATCATTTTCAAATTACCTACTATGGCATATTGACGTAAAATTTATTCACCCTTGTCGCCAAATTGTGGTTTAATTTGCCGTTAAGTTTCGTCTTGGGGCAGAGTTATTTATGTGAGTTCGCAATCGCCCCCTCTTTTCATATACATTCTGGGGAGCCTTGGATTTGAGGCATTATCAAACTCATTTGTTTTGTCTTCAAATGTAAATATTTTGCCGCATATGCTACAGCTACATACACCTTACTGTCAAGAGAAATGATATTTTCTACGATATTTGAGAACGGACATGGCTGGTAATTGACTGCATGTCCGGTTATTCACTTGTTTATTTTTTATTACCTGTACAATCGCAAGAGGTCAAACAGGCGACCTACGTTGTTAGATAGGCTATAAGCATTGAACTACTACTAGCGTATGGAACCGACATGAAGAACAAGTTTTGTGCTCCTTGAATTGATGACCCGGTCATCAACTTCTAGTACAAATCATAATTCGAAAGTCAATTTTTCAAAGAAAACTTCACAATCTTGTTGTCTTTTTGCGACACATTATTTACTTGGCATAGCTTCTCTAATACGTAGTAATGTAACTAACAACTCACTGGCTGTAAGTAACTTTTTGCAATACTTAGACAAGAAATTTTGTACTTCAAATAATTTTAGTTCACAAAAAAACATGATAATTTGTTCAGGAATAAAGAAAAGCAAATCGTTGAATCCGTAAAGAAGTATCGCCGCAAACGATTTCCAAACACCACCGTGCACTTCCTACCAACCCAATTACTTTTGACGGTCCATTTCGGCTGCATTAATACCGAAAATCGCCTGTTCCGTACGTACAAAATTTATAGTGGCCCGTCACCCCAAATTTTATCGAAGAAAAATACATCTTTTTCATCCGAAACGGTTTGTCAACGTCGCCCGGCGATTCGTTCAAATGAGAGTCATTTGATATGAACTCAGTTCGGATACGGAGCGATTCGCGTAACTGGGTCGTTGTAGCTTAGGATGGCTCGAATTACGTATAATTCGAGCATTGAGGAGGTATCATGGTGAGTCAAAAGGCACATAAAATGGATTATCGATTTAATGAACAGTACCCTGTTACGACCTGTTGGAAAATGATAGCATCTTCTGTATAGCTTCTTATCCTATCGAGTTGTGGATGGAAATTAAGCATATGCAATGATTTAGTGCGCCTTTACATTAGGACACCCATACAAAAAAACGCCGCGCGCCGCTGCTGCCATTTGTTGTATGAAATTATCAGCAGCGCGACTGTTGCGCGACCGTCGCGCTGCTAAAGTCGTTTAAATGTGAAAGCGCTTTTATAATGTAAATGACACTCAATGTTATTTTGTATTGTTATAAGATGAAATAAGAAACCAAAAATGACGCACGGGCGGGATTTGAACCCGGAACCTCTAGCAAACCGGGCCAACGCTTTTACGAATCGAGCTACCGTGCTGTCGATTCGTACGCAATTTTTGGTTTCTTAATTTTATAAGCATATGCATTATGACAGATACTAACTACTCAAAATCCACAAGATCTCAGCAGCTTACAGCTTCTAATAAGTAGACACCTAACATAGACTCGTATTTGACGACGCGTTTGGTGTAGTGGTTAGTTCGAATCCCGCAAGGGGCAAATGTTTGTGTGATGAGCACGAACATTTGTACCTAAGTCATGGATGTTTATATGTATTTAAGTATTTATGGGAGACGCCCCCGTCATAATCGTTGTCTGGTATTCGTAGCACAAGGAAGAAAATTCCTTAGTTCGAAACCAAGACAATTGGTGTGTTGTCTGGCGCATATTTATTATTTATTTATATATTTATTTGTTCATTCTTCTGGTACCTATTTGATCATCAACTGTCGCGAACCTGGGTCAGTGATAGTCTAGCGTCCTCATTGAAATTGTTCTAGTATTTTAATCTTTTTAACCTAAAAATAAACTGCCACCACAACCACGATAGTACAGTACCATACATCCTCCTTTATTGCACCCACCAATTGTGTAGCGCATTTACAAAAACCACAAGCGAAACGGCACCGCGTTGGCGTGAAAAAGCAGTACGTTTCCTACGCGAAAGCGGACTATAACTCAGCCGCGGCCGCTGCATTTCCCTCCGAGGATGAGTCTCTCTGATTTATACTGAGGAAATTGACTGTCTCTGTGCTTATAAATAAAAATATGGAAGGATTTATTGGCGATACTACACTGGATTTAAGTCAGCTGTTTGAGAAAATAACTAAAGCAAAAAATTTTAAAATACGCAAATTTAATAAACAAGTAGATAATGAAGCATGATAACATGGTTAACTTTCGTGTACGTTTTGTTTGACGTTAAAGAAATAAATAAAAAAAACTAATATGTGTCGGATACGAATAGTGTGAAAACTCCCTGATTCTATCTTGCCAGTTTTATAATAATCTACACTAATAACAGTTTTTTTTTTCATTTCAGGTATGTGCCATACTTTCATCCACAGAATTCTAGCGCAAAATACGAAGTGATTTAGTAAGTAATTTTATAAGTTTTTATTCTTTCAAACATCAAATACCCATACACCATTTCCACGAACACCAAAAGGCGACCTGCGTAATTATTTCATTAATATCTAATAACGCAACACGGAAAATAATTATTTCCATCACACAATTCTTATATTCCCTCATTATTACGAACGCAATTTATTTGAACACGCGAAAGTCTCTTTTCAGGGAATTAGGCTGGCAACATCTATCATTGTGGGGAAACTTAATTTCGTATCTGCAATACCAAAAAAATTCGGTCTTTCATTGAAGATGGAAGATGAAAGATAGAATATGGAACTGCAGTGATGGGCGTTGGGAGAGCGTTTAAAGAAAGACTGACTGCGATCTAAGAGCCGTTTATTAATACATTTAATACTTATATACTATTGGAGGAAGTGAGTGTGCGTGTAAATATATGTAGGTGACGCGCACACTACACCTCCACCGTTTTTTTTTTAACTTTTTTTTTTACATAGAAAAAAGTTTAAATAAATGTAATGTTTAAAAAATAAAAGTTTACAATCAAATATTTTTAAACATTGTTTTGCCGATTCAAACATTTCTTAACATTATTTTAAGTATTTGATTTTTTTTTACATCATCGATATGCCAATACACATGTTATAAAAAATTTGGAAAAACAAAATATGTATATATATTTAATATATCGAGCACAGAAGAAGAAAAAAAATAAAACTAAATAGTACTCATACAGCAGTACATTTCATTTTAATGGATACTTGACATATTTTTTAAAATTCAAGACGAATAATTCTTTAAAATTTATTTAGTATAATAGAAAAGATTACTTTTTAAAGAACAGAAAAATAACCTATGTATTATTTCTGCTATTATTTCTAAACTTCATTAATAATTGTGTCAAGTAGCCAGAAAAATAGGTTATACAAACATCATCAATTAACAGTTACATTATATTTAATTAATATAATATTCTCTTTAAAAAAACTAAACGAGTTGTTGGTTGTTGACGACTGTTCCAATAAAAGTTAACACTTCTTTTATTTATTAAAGTTTCATAGTAAGTACCAATTATTATTATTATATAAAAGTCACTATCGGGAAATACGTACATCTTCTACTTACAAAGTCATATCCATTTAAGTTATATTAGGTTTCCATTTCAGGATACTTCATACAACATATTTTAATGTGGTGGCCAACCACAATCTCATGTTTACTAGTTAGTAGTACTACATAATATACATTATAAAAGTCATTATAAAGGTAAGTCATGCATGACGAATAATTTATCCCTCTATTTTACATTTAATATTTTTTTATATAGTCGACTTATTTCATTAATATTCATGGTACTTTTATAACGAGTGCGCGCACTTTATAATAATATTTTATTTATTGGTACATTTATTTTATTTATATAATTGCTATGCATAGCTTTATTTATACTAGGGGCATGTTTTAAGATACATCGATCTCCAAATATTTTCACAGAGAGAAGCTCGTCTACACCATGATCAAATAAAGGATCTGACACCCTGTATTGTACCTTGTACCTTTTATTTATTTAATAACATTTTACTTAAGGGACAATTTTAAGACTTAATTAATGTCTCCAACTATTCTCACAGAGATAACTCGTATGCACCATGATCGAATGAAGGATGATTCCCCTAATTTTAGTACCATTTACAATATCATATTTATTAATTCATTATTTTATATCTCAAAATTCTTTCCATATCCAACAAAAACTTTACAATCAAACATGCCTATGCAATCAATACATTAGAATACATTACAACTATTGGGTGATCAGTCCAAATCGTTAAAATGATCCTATGCAAGAATGCATGCCTATCTTTAACTTACGCAAACGAAACAATACCAAACTATTTTAACTTTATCTATATCCATTTCAAACCAAAGCCTATCTTGAAACAACAAACCTTTTACATAACCATCGTCATTTAAATACTACAAACATTTTCATTCCAAAACCTACAATTTTTAATACTCACAAATATTTATTTTTTTCATAAATCACCATTATTTCATCTTTCTTATTTTTCACTAGCTCATAGCTATCACTTAATCTCTTGTCATTGTCTTATCCATGTAATATTTACTTTAAAATAATACAAAATGCAACTCCGTGTAATATTTTCATTTCAGATTGTAACCGTAAAAATCCTGTTAATATTCTGAATATCTAAACCGTTATGAATTTACTTCGCTAACCATACTGTAAGATAATCTTAGCATAATAAAACCAAACAAATAGATTTTACGTAAAAGTTTCGCAATTACGAGATTTGATTAAAATAACAATAAACTTTTTATCCAATTTGTACACTGCCCCAATAATATGTACTTAATCATCTATCTACTCGATTAATTACCAAGCCAAGTGATATGTTACTTACACCTTTGCTAAATATTTATTATCATATAATCAATCGTTATTACAAGTATTTATGTATGTTCTTATCCCATTTTGTTACGAACATTATGCAGTAACCTTATAATGAAATTAATACCAAATGTAAAAAAAAAGAGATTTACGTGCGTGTAGTTTAAGTAATAAACAATGTTAAATAACCAAAACTATTCAATAACCCAAATCAATGTGTTGGTACATAAGAAACTATAATATCTAGCGATGCTATCTAGGTGGTCCTAACCGATCCTAATATGTCGTTGAATCTTATTGCTTAAGAAATCCTAAGACTGTTTGCTAGAAATGTAATAAGATCCTCACCTACCGCCGCAAAGTATTGCGTCAATTAGCTAGAAAATGTAGAGTGATGAACTGATGACGCTTCAACACGTGTGTGTGTCAAGTTGCACGTTCTGTCCTAAATAGTTATGACAATAGGAATCAATATTTTATAAAAGTATAAGTTATTAACCGACTTCAAAAATGAAGGTTATAAATCTGATAAAATAAGTTAATTTCAAATAACGATTAAATAATTATACCTGTTGTATTCGTAAAGTTAAAATTTCCTGTAAGTATTTCATTACCTTTTACTAAAATAGATGACCAAATACTCTAACGTTATCAAATACCAAGTTGACCTATTAAAGTTTAAAATCATATTTCGGGAAAAATACAACGAACTGTTCGAAAAAAAAATAACTGCAAAGATAAACATGCAAGACTTTAAATGGTTAAAATGAACTTTTTGTTTAGAAGTATAAATACTGAAATAGTAAAAATACTGAATAAAAGTTTAGATCAAATTTATATTAATTCGATAAACGAAATTAATAATGTGACTGTTTTCAAAATCTAAATTAAATAAGTACTGATTGTTATACCGGTTTTCAGTTTTGATTAAAATGTTAATTAAAATGTTGTCTAAAATGTAACTAATACAGAAAACTGTGTACCAAAATCAAATTTGATCAATACGTAACACCTAAAAAAATATATGGAATATTTATAAAAATTCATGTCTTGTGATTGCGTTTACATAAATTGCAACTTATTGAATATCTGTGCTTTAAAATGTTAACCGAACAAAAAAATCATCACCATACTACCACCGTAACATTATCCTTGTGTTGTGATGCAGGAATCGAACCCGCAATTGTTAGATACTATTTAATATAAGTAGCGTAATAATTATGTTATTTCAATAAATTCACATGTAGGTACCAAAACATTTCGTCAAATAAAATGTAGCAATAACGTGTGAATTTTCAAAAGTGAACGTTACTATATGAAAACAACCGAACCAACAAAAGTAATTAGTTTTGTTTTGTAATCAAGAGAATTAAATGAAAAAATATTGAATTAATTGAAAAAAAAAATTACAAAAATATTGAAAGAAACATTAATAATTAAGCGGAATCATTTGAAAAGAGAATAATATTTAAACTGGATAATTATGTCAATAAAATTAATTTGATAAATTTGTTCAAATATGATGCTAAAAATAGATTCTAGACATTCCTAATCAATGTAAGGTGAGAAGCTACATCACGAGGAGCTTGTAACTCACGTTTTGCTGATTTGCAAATACTTGTGCTCAACGCGCACGATTATGAATGTGTAATGAACATTGATCTAATTTTAGAACATCAAACTTTTAAAATGCGATTTGAATGAATGTAAATGCACTAAAAAACGTTTTCCTGGTAAAATACATATAATGTAAAAATAAGGCCATAAATAAAATATCACTGGCGAATTAATAAAAAAATACATACCAAGTTTATCGAACTGCATTAATTCCTGTTTGAAAATAAGTTGATTAATAATATTTTTCTAATTCCTCGACGTAAAATATTTTGTAAATTCTACGAAGCTACATTATAATCCACCTTGTTAAAAAAATCTTTAAATACCTATTTTGAATAGTTATGAACCTTCAATTTACTTTATGTGTTTGTCGTCAACAACCGTTTCAATATGCTTAAATAGCATTTTAAAATTATTTATTAAAAATAATATGATCTTAATTAATACATGTTATGACAAAATCTTCAATAAAAATATCGAAATTAAGTATATTTTAAAGTTTTTAAATCATTAAAAGCAAATACAATGGTATTTTAATACTTAATTTCTTGGATATAATGTTTTCACGAGACGATAATACACATTTTCTCAAAAAAGAAACCATAAGAAAATTAGTCTCTGTACTATATTATTACAATTTTATAAATTTGGAAGTATACTAAATAAAAAAAAAAAACATGTTACCCTGGAATGATGGGTTCTTTTTTTCTTGTTCTTCTTCTTCAAATGACGTTTAATTTAAAGAGGACAAGAGGACTTTTCTTCGTGGGGGGACTGTTCAAGGGGACTAATTTTAGCACGGGGACTCGACTTGTTTTAAAGGTTCTCCCGGCTGCGACCTCTTCCGACTCGAACAACTCCCGGCACCCTGCATACTGATGTTAAACCTCATCGGACTCCAACATCTCCCGGCGCCCTGCATACTGATGTTAAACCTCATCGGACTCCAACATCTCCCGGCGCCCAGCACACTGTTGTTACCTTATCTGACTCCATTATCTCCCGGCGCCCAGCTCATTCAGATCTTTATCGTCAACATTTCTTCTGCTCCATCTTGTCTTGTCTTGTACATGATAATCTTGATTTTACACTTTTCACATATTTTTATTGAAGACTAATTATTAATGTTTAAAAATTTTTGTCCATATTTCACTACAAAATTTTAAATTGACCGATTTTTACTTGTAAAATGTCACTTTTTTTTTTTACTAGTCTTTTTTCACCAAACCAGCTGCTCAGCGCTGCCAATAGGCAGCACTGGCAGGGTCGCCATGCAGTGATGGGCGTTGGGAGAGCGTTTAAAGAAAGACTGACTGCGATCTAAGAGCCGTTTATTAATACATTTAATACTTATATACTATTGGAGGAAGTGAGTGTGCGTGTAAATATATGTAGGTGACGCGCACACTACAAAGAACGCAAATCATATTGAGGCTCAAATCGTCGTAAACGCAAACAAAATTGTGGGTATACAAAATTGTATGGTTTGGCCTGTAAAAGTAGCAAAAAATTTAAATTTAGACCATTTAATAATTAGTAATAAATTCTTAATAGTTTGCATTTATTAATTTGAAAAAATATGTAGTTATTAATTGAGTTACAGGTAACTAAGTATACCCTGTAGAATTATTAATTGAAAATTTTGCTCCTATTACAAACCACACGCCGTGTAAGAAGAAATTACATGTATATAAGTAGTGTATTATACATATGCTATGTTTATAGTTACTTCCCTTTTTTTAAAGATCTAATTAAAAGGGATATTAAAAATTATAAGGAATACCTCAGTTTTAAGTAGATATTTACATTGGATAGACAAGATAGAAGCTTAAAAAACAAGCCTGTTACACAACAAAAAGCCCTGCATAGTTATTGAAATCCTTGTACAACCCAGTTCAATAGAACTCACAAAAATATATCCTCAAAAAATTGTAAGAATTTCCATCACGGAATCTTTTTAATGCAAAAAAATCCATTCGCCTCGGACGTGTTTGTTAACCCAAATCTGGTTTTTAAAGGAACACTCGGCCATCCTTTCACGAAATAATGAAGATTCAATTAGAAAAGAAATTCTTTAGATACACTCGTAACGCGTGAATGGCTGGTGCCTGAAAGGGCGCAAAAATAAAATAAAATATAAATAAAGGACATGCTACCGTTTTTGCCAGGCATCGTGCCTTAAGTTCGCGACTTAAGGTCGAATATGGAATAGATAAGGAGGACAGCCTGCAGAGGAATTGAGGGTTGTTTTAGGGTTCTGCAGTTAGTTAGAAGTTAAAATAATTGAACGGTAGTAGAGTTATTTGATTAGTTCATTAGATAAGTCACCTTATGGGAGAGACGTTGAAAGGCTAGCATTTCAGACTGTAAAACCATGAAAGAAAAACTAAATCTAGGTACCTACATTAAAACTAGTGTATTATACACCAGTATTGATTTTACCACATTCTAAAAGTAGGTAAATAATATTCGAACTTGAAAATAAGTGCTTTTTGATGCCTCACATAGAGCATTATTCTATTTATTCTTGTTTCTAGCTTTCCCTTCAAATAATCCTACAACTTACATGGTTCATTTCATTTCATGGATTAAGTTTGTATTAGCATACTTTCTTATATTTCTATCTACTCGTATATAAAATAAATGCCTGTTAGTGACAACACTACTTGAGAACCGGTGGACCGATGTTCATGACTTTTACTTTGTTAGTTTTGTCTTGGCCCCGAATAGGATTATAACCTTAAAACGAGGCTGGGGCGAAACGGGGCCGGGGTGAAAGTTCGCTGGGACGTCTAGTATATAAATAATATTTTTTATTTTATTTTACATTTTTCGGAAGACTTACAGCTAGAAATAGATTGAATTAAAGCATAATGTTTATATTGTATAATTAAGAATCAAACGAACTTACCTGGTGAAGTTTGATTCCAATTATGCGAGGGTCTCAACCGAAGACGATTACATTATTTACTTGCAGCATTACATGATATGATGCTATCTTCGTCACACCTTTAGAGCTATAATATTTAAAACAAAGAAGCCTTTATCTTCTGTCTCACTCCCACCTAGCCCCGAGCGCCGCGCGCCACTACTTGTCATTATTTAGAGTACTTTTTGTGTTATTGCAAGTACATATTTTTTATTTTTCTGGGTAGGGTGGGATGGGGTGTAATCGTCTTCGGTTGAGACCCTCGCATAATTGGAATCAAACTTCACCAGGTAAGTTCGTTTGATTCTTAATTATACTTCGGGTCTCAACCGAAGACGATTACATTATTTACTTGCAGATGTTTAGAGCAACGTAAGCTGCAAAAAATAAAAAATACTGTAAAAAATTTAACTATTTTTAATTGTGGAACAAAATTGCTAAATTTTGTATAGCTTAATCATATGACATAGGAACATTTATCACTAGACAATATACATTTATCGTTCTTTTAACATAATTTGTTAATAAAATAAATGCAATTGACTTCGACAATTAAAACTAAATTATTATAATCAGTTACGTACCAAATATGGCATTTACAAACTCATTATTATTATTACTGCTAGTAATATCTCTGCGATAGTATTTTAGAAATACATTTGAGGTAGTACTCCAGCCCGCGGCCTTGCGAACTACGAGGTGTGGTCCAAAAGTTTCTGGCTAGAAAATTTGGCGGCTTAAAATAAAATAAAAAATATGTCATCGCGATTGCCATTTATTCCGCTGTTTCGTATATGATTTTGGTGTTTCTGTTGCTTGTGGTTTTGATATTACGGCGTTTAAACTATAGGAAGTTGGTAAATTTTCGATATGTTCAAATTGGAATATCGTTCCGTGATCAAATTCCTGACAAAGGAAAGAATCAGTCCAACCGATATAAAAAAAAGGTTAGATGCCGTGTACGGGGATTCTTCTCCGTCGTTTTCCACCGTTAAATAATGGAGTAAGAAGATTCGTTTAGGACGGGAGTCCATTGACGACAAACCTCGCTCCGGCCGGCCTGTTCAAGTACTCACCGAGGACTGTGTCAAATTAGTGGAAGAGGAAGGTCTGAGTGATCGAAGACTTGAGACTAAAGAAATAGCGGCAAGAACCGGGCTTTCGAAAACTTCAGTACTTAGGATTCTTCATGAACATCTTCACATGAATAAAGTTAGTGCTAGGTAGGTACCCAAACTTCTTTCGAGCTTGCAGCGAACAGAGTAAAAAGCGTGTTCTCAAGAAGTTTTAGAGGCGTATAGGCGTTACGGAAAAAGTTATTTGGAATCGATTGTTACGGGAGACGAAACCATGGTTTTGTACTATGATCCCATGTCCAAAAGGGAATCGACGGAGTGGCGTCGTCTTGGTGAAAAGCCGCCTATAAAGGCCAAGGTAACGCAATCCACCAAAACGATAATGGCAACGGTATTCTGGGATTGTTACGGAATACTGATGATTGACATAAAAGAAAGGAATACCATGGTAAATGGCAGCTACTACGCTACCCTTATTGAGCAGTTACGAGAGGCGATCAAGCAGAAGCGACGTGGAAAAATCAGTAGAGGTGTGCGGCTTCTCCACGATAATGATCCCGTTCACACTGCTGTAATAGCCAAAGCTGCTGTAGCAAAATGTGGCTTCGAGGAAATTCGCCACCCACCTTACAGCCCTGACCTGGCCCCAAGCGACTATTATTTGTTTTCAAGACTTAAGGCAGACTTAAGGGGAAGACGGTTTTCTTCGGATGATGAAGTGGCTCAAGCGGTTTTCGCCCATTTTGAGGACAAAACTTCAGAGTATTTTTTTAAGGGGATAGGAATGCTTATCAAGAGATCTGCAAAGTGCATTGAAATAGAGGGAGACTATATAGAAAAATAAAAAAGGTTTTGTAAATATATCTACTTGTTTTCATTGTTAGGCCGGACACTTTTGGACCGCACCTCGTACTTCCAGATTAACCCCGGATCGGTACGCGGCAGATGTGGACGCCGAGCGGGTACTGTGAGCTCCAAATACAGAAATATCTATACCGCTTGCCTGCATTACTTTTTTAACCCAATGTGCTAACGTTTGAGAGCAAACTTTTTTATGAGGTCTGCGAACTCCGACAAACAAGTGTTCGTCAGGCAAATTTGATCGCAAATCTCTGGTCTTTTCAATATATGTTTCAATTGCCAGAGCCGGACAAATACTAGGGTTTTCGTGAATAAAGGGCAATCTGATGAGCGGTTGGCAAGCGCCGGGCTTGGAAGTTTTAATTAAATCACTTACTTTAATCACAATTTCATTCTCATGTTTTGATATGTTTCTTAATTTTATAAGACTAATAGTTTGCATCCTTTGCGCAGATGCAATTGCAATAAGAGTACAAGTTTTATATGATAAATCAACTAATTCAATATTATCATAGGGATACATTGTTGAGAGATAGTTCAGCACTATATTTGTGTCCCACGTAGTACTATATTTTGGAGTCGGGGGAGCTAGCCTATACACGCCCTTGAGGAAACGATTGACACAGTCATTTACTGTAGTATTAGTGCCTAATATGATTGATAAGGCAGATCTGTGTGTATTTAAACTACTGTAGCTAGCACCTTCTTCAAATTTTAAAGTTAAAAATGATAAAACTTTGGAACTATCAGCTTCGAAAATATCGAAATTATTGTCTTTACAGTATTTCCACCAAGATTTTAAGGAACTACTATATTGATTTAAAGTACTAGTTGCAAAGGAAGCAATCATTATGTCAAGGGACGCCTGTGGAACACCGCGCTTAATCATTGATTCCCTGACAATTTGGCTGCCACCAGGATAAGACTCGCGTGGAGTGGATGGCAGATTCTGAAAGGAGAAATTAATAAGGATTCATCTGGTCCGAAGTACATTTTCTCTGATACTACAAGCCTGGACCACAAAGGGTACCAAGGCTGCGATGGCCAATAAGGTACCACAACAATGCCCATTGCTTTGTCCGTTAAAATTTTTTCGAGCACTCTAGTGATCAAGCAAAACGGGGGAAATGCATAGAAATTTATGTTTACCCAACTAATTGTAAATGCGTCTACAACCTCAGAATACGGGTCGAGTTTCCACGATGCGTATCTACGACATTTATAATTTTGAGCGCTTGCAAAAAGATCGAATTCTGGTTTTCCTAAGGACTGAGTAATTTGCGAAAAAACCTGATCAGAAATTTCCCACTCCGTATCTATATTGATTCGCCGGGATTCTCGATCTGCTATAATATTATTAGATGACCTGACATAAGATGCAAATACGAAGATTCTTTTTGACTCACACCACTGCCATATCCTTCGTGCGAGATCATTTAAATGTGGATGTTGAATGCCACCCATTCTATTTATGTATGATATGGCCGTGGTGTTGTCAATTCGTAATAAAATATTGCATTCTTGTAAGTCAGCCGTAAATATTTTTAGCCCATACAGTGCGGCCCGTAGCTCCTGTTCATTAATGTGAAGGGCCAATTCGTTTGATGACCAGTTGCCGCTAGCAGTTTGATTGCCGCATGCCGCACCCCAGCCAGTACTTGAGGCGTCAGTGAAAATTTCTAATAAATAATCATTATTTTTACGAATAGGAGAAAAAGAAGTCATTATTTTATTTGTCCACCATAAAAGATCATGTTTAAGGTTTTTCTCTATTCTCATAATTTTATTATAGTTGTCTGTATAATCTAAAGCCAAGAATTTTTCTCTTTCAAACAATTTAGTGTACATCCAGCCGTAACTGACAGCTGGGCATGCGGCAGTCAAAAGTCCAATGAATTCGGCAAAAAACCTTATGGTGCATTTAGTTTTCCCTAAAATATCCGATGCTCGATTTTTAATACGAATTTTCTTTTCGTCTGGTAACTTAATAGTCATGTCTGTGGTGTTAAAGATAAAGCCTAAAAATTTACACGTCTGAGCAGGTACCATGACACTTTTCTTAATGTTGATGATAAACCCTAAAGACTCCAGAAGAGCACAGGTATTATTGACGTTTTTCAAACAGGAGTAGGAGCTGACCAGGCATAAAAAATCATCAAGATAATTGACTGATAGGAAACCTGATAAACGCAGGTATTCTAAAACGGGCTTGAGAATTTTTGTGAAAACCAGCGGTGCCGTGCAAAGGCCGAACGGAAGAACGTTAAATTCATATAATTGTGACTTCCACCGAAACCGTAACTTCTTTCTGTCATGTTTATTTATTTTAACCAAAAAATATGCATCTTTAATGTCTATAGTAGCCATGTAATAATTTTGATTCAATAGTCTGAGTGCCGTCCGGTAATCCTCCATTTTAAAGTGATCAGCTTTGATAAATTTATTTAGTTCTTTTAAGTTCAAAATGAAACGATGGGTTCCGTTCGGCTTAGGCACTGTAAAAATTGGCGATATAAACTGGTTTTCACAAGAGTCGCAGGGTGATATGAACTCAAAACTTAGTAGTTGGGAAATACATTGATCAATTATGTCAGTTTGTGACTGCGAATTACATGCATTATTTTGTGGTTCCGTTGTTTGTAAGGGTTCTTCAATGAAGGGTATTTTATAGCCTTGAACCCAACTTAAAATGGTATGATCATTCGTAATTACACGCCATTTATCGTAAAAATAAGATAAGCTGCGACGGGTACCTGTCTGACGTCCTCTTCGTCTATCGTCTCTTCGTCTGGTGCCGCGCATTGCCGGTGGGGCGGCGGCCTCGCGGCGCCTCCTGTCGGCGGTCCCTCGGTGGTCGACGCGGTGCTGGGGTCGGCCGCGGCTCGACCGCTGCTGCTACGCGCGGCGGCGCCCTCCCCGAGTTTAAAGCTCCCCGAGATTGTACTGCTGGCAGTGTCCTATACTGAGGACGCTGAATTTTTTGTTTGATTTCAAAACCAGTCTTGTTTATGGCTTTTGAGGTCTTAATATGTTCTGATAACGCAGATCCAAACAGATTTTCATCGATGTTTGTATTTTTAACTGTATCTTTTATGCTTTTGTTGAGAGTAGAAAGCGCTGCATATCGCCGTGACAGCGATTCTTTGTAATGGCTGTCACATACAAGTCGACCGGCATCGCTGAGAGATTTGATTATATCCTGAGGTACTGTATTATTAGATGATAAGGCCCAATTTAAAGCTCGACCTATAGCTGCAAGACTACTAGCGAGTTGATTTTGTTTGCTTTGACTGTATAGATCCTTTTTAATATTAATATCTGACAGAGCTGCCTTAATTTCTAAATTCAATTTAGGAGCTTTCATGTTGGTACAATTTTCTGGTGGTAAATAACACTTCATCAACTCCATTTGTGTTTCCTTAGATAAACCGTTGACTAATATGTGCGTCCATCTAGATGCAATGTCTTTATGAAGACTATCTCCATAATTTATTTGATTGGTAGGGTCCTCGCCTAGTAGTTGTAAAATATCTGGATCTAATGTTAATATGTTCTCCTCTGCTGTCGGCGTCGCTTGAGCTTCTTCTGTAATCGTTATCGAAGGGCCAGCCTGCGCGGACGCTGCCGGTTCCGCGGTAGGCATAGTAGTTGGCGCCGTCATTGGAAGCAGTGTAGACGATCCGGCAATTGGCTCTGCTGGGTCTAACTGGGAGTCATCATAGATATCTATGACCTCATTCGTGATATCGTCTCCTAAAAAGAAGTAATACAAAAGTCATCACGATTGAATGGGCGAACAAAATACAGTAACTTGTATTTTTTGGTCATCATGTGCGATGTGTGGAAAACATTAAAGAATTTCATGAAATGAAATCTCAGTCAACCGCTAATTAATTACACATTTGAATATACCTCAACACGCTTTACGTGGAAATACAACCTCGACACGTTTTTCGTGGAGATGATGCCTCAACATGCTTTACATGGAAATGATACCTTAACACACCTTGCGTGGAGAAATTGCCTCAACACGATTTACGTGGAGAAAAACACCTCAACACGATTTACGTGGAGAAAAAAACACCTCAACACGATTTACGTGGAGAAAAACACCTCAACACGATTTACGTGGAGAAAAAAAACACCTCAACACGATTTACGTGGAGAAATAAGCCTCAACACGATTTACGTGGAGAAATGGCCTTAACACGAATGTGGAGATACACATCATAAGTCTCGACACGATGTACGCGGAGAAAGAAACAATACACAGTTTTCGTGTTGTTATTACTAGTACGATTTTACGCGAAGTAATATTTCCTCAACATACATAGTACACATGGAGCTACCAGTACCGACATACGATTTAATTATCGTCAGGACGGGTCAGGAATGCTTTAATACAACAATTAAACCGTTTGCAAATGGAATATTGCAAGGCGAAGGTACTTGGCAAACACAAAATTTTATATGCACTTACACGAAAACTGATCAAAATGATAGGTGTAGTATCCCGGCGTCCCGGGTATCGGCTCCTTACGTCACACTGACTAACACGTCCGTCCTTTACCGTGGTGGCGAGTAAACTATCCCCACTACCACCCCGCCCCGGCCTCGTCGGGGAACCAGTGTGCGCAGGAGACGACAGAATACTTCCTTCTCTTTTTCACATACACTACATCCCTCCCTTGTTTTAATTTAAATAAAACTATTTATTTTATATCTCGATTAAATTATTTATGAAATCATCAATTTATACATATACATATTGATATTGGTATTGACATGTTGATATATTTTTTTTTTATCCTTCTTCCATCCTCCCTTATATTATATAGCTTTTTTTTTTTGCCAGTTTCCTATACCTGTATTCAAGTGGAAAACGTTTTTACTTAAATTCTGACTAAAAGTAGTTTCATCATTCCATACTCCAATGTCCCCGTTCTAATATTCTGAATGCAATACATCAACGAGAGCAGTTTTTAATGAGTTAAAAGCTGTCTGCTGCCCTTCCTACCATAACTATCTGATATCCAATTTTGTTGTCATTCTTCAAACGAAGCAGTTTCTTCAAAGTTCGGTCTTTATATCCACTTTTCTACATAACATATTAATCTCATAAAGATTAGCAAATCCGCTATTATCGTATAGGTTTTTGCGATATTAAAAACCTTTCGCAAAAATGAATGTTATCATGTGCCTTTAGTCCGGGTCCGAGTTAAGTTCAAGCTGATGAAAAGCATACCATATTACGTCTAGTTTACTAAATACTTCAACGTCCTAATTATTCAGTAATATAAATTAAATCAATAAAAATATGTATCTCTTCATATACACTCACTTCAGACCCTACCACAGCCTCGAGCAACTGTGGGCTAGTGCTGGAAAGAAACTATGCAAGAAACATAATTCACTATAATTGTCAATGCCTCTTTTAAAAATTAACAATGTTTTTGGTTGTTAAAAGTAATTCATACATT